>CM018694.1:4919071-5337307 GCA_009363875.1 Mikania micrantha | reverse complement strand
TGCTCTCATGGCCATTGATGAACCATCTAACTCTCCTACTTCATCTGACGCTGAAACCTTTCACACATGCTACTCAGGTATCACCTGCTCTCAATGAGAAGATATGTTCTGAAGCTTGCATTGAGGCATTTGCCTACATAAAGAAGATGAAGGTTCTAGCTTGTCAAGACTCGAACTTTATCTAATAAAATCATCATCAGATGTCTTCTTAGTGTGTTGGCGGAATCCAGAATAGAAGATAGAAATGAAATTTCTATTGATAAAAACGTGAACTTTACAAGGTAACTTCAATACGTCTGGAAGCTGTACCTTAGGATTCTAACCTAGACCAGTACACTGTACTCTATATATACTAGTCTAGGAGTACACAAAAATCTATGTACACAAAAAAAAACTAAAGTATACGAAATACAAAGTACACGAAAACACTAAGTATACGAATTCTTCAAAACTTGATCTTCAAGCTTTGTTCGATTGTTGATCTTGTCAGTCTTTATCATCTGGATGGGCTCTACACAAAACTCTCAATACAGAGTGTCTTTGTGTGAGGACCGGCTCCTGCATATAGCTTGTGAGTAAATGCTAAAGCAACTACTTTGGTGAACGATTTAGCTTCAGGATCGTATCCACCCCGCGAATCGAATCGGATTGTTGCGCAGCACTGTCATGTCAACCTTTCCAAACTTTAGTAGGTCCATCATGTCACACACCCGACCGACGGCGGAATACGTCGGGGCGCGAGTTTGACCGTCATTAGCTCATGGTGCTATTATGCGTTTCAATATTTAATGCATCATAATTAAAACAAGACAACATTTCATTCATTAAATTCAAATAATATTACAAGAATTGAATACAACATAATTACAATTGAATGCTAAAAAAACATTGTTTAAAATTTAACTAGGCCTACTAAGTCTTATCCTATGTCTTCATCATGCTTCCTTATCCTGTTACACATGTAAAATAGAGTTTGTCAACTATTTGCATAGTTGGTGAGTTCACACACAAAGTTTAAATAATAGGTATAAAAAGGATGCAAACTATAGCCTAACTAGATATGTATCATGATCACAGCATGAATACAAGTTTGAATAAATTGAATGAATGAATGAATGAATACAATTGCTTGTGTCCAAACAAGTATCCTTACAACATGTTAATTCAAGTATGGCCATACTATAAAATTAACAGTTATAATTCAACAAGTTTGCTAGGTATACTTTTCACCTTTTTCACACAAAGGCAAAAGCCTTTGCGAAGATAGTATCTAACAATCTTAGGCTACTAAGTACTAGATTGCTTGACTGACAACATACATAGAATCAACACATTGTATAAGTCTAGCCTCTAACACATAAAGCTAACTAGTCTAAGGCTTGCATCATAGATTTGAATAAATAATAGACTGAATAAAATTTGAATAGGACATGTGTAACATCCACAAAACAAAGAATGTAAAAGGGAGTGTGAAGAAACTCACTTGTTAGAATGCTACTAGTTCCAAGTCCTTGATTAAAGAAGAGGAAGCAAGCCTATCTACTCACCTATTGTTTGAGTAATCAAGTCTTAGCAACCTTAAAATTTAAGTTCAAGGATCCTAAAATTATGTCATGCTATTGGAAGTCCTAGTTTGAATGAATCCATGTTTTGAATGGGTACATTGAATAACTAAACTTTTAATATTGATTTAATAAATTAGAATATCGAATATATTCTTTTTATTTATCAATATTATTTGTATGAATAAACTAGACTAATTGTTTAAGAATGTTTAATAACATTCTTATAATAAATAAAATATAATCTTGAATATTCATGTTATTTATTATATTGTAATTCAATTTCTAAGTAGCTTAATTGAATTAATTTCCCATCCATTTAATCATTTAGTTGTATTTAAAAGCGTGTATATTTGAATTATAAGTTCATAAGTTTTTATAAAATTTTATTTGGTCTTTTGAAGGTTTTAAAATAATTATTTTAATTATCTTGTTCTCAAAACAAATATATATATATATATATATATATATATATATATATGTTATTAAAACTTGTATTTTATTTTTATTTTTATTATTATTATTTTTAAATATTCTTAACCTTGACTGATGATCATAACATATTTAAATGAATTTTATAAAGGAATTCAACTTAAATATATATTCCAAAATTTTTGAACAGAATGTGTAACAAACTAAATTTATGGTTTTTAAACATTTTTAAATCATATAATATGTTTTAAATAATCTTTATAAAAGAAAATAATTTAACTATATTTTGAATGATTTTATCTAAATCATACAGAAGTTAGAATCAATTTATGTTGTTTTAGAATTCACAAAAATATTAGTAGGATTTTTTTTACAAATCATTAAATATATTTATTTAATTAGTTTATATTAGAAAAACTAATAAAATCTGAGTAAGAAATTGTTGGAACTTGACCAGATTATGTGAATATGATTTTTTTAGGATTTTAATATAATTTTTGTAAAAACCTTTGCTTAAAAAGGGATGGAAATTGCACAAAACCAGTTTAAACACCCACTAATGAGGTTAGAAACCGGATTCCCACAGCCCAGACCCAACGTTTTAACCGTTGGGCTGGGTGAGGGATGCTTGAAGGGTTTGGGATTCGTTTTACTTTATACAGATCTAGTAATCGAGTTCAATTTCACAAGAACCCTAATCCGAACTCGAATCCAATTCGTTTAACCAGTTTGTTGTGAGTTGCCTGAATCATGGGGCTTTCGATCCTAGGATCTAAACGAGTTGAATGAGATGATTTATTACCTGTTTCGTATTCGAATAGGTTAGGTTTGAGCGAGCAAGGGAGTCCGGTCAAATCTTGGATCCAATCGAACTCAGCAGTGTATTTGAATGTGGTTTTTGTGCTCAGATCGATTCGCAAGGTGTTAAATATCAACAAGGAACCTATTAATTTTATTTTATACGCATTTGAGTCGAGTTCTATATTTGGTTCGAACGAATATGTTTAGAATGGCATTGATTCTTGATTGATTATCTTTAATTCGTATTTACAGCTAATTATGAGTTCAAAGGGTTTCCAAATTTTTGCCCGATCGTGAGCTGTAATCTGCTATAACCACGAATTTGGCTTTCTAGTCATGAAAGGGTTGCTGGGTCACGGGTTTGGGTAAATGGGTGTAGGGGAAAGAAGGTTAGGGAATTTGCAGGTTTAGCCCCTGCACTTCTTCTATTACCCTTATTTTGTTTTAATGTTTTCCCCACTCACCACCTAGGTTTATAAATACCCTTTTTAGTCCCTTAATTTATTAACATATTATTTATCAAATAATTTAAGTTTTTTTATAAGTTTTAATAATTTGACCTTGCATGTAAAAGACATTAAAAATTCATAAAACTTCTATGAATTTAATATCTTATGTTTTATCTCAAAAGTTTATAAAATCTTTTATAAATTATTTTGTAAACTTGAATAAATTTGTTATTTACAAATCTTTTAAATACTTTCTATATATATTTTTTTTCACCCAATTTAGTTTTAATTATAATTATTTTTTTAAGCCTTAACAATATTTTGTAAAACGAGGCTTTATAAAGGTTTAAATTTTTGTGTTGTGTTATTTTTATTATTTTTATGTTTTTTTTACTTTGACGTAATTAATATTTATATTTAATTATTTGTGTTTATGAATACAAATGTTTAAAGAACATTCAAGACTTTTATTTATTTTGAATTAAACACGATTACAATATTCGAATTCGTTACGGTAGGCGCTGGGGATTACACATTGGGTCTAAAATAAAGAAATTTTCTGAGGCACGCACGATGACAGATCCATAAGATAGCTCATCAAAGTACCAGAACTAGAAGTCTCAGTGTTGGGCGGTGGATACTTAGTATAGACCCATGGCTCCATTGTAATAGGATCCAGGATATACTTGGATGTGAACCTCTTTCCTTTTAGCAGCTTCATTGTGGGAAAGCCTTTATCACATTGGTCCTTTAGAAATTTCACGAACATATATGTCTGGTTGTCTTTGGAGATATTCTTGAAAACTTCGTTGTTTATGCTCCTCAGATAATATTTGGTAGGTAAGAGAAGTCTTGGGGATGCTTGAAGTATTCTAGCTTCCCGCTAAATCTCTTCACAAGATTCAACCGCTTTTCACTGTTGTACATCTAGCAAACGACCCTTGATATGTCTTTGCGGACTGCAAATAAGTCCCTTGAGCTAGCAGTGTATGTAATCTCTGGATTCTTCACATCATTATCTGGGTCAGGAGTAATCCATGTCTTTTGCACGGCTTCAGGAGCGGGTTTCCAGTCTTTCTTCCTATCGAACCAGCTCTTAGTCAAGTTGTCAAATCTGGTCACCTCGCCCCCTAAAGCATCGACATACTTGTGAGGATACCAGTAGTCTATATATGGATCGGTTGAGACATTCTCGAGAACAATATCTTTTTGATCATCCTCCTTAGATGCTCCCAAGGAGGTGTCAGGATGCTCTTCAAGTTCACTCTCCACATTGGCTTCAAAAATTGAGTCCATACTAATATCTTTGAACATATCATTGAAACCTTCATTCTTCATATCTTCGCCAAGCCCTTCAAATTTAGAACTTCTGGAAGATCATCAAATAGGTAATCAAAAAATTCGTCAGTGGGCTTCTTGAAGAAGCATTTTCTTTATCACTTCTACCTTGATCATCGTCATCTCATTTATCATCCTTCTTTTTAGATCCATCTTTATTAGCACCATTATCATCATCATCATCATCATCATCATCATCATCGTCATCATTATCATTATCATCATCATCCTTCTTATCCTCTTTTGTTTCATCATCATCATCTTTCTTTTCTTTATCCTCATCATCATCATCATCATCTTCATTCTTTTGCTGCTCATTAGACTTTGTTCCTTTAAAATCATCCACTTCCTTTCTCAGTTTGCCTTTTCTTCCATAAGGTAGCAGATGTCTTTTCTTTGGCGTTTGATATGGTCACCAAAAGTGTTGGAAAATAATGACTGATGAGCAAAACCACTTAAGCCAGAACACAGAATAAAACCGTGGATTGACCAACCGTGGATACCTTTTCTTCCATAAGCAGAACTACTGAACTTCAGCATCAGAAGCTCAACAGCTGAAGATTCACCAAAGAACAACCGCAGATCTCCATGGCTTCGGAAGATAATAGCTGGACCTTATGTCACACCCCAGGCCGGCGGGAACAGATCGTGTTTTCCCGTCGGGCGGAAGGTTCCTGGGGCGCGATATCTTGAATGATAATCAATTGATCAGATTGTTTGCATAGAACATGATGTATAATTGAGAAATGTAAACATGACAATGATATAGAATTATAAAGTTAAATTACGAAGTATCATTCATAATTTAACCCCATAAATCCATCCAAAAGAATCAATGTGTTTATATCTTGTAACTGTACAAGATCTACAAAATATGATTCAATGTTTTTGTCATTCCAAAAGTAATGATCACACAAAATGCAGCTAGGTCTTCTAAAAGTCCTCTAGCTATGATCTTGAAATCTGGTGACTTAAACCTGTTCGTCACCTGAGAAAACATGCATTTAAAACAAAGTCAACACTAGGTTGGTGAGTTCATAAGTTTGAATATTGAAAACCTTGAATTGTTCACACACAGTCACATAGTCATACTTGATATTTGTAATGATGGATTCACCTGTTTCCACCCAATGGCCTCTCCTTAGTTATATGTACAAGTAGGGTATCAGCTGATCAAGCATGCTTATATATAGGGCATACGAAAGGGTCAAGCCCAGACGCCATCCCACCACATGCTCAGTCAAGTTCCACACTACTTGCGATACAACTAAAGATATCCATTTTCCCAATCGTTCAACATGTCTGATATGTATTCGTCTGTTATATCATGTGTAGAATAATATAATATGAGGGGTTTAGTTATCAAACCGAAGTATTGATAACCCCTCAATGTATTAAGGAATTTAGATTAATTTAATCTGGTCCTTATATTATTCCATTCTTGTGGGGTTAACTATTGTTTCACTTTTAAATATTAAGAGTGTTAGTTAACCATTTGTAATTTGTTCTTGAACTATAGTTTTTTGAGCCTAAAAGGAATCCATTGTAATCCTCACATAATCAGAGTACAATGCATCCGATTTACCTCTACCACCTTGTATGTACTGTGTCCTCAACGAAATCTATTACTAGTAGTGTAACATGAGAGTAGATCACTTTCTCAATCTACTAATCAATAGGGTTTCGCTGGATTAATTACTTATCACTGCAGATTAATATCACTATGTGTCGCTTACCAGAACCTAACTTGAAGTCGCCCTGTCACCGGTCATACGTTACCGGCCAATGAATCAACACGATCAACATACTAGCCCTACAAGCTATAGGTTTGTCAAACCTATGGTACCACTATGCTATTGTCGGTTTAGTCACGTCAAACTAACTGGTCAGCGAATTAAAGGGTCTTACATGATCAACTTGTACAATTTGGCACATGATTGAAGTGATATAATACAACAGGTCAATAGTAACTAATTGTAATTGTGTTCGTCTGTATCATTGTTCTCATTGTCATATGTTCTCCATGATATTAACAAAGTTAAATAAGAACTTGTCTTATTAAGTTATGTTAATTATTTGAGTGAATGATGTTGTTATCATGAAGTTACATTATCATGATTATCATTCTTTGTTCCTTGTACTCTTGTAGTATGTATTGAGTTGTAAAGCTAAGTGTTAAAAGGACTTGTCCTATTACACTTACTTAACTCTTGTATCGAATGTTAATACAAAGATATGTAATAACTTTATAACATTCATATGTTTACTTGTAATTGTTCCATTGTCTGTTTATGTAAGAATAATTGAGTGTTATAAGATAAAATCTTATAACTATATTATTCTAATGTATTGATGAATTAATAAGATATATTATCTTGTTCATCTGATTATCCCTGTCATGTCATAATCATACAAGCATGCATACAATGATAAACAATAATAAACAATTAAGTATTATCTAAATCAAAGTAAAGATAACATGTTAAGCAGAACTTTTGGGTAAATAAAAGTAAACATGTTTCTCAGCCCCGAGAGTTTAAAATCAGTTAAGATTAAAGTAAAAGGGGCATATGAACTCACCTTGTAGTGGTTGTAGTTGACTTAGCTTAAACGAGAATGCACACGCTCCTTGTGGTACTTTGTTGTTGTGTTCACGATCCTGTATTGATTTCACGTTGTTTGTAATTTGTAAGTATAAGTTTGTAGGGATTCGTGTGTGTGTATGTGTTAGTCATAAACTTTGGCTAACACTCGTAAGTCTCGGTCGTGGTCTTTATTCGGCCCCGTTTCTTTTGTTATTGGTCGTTGTTTACATATTATTTTTATATCATGTATTTAGCTTTCAATAAATCTTGAAACCTCATCACTTTGCCATTTTGTGCTAACGAATTATTTTGATAAGAAGTTTAATACTTAAACCTAATAATAAACTTAGGTTTATGGTTTGAAAACCTCCCATGTTAGTCTATTATATTCGAAACAATTGTTACCTAGTGATTAGATAATTATGCGAAAGCCCTTGTACTTGTGATGATTTAAATTTATTAGCTTCATTATGTGAGACACATAACATTATTTCCCATCTTCAAGCAGGTTGTTCTTTAACACATCCTTAAGTTGGTTAAAAAAATGTTATTTTGCATCTCAAACCACGTGGGCCGAATTAGTCTTTGGGCCAAAACTGATTAGTTGGGCCACAATAATAATTCTAGGCCACATTGGGCCGAATTGGGCTGTGTTTGGGCCTCGTCAGTTCTTGTTGGGCCTAAATGATTTCCTGATCTTGGGTTCTTGGCCGAATAATACTATCTGATCGATTGAAACCTAATCCCAACGAATGTAAGTGGTCGAATAACGCTAGAAGACCAAAGCAGTGGGTGCTACTGGGCCTAAAGGTGGTTGGATGGGCCGAGAGGGTTGTTGGGCCTGTGTTGCTTGGCCGCACAATGATTTCCGGTCAACTGAGAACAGGGTGGCCGAGCAAAATGCTTAGCCGAAGGTGGTTATATTCGACTTATAATACCGAATGAGGGTGGTGGTGGTTCTGGCGAATGTGACAGAGGCGAAGGAGGGTGGCTGCCTAATAGAAACCTGCGCATGGGGCTTGGGCCGAGCGAATGAGGTAGCACCGAAAGAGACATTCGGCCTGGAAACTTTTTCAGTCGAGTGAGCCATGCGGCTCATGGACATTCGGCCGGTTGGTTTGGCCATAGTCACAGGCCATTCGGCCAACCTGGTTTCTCATTCGATAGTAACAGGTCGATCTAAGGATCTCGACCCAGATGGTGACCAGTAACCAGGGTGATCGACCATGATGTGTTTTCGGGTGTAGGACTCAAAGAAAAGGCTATAAGACCGACTATGGTTCGAGTTCAAACAAGGGTGCCGAAAACCCTATTTTTCGCTATTTTCAACCACAGATTACCTCGTTTCAGATGTTTCTCGTTCTAGATCGGTTGTACTTTCATGTAGTAGAGATAAAGAGCTTCGTTTAGGCGAAAGAATCACTCGATTTCGTTAAGAAATGAGTGAGATATGTGTGTTTGAAGTTTGAATATGGTGGTGGGAGGTGAATTCCGGAAATATGGTTTTGAAGAGAGAAGAAGATGAGAAAAATGAATAAAATGGACTCATTCAAGGTATTTATACCACGAGTGAGTTTGGGTTCCTTTTTGTTGCTCGGTTCGCGTTTTCGTTGCGTTTCCGGAAATTAAACGCGTAAATACATTGTAATAAATAAAAGAAGCTAATTTAATTTACTTTGATGAGTTTCAAAACTGTAAAATGTTATTTATTTTATTTTATTAAATTATTTTCGTTCGGGTCGTATTTTCGTTTTCGTTTTGTCAGATCGCGTCACCTTCGCGCGTATTCGTTCGAATCGTCACCCGAACGAACACGACGATGGTTTTGCTTTCCGACTTTTGTTTTCTACTTTCCAGTCATTATTTCAGAACTCTAAACTCACAGATATGTTTGTGTGAATCGTCACCCACGCAAACACAATGTCAGTTCGTTATTCTAAAATAACACTGTAATTGTGTTTGAATTGTGTTTCCTCACTGACGGACTCAACTAAACATCCTGTTTTCACTTGTTTTCGTACTGATTTGTCGGCCATCTGATTCCTGTCATCTATGGATATCAGATCGCAACCGACTTGTTCTTGTTATTTGTTTGAACTCTGTTGTCATTCTTGATTCGTTGTGTGAGTTGTACTTAGGTTTTCACCTAAATACTCACAACTATTGTTTATCATTGAGTGTTGTACTTACAATATTTAAGTTTTCACAAAAATACGTACAACAGTTTCTTGTATTTTGAACTCGGTTATCACAAACACTGTTCACGAACTTGTATTTACACATAGTAACTAGTGAAAGCACACATACCGTACGGACTTGCCGGACGATCTGGTACTGGATGTCACAGTCTCCCCTTGTTAAAGAAATTTCATCCCGAAATTTAAGCTTCAAGGTCGGGCTTTAATTCTCGAACAGATGGGGATACTTCGTCTTCATGTTGTTCTCACGCTCCCAGGTAAATTCTGGTCCATGCATGGAGTTCCATCGAACCTTTACAATAGGGATACGGCTTCGTTTCAGTCTCTTGACTTCATGTTCCATAATCTCTACGGGTTCTTCAATGAAATGTAATTGCTCGTCAACTTGTATTTCTTCCAATGGTATGATCAATGATTCGTCAGCTAGACACCTCTTGAGGTTTGATACATGAAAAACATCGTGTACTCCGCTGAGTTCATCAGGAAGTCGGAGTCTGTATGCCACAGGACCTATGAGTTGAGTGATCTCAAACGATCCGATGTACCTTGGTGCTAGCTTGCCTTTAGCCCCAAAACGAACTACGCCTTTCCATGGGGACACTTTCAACATAACTCGGTCGCCCACATCGAATTCCAAAGGCTTGCGCCGTTTGTCTGCGTAACTCTTTTGGCGGCTACGTGTTGCTTGTAATCTCTGTTGTATCTGGGCAATCTTATCAGTAGTTTCCTGAATAGGTTCAAGCCTAGTTATTCTATTGTCTCCCACTTCGGTCCAACAAATTGGAGACCGACATTTTCTACCATAGAGTGCTTCAAAAGGAGCACATCCAATGCTGCTGTGGTAGCTATTGTTGTAGGAGAACTCAATGAGTGGTAAATGTGTGTCCCAACTTCCACCAAAGTCTAGGATGCATGTTCTTAACATATCCTCTAGGGTTTGAATGGTGCGCTCGCTTTGTCCATCCGTTTGTGGATGATAAGCAGTGTTCAAGTTAACACTTGTCCCTAAGGATTGTTGCAATGATTGCCAGAACCGCGAAGTAAATCTACTGTCCCGGTCGGAAATAATAGACAATGGCACCCCGTGCCTCACTACTATTTCATCAATGTATAGTCTTGCTAGTTTTTCCATCTTGTACGTTTCTCTGATCGGCAAGAAATGAGCGGACTTGGTCAATCGATCAACGATGACCCAAATCAAATCGTGTCCGCTGGAAGTGCGGGGTAGCTTGGTAATGAAATCCATAGCTATTTGTTCCCACTTCCATTGTGGTATCTTCGGTTGTTCCAGCAAACCCGAAGGTTTCTGGTGTTCTGCTTTGACTTTGGCACATGTGATACATTTTCCAACATAAGTGGCAATGTCTTTCTTCATACCCGGCCGCCAATAAAATGACCTAAGATCTTGATACATCTTATCGGCACCAGGATGAACTGAATAACGTGTCTTGTGTGCCTCGTCAAGTATGAGTGTTCGAAGTTCATCTATTGCTGGAATCCAAACACGATCCAGATAATAGATAACTCCATCTTGTTTTGTCTTGAAATGTTTCTCGGCTCCACAGTCGAGCTCGCGTTTCAGGTTGTCTCTTGCTATTGCTTCTTGTTGTGCTTGTAAAATGTGATCTCTTAGACTTGTTTGCACAGTCATTCCCATTGCGCGAACGCGTAAGGGTTTGACTGTTTCCTTCCGGCTCAAAGCATCTGCAACAACATTTGCTTTGCCCGGATGGTATTTGATCACACAATCGTAATCGTTCAGGAGCTCAACCCAACGTCTCTGTCTCATGTTAAGCTCCTTCTGATCAAATATGTGTTGTAAGCTCTTGTGATCTGTGAAGATAGTGCACTTGGTACCATAAAGGTAGTGTCTCCAAATCTTTAAAGCAAATACAACAGCTCCCAGTTCGAGATCGTGTGTTGTGTAATTCTTCTCATGTATCTTCAGCTGTCTTGAGGCATAAGCAATGACTTTGTCTCGTTGCATCAAAACACATCCGAGTCCCTGATGGGAAGCATCACAGTAAACTACAAAGTCATCATTGCCTTCTGGGAGTGTTAAGATAGGAGCGTTGCACAATCTTTGTTTCAGTGTCTGGAATGCCTCTTCTTGTTTCTGAGTCCACACAAAAGGTTCAGACTTCTGTGTGAGCTTGGTGAGGGGCAAAACTATCTTAGAAAAGTTCGAAATGAACCTCCTATAATAACCTGCCAATCCCAAGAATGATCTGATCTCGGTTGGTGTTGTAGGCACATCCCAGTTCTTGATTGTTTCAATCTTGGCAGGGTCCACGTGAATACCATCACTGTTAATCACGTGGCCCAAAAACTGAACTTCTCTCAACCGAAATTCACACTTGGAGAATTTGGCATAAAGTCATTCCTCCTTTAGGAGTTCCAAGACCGTCTTGAGGTGTTGCTCGTGTTCCTTTTCGTTCTTCGAATAAATCAGTATATCATCAATGAAAACGATAACAAACTGATCTAAATACGGCTTACACACCCGGTTCATTAAATCCATAAACACTGCCGGTGCGTTCGTGAGTCCGAATGGCATCACCATGAACTCGTAGTGACCATATCGGGTACGAAAGGCCGTCTTTGGTATGTCTTCCTCTTGTATCCGAAGCTGGTGATAACCTAAACGCAGGTCTATCTTTGAGAAGTATTGAGCTCCTTGTAACTGATCGAACAAATCATCAATCCTCGGTAACGGGTACTGATTCTTGATGGTGAGTTTGTTGAGCTCCCTGTAATCGATGCACATTCTGAAGGTTCCATCCTTCTTTTTCACAAAAAGGACCGGAGCTCCCCACGGGGAAAAGCTCGGTCTGATGAATCCTTTATCGAGTAGCTCTTGTAATTGATTGGACAACTCCTGCATTTATGATGGTGCAAGTCTATAAGGATACTTAGCTACAGGAGTCGCTCCCGGAATCAAATCGATTCGAAACTGCACCGATCTCTCGGGTGGCAGTCCCGGTAAATCATCCGGAAACACGTCCGCATAGTCTTTTACAATTGGTACGTCTTGAATCTTGATTGCTTTCTTGTCTTTCTCTACCACGTGAGCTAGGAATGCAACACATTGTTTTCGTAAGTACTTGCGAGCCTTCATGCATGATATTATCTTGACACTGCGTTTCGCTTGATCTCCATGAATTTCCAAAACCTGATTGTTTTCCATTGGAATACGTAGTAGCTTTTCGGAACAAATGAACTCTATTCTGTTAAGAGATAGCCAATCCATTCCGATGATGATATCGAAACTGCCCAGCTCCATCGGTATCAAATCGATAGAAAATGTATGATCGCCAAGTGTTAGTGGGCAATTCCTAAGTACTGTATCAACTGTAATCTGTTTGCCGTTAGCTATCTCAATAGTATAAGGGGAGTCTAATGATTCCTCAGCATGATTAAGATGGCTAGCAAAATCGGATGAGATAAAACTCTGATCCGCACTAGTGTCAAATAATAAAGATGCATAGAAATTAGATAAGAGAAATGTACCCGTGATCACGTTCGGGTCTTGTCTAGCAGCAGTTACTCCAATCTGGAAGGCTCGTCCTCTTGGTGCTTGAGCTCTTTGTTGATTTTTCTTGGGACAATCCCGAGAAAAGTGTCCAGGTTCGCCACAGTTGTAGCAGGACCTGTGATCAGCAGCAGTAGTGGCTGCATTGTTGTTTCTGTTTGGAGCTCCCGTGCTCCTGCAGCGGCTTGCCCAATGGCCAAACTTTCCACAGTTTGTGCATTGTATGCACTGAGTGTTTGGCACGTGATGATACTGGCAAGTATTGCACAAAGGTGCAGTGCCGGTGTAGGGCTTTCTGACTTGCAGTGGTGGTGGTTGGTTAAGCATTGGGACTTGAGTGGTAGCAGCAAAGTTTCTAGCCACCTTTTGTTTCTTTGCGGGCCTCTTATCCGACTTCCTTGAGGTTCCAGCTTTGGCTGAGTCAGCCTCTTTCTTGAATGCCCCAGAGGCAACCATCATGTCTGTAACGATGCTGACAGAGTAACAGCTAACTCCATGGTAGTAGGATGGGCAGAAATCACATGCCCCCGGATGCTGGGCGGTAATCCACCAACATACCGCTCTATCCTCTTCTCAAGTGTTGGCACCACATCAGGTGCCAAAGTGGCCAACTCATGAAATCTTGTGGTGTAGGCCAGATGCCCAGCACCAATCATCTCCAGATTCAGCAGTTCAGTCTCAACCTTTTTCAGTTCATTTCGCGGGCAAAACTTTGCCCTCAACATCGCCTTGAAGTCATTCCAAGGCATAGCCTGGGCCTCATCCTGGCCTCTGACTGAAACCTGAGCGTTCCACCAAGTTAACGCTCGCTTGTTAAATGATCCCGCAGCATACTTGACTCGGTTCTGTTCAGGACAACCACTGATGTTGAGGGTAGCCTCCATCTTCTCGATCCATTGGATCAATCTGACTGCACCATCACTGCCACTGAAACTGGGTGGCTTGCAACCTACAAAGTTCTTGTAGGCATAGTCCTGATTTTTCCTGGTATTACCGCTGCCTTCTCCAGATGAGTTAGTAACGTTGTTGCTTTTGTGGTTGTTCATACGGTTCATCATCTCGGGAATCACATCCCTCAGTTGGCTAGTCAGAAGAGTGGCCAATGCCACCGTAGCAGGATCCAATTGATAAGCTGGTGGTGGCGGAGGAGGAGGTGGAGGTGGAGGAGAGTCAGGTGGTGTCGGTGTAGATGAGTGAGGAGCAGAGCCTTGAGTCAATGGTAATAGTGGTGGTTGTCTTCTTGGCGGCATTCTGATCATAACCGAAGGAAAATCGGTTAGTGCAGTGATCAGAAGTAGAAGACACATGCAAGTAGAATCCTATGTGACATGATTTCTACATGAGGGTCCCTAGGTTATAGTCTAGGCCAAACCATTTAATTAATATGACCTATATTTCCCTATAACCATGGCTCTGATACCAATCTGTCACACCCCAGGCCGGCGGGAACGGATCGTGTTTTCCCGTCGGGCGGAAGGTTCCCGGGGCGCGATATCTTGAATGATAATCAATTGATCAGATTGTTTGCATAGCACATGATGTATAATTGAGAAATGTAAACATGACAATGATATAGAATTAAAAAGTTAAATTACAAAGTATCATTCATAATTTAACCCCATAAATCCATCCAAAAGAATCAATGTGTTTATATCTTGTAACTGTACAAGATCTACAAAATATGATTCAATGTTTTTGTCATTCCAAGAGTAATGATCACACAAAATTCAGCTAGGTCTTCTAAAAGTCCTCTAGCTATGATCTTGAAATCTGGTGACTTAAACCTGTTCGTCACCTAAGAAAACATGCATTTAAAACAAAGTCAACACTAGGTTGGTGAGTTCATAAGTTTGAATATTGAAAACCTTGAATTGTTCACACACAATCACATAGTCATACTTGATATTTGTAATGATGGATTCACCTGTTTCCACCCAATGGCCTCTCCTTAGTTATATGTACAAGTAGGGTATCAGCTGATCAAGCATGCTTATATATAGGGCATACGAAAGGGTCAAGCCCAGACGCCATCCCACCACATGCTCAGTCAAGTTCCACACTACTTGCGATACAACTAAAGATATCCATTTTCCCAATCGTTCAACATGTCTGATATGTATTCGTCTGTTATATCATGTGTAGAATAATATAATATGAGGGGTTTAGTTATCAAACCGAAGTATTGATAACCCCTCAATGTATTAAGGAATTTAGATTAATTTAATCTGGTCCTTATATTATTCCATTCTTGTGGGGTTAACTATTGTTTCACTTTTAAATATTAAGAGTGTTAGTTAACCATTTGTAATTTGTTCTTGAACTATAGTTTTTTGAGCCTAAAAGGAATCCATTGTAATCCTCACATAATCAGAGTACAATGCATCTGATTTACCTCTACCACCTTGTATGTAATGTGTCCTCAACGAAATCTATTACTAGTAGTGTAACATGAGAGTAGATCACTTTCTCAATCTACTAATCAATAGGGTTTCGCTGGATTAATTACTTATCACTGCAGATTAATATCACCATGTGTCGCTTACCAGAACCTAACTTGAAGTCGCCCTGTCACCGGTCATACGTTACCGGCCAATGAATCAATATGATCAACATACTAGCCCTACAAGCTAGAGGTTTGTCAAACCTATGGTACCACTATGCTATCGTCGGTTTAGTCACGTCAAACTAGCTGGTCAGCGAATTTAAGGGTCTTACATGATCAACTTGTACAATTTGGCACATGATTGAAGTGATATAATACAACAGGTCAATAGTAACTAATTGTAATTGTGTTCGTCTGTATCATTGTTCTCATTGTCATATGTTCTCCATGATATTAACAAAGTTAAATAAGAACTTGTCTTATTAAGTTATGTTAATTATTTGAGTGAATGATGTTGTTATTATGAAGTTACATTATCATGATTATCATTCTTTGTTCCTTGTACTCTTGTAGTATGTATTGAGTTGTAAAGCTAAGTGTTAAAAGGACTTGTCCTATTACACTTACTTAACTCTTGTATCGAATGTTAATACAAAGATATGTAATAACTTTATAACATTCATATGTTTACTTGTAATTGTTCCATTGTCTGTTTATGTAAGAATAATTGAGTGTTATAAGATAAAATCTTATAACTATATTATTCTAATGTATTGATGAATTAATAAGATATATTATCTTGTTCATCTGATTATCCCTGTCATGTCATAATCATACAAGCATGCATACAATGATAAACGATAATAAACAATTAAGTATTATCTAAATCAAAGTAAAGATAACATGTTAAGCAGAACTTTTGGGTAAATAAAAGTAAACATGTTTCTCAGCCCCGAGAGTTTAAAATCAGTTAAGATTAAAGTAAAAGGGGCATATGAACTCACCTTGTAGTGGTTGTAGTTGACTTAGCTTAAACGAGAATGCACGCGCTCCTTGTGGTACTTTGTTGTTGTGTTCACGATCCTGTATTGATTTCACGTTGTTTGTAATTTGTAAGTATAAGTTTGTAGGGATTCGTGTGTGTGTATGTGTTAGTCATAAACTTTGGCTAACACTCGTAAGTCTCGGTCGTGGTCTTTATTCGGCCCCGCTTCTTTTGTTATTGGTCGTTGTTTACATATTATTTTTATATCATGTATTTAGCTTTCAATAAATCTTGAAACCTCATCACTTTGCCATTTTGTGCTAACGAATTATTTTGATAAGAAGTTTAATACTTAAACCTAATAATAAACTTAGGTTTATGGTTTGAAAACCTCCCATGTTAGTCTTATTATATTCGAAACAATTGTTACCTAGTGATTAGATAATTATGCGAAAGCCCTTGTACTTGTGATGATTTAAATTTATTAGCTTCATTATGTGAGACACATAACATTATTTCCCATCTTCAAGCAGGTTGTTCTTTAACACATCCTTAAGTTGGTTAAAAAAAATGTTATTTTGCATCTCAAACCACGTGGGCCGAATTAGTCTTTGGGCCAAAACTGATTAGTTGGGCCACAATAATAATTCTAGGCCACATTGGGCCGAATTGGGCTGTGTTTGGGCCTCGTCAGTTCTTGTTGGGCCTAAATGATTTCCTGATCTTGGGTTCTTGGCCGAATAATACTATCTGATCGATTGAAACCTAATCCCAACGAATGTAAGTGGTCGAATAATGCTAGAAGACCAAAGCAGTGGGTGCTACTGGGCCTAAAGGTGGTTGGATGGGTCGAGAGGGTTGTTGGGCCTGTGTTGCTTGGCCGCACAATGATTTCCGGTCAACTGAGAACAGGGTGGCCGAGCAAAATGCTTAGCCGAAGGTGGTTATAGTCGACTTATAATACCGAATGAGGGTGGTGGTGGTTCTGGCGAATGTGATAGAGGCGAAGGAGGGTGGCTGCCGAATAGAAACCTGCGCATGGGGCTTGGGCCGAGCGAATGAGGTAGTACCGAAAGAGACATTCGGCCTGGAAACTTTTTCAGTCGAGTGAGCCATGCGGCTCATGGCCATTCGGCCAGTTGGTTTGGCCATAGTCACAGGCCATTCGGCCAACCTGGTTTCTCATTCGATAGTAACAGGTCGATCTAAGGATCTCGACCCAGATGGTGACCAGTAACCAGGGTGATCGACCATGATGTGTTTTCGGGTGTAGGACTCAAAGAAAAGGCTACAAGACCGACTATGGTTCGAGTTCAAACAAGGGTGCCGAAAACCCTATTTTTCGCTATTTTCAACCACATATTACCTCGTTTCAGATGTTTCTCATTCTAGATCGGTTGTACTTTCATGTAGTAGAGATCAAGAGCTTCGTTTAGGCGAAAGAATCACTCGATTTCGTTAAGAAATGAGTGAGATATGTGTGTTTGAAGTTTGAAAATGGTGGTGGGAGGTGAATTCTGGAAATAGGGTTTTGAAGAGAGAAGAAGATGAGAAAAATGAATAAAATGGACTCATTCAAGGTATTTATACCACGAGTGAGTTCGGATTCGTTTTTGTTGCTCGGTTCGCGTTTTCGTTGCGTTTCCGGAAATTAAACGCGTAAATACATTGTAATAAATAAAAGAAGCTAATTTAATTTACTTTGATGAGTTTCAAAACTGTAAAATGTTATTTATTTTATTTTATTAAATTATTTTCGTTCGGGTCGTATTTTCATTTTCGTTTTGTCAGATCGCGTCACCTTCGCGCGTATTCGTTCGAATCGTCACCCGAACGAACACGACGATGGTTTTGCTTTCCGACTTTTGTTTTCTACTTTCCAGTCATTATTTCAGAACTCTAAACTCACAGATATGTTTGTGTGAATCGTCACCCACGCAAACACACTGTCAGTTCGTTATTCTAAAATAACACTGTAATTGTGTTTGAATTGTGTTTCCTCACTGACGGACTCAACTAAACATCCTGTTTTCACTTGTTTTCGTACTGATTTGTCGGCCATCTGATTCCTGTCATCTATGGATATCAGATCGCAACCGACTTGTTCTTGTTATTTGTTTGAACTCTGTTGTCATTCTTGATTCGTTGTGTGAGTTGTACTTAGGTTTTCACCTAAATACTCACAACTATTGTTTATCATTGAGTGTTGTACTTACAATATTTAAGTTTTCACAAAAATACGTACAACAGTTTCTTGTATTTTGAACTCGGTTATCACAAACACTGTTCACGAACTTGTATTTACACATAGTAACTAGTGAAAGCACACATACTGTACGGACTTGCCGGACGATCTGGTACTGGATGTCACACCTTATCCTTTCGGAAGACAACCACTATTTCGGAAGACAACCTCTGATTAAGTAA
Source organism: Mikania micrantha (assembly GCA_009363875.1). Classification (NCBI taxonomy): domain Eukaryota; kingdom Viridiplantae; phylum Streptophyta; class Magnoliopsida; order Asterales; family Asteraceae; genus Mikania; species Mikania micrantha. Next base: position 5,318,615 of record CM018694.1, on the reverse strand, counting down.
TAACTACTGTTTAATCAGCTTCCGACAAACATCTTTCGAAATAACAACCGCTGAACTTCTAAGCAACTATCTCAATCTCGGAAGAACTGAAGACTTCTGATTCCGTGGTTGTTGACATTGTATTAGTTGTACTTTTCTGATGATTTAGTGTCTGTAACAGTGTCAGCTATTTGTCTTTTTACTTCTTTGTCTTGTAAAATTGAATGTTGGGTATTTAAACCCCAACATTCCCTGAAATACTTGAATTACATTCCCCGAAAATTCCTTGTGCTACTATTATGTTTTCTCTCTTTCTAGCAAAAACTAAACAACTAAAAATAACTAAGTGTTAAAACTTTAGAGGGAGCGAATACCAAAGGCTTTGACCACGAGTCTAAAGTCCTTGTTCCTGGTTAAATAGCCCCTACAAGTTTACAACAATTGGTATCAAAGACTTGTTCTTTAGTCTTGGTTTAACCATCAAGAGTAAAACTCAAAGCTCTCTTTGATATCTTGTTTAGTTTTCTGCTTTCTGTTTCTTTTGTTTTCAAAAATCTGCAGGTGATTGGTTTTGAACTAAAACTTTGTTCAAAGCCATTCAACCAAACTACCTTGAGAACTCATCTTTCATTGATTTGCTCATATCGTTTGTAACCATAATGGCAGAAAAATTTACTCTAGACCCCCATAACACCGGCTTTGCTACTAAGCCACCAATACTGGTAAGGCACCAATATAATATATGGCAGAGAAGGATGTTACACTTTTTATCCAACAATCACACTGGATGTTAGAAGTCTGTGATGTTGGGACCACATAAACATATGGTCTTGGACACAGAGACCTGAGAGTCTATTCCTAAGGACCCTCGGAACTCTACAGAAGAAGATTTCCAGAAACTGGAGCTTGATGCCAAGGCACATGCTCAATTCGCTATGGCTCTCCCAAATGAAATTTATTCTGGTCTTCTTCACCATGAGTCCGCTAAGGACTTGTGGAGTGCTCTAAAAGAGCAGTTCGGGGGTACCGATGATGTTGTGGCAAATACAAGGGAGATATTGGCTCAACAATATGAGACTTTCACCCAACTAAATAATGAGTCACTGACTCAGCAATTTGAAAGGTTCACTTCTCTCTTAAGTGAACTAAAACTCGCTGGTCAAGTGTACCCAACCATCTCCGTTCTTAACCATTTCTTAAGATCTCTCCCAGAAAAATGTTAAACGTATTCTATTGTTATGAGATCTTCGCCAGACTTTGGCAACCTTGCACTTACCCAACAACATGGTAAGCTGCTCACTTTTGAGCGAGAGATTGACCAGAAAAGAAAATTAATAAAGTTTGGTAAATCAACAGAGGAGTATGTTCAAGGGAACACTACTCTTCTTAGTCATTACTCCGAGATCAATGATCAGGGTTATGATGAACACATTGATATAACCACTGGCATCACTTCCTCTTCTTCTTGTGATGACCATTCTTTCATCCCTAACCAACTGTGTTTTATCCTGGATGATCTCCATCAGATTCCAAGCGATGACTTGGAGGAAATGGATATCCTTCATCAACTTGCCCTCTTAAGCCTGAGACCTAACAAGTTCTAGAAGAGGACACGAAGAAAATTTCATGGTATCCATGGGAAAACCAGAATTGGTCTGAATAAGGCAAAAGTCCAATGATACAAGTGTCATGCCACAGGACATTTTGCCAAGGAATGCAGAAATGCTCCCAACACCAATTCCTCACCCTATGTGACTTTTCCAAACACTCACTCTCATTCCTCTGCAGCACCTTATTCCTCATATTCTTCACACTTTCAAAAGCACAATAATTCTCAAGAGCCAGCTTATATTGTACAAAACTCTCCTTATCCCAATGTACAATATGTACAAGCTGCTAATGGCAGCATGTACAAGTTTACTCCTGCTCCACTACAGATTTTTACACCATCTCCTCCTTAAATAAACACACCAGGCCCTACTATCCAGTCTTCATCATCTAGCCAACCAACTCTTTTCACACAAGAGTATGTAGGCTGGAGCAGTATGCCTGATGATGTAGGCTACGCCCTCATCACTGCTGAGCAAATAGAATTTGCTCTAATGGCTGTTGGTGAGAACTCCACCCCCTCTGATCAACCTAAAGCAGAATCTTCTGATGCTCAGGTATCTTCGTCTACCCTTGAAAAGCTATGCACTAATGGCGTGCATTGATGCATTTGCAAAAATAAAGAAAGCTAATGTGTTGCTACAGCAACAAAACCAAGAGCTTGAGCAACTCTTGGCTAATAAAAATCTAGAAGTAGAAAAGTTAATAAAAAATAAAGAATTTCGGTCTTAAAAACTGAAAAATCTAACCTACAAGCATTATTTGATCTGCAACATGAAAAATATTCTGCTTGTAGAGATGAACTGGCTCAAACGAAAGTCAGTTGTAAAAAGTGGGTTGTGTCCTGCAAAGGATTCAGGATGCTTCTAAGTAAGCAAGTTCACAGCAAGGCTAAGTTTGGTATCGGGTAAAACCACACTAGTCCTCCAGAGGACTACGCTCCGATTGATAATAATGTGGATGAAAATGTTTCTGAACCACTATCCCCCACCTTTCTTCCTGATGAAATCCTAGCAATAAAGAACATACCTCCAAGGGTATATTAGTTTGGACAATTTCCAAAGTTTGTATATCCCACTAATACAAGAATGGAAAAACCAGAAGAAACACACCTGGAAAATGTTCATAACAATAACTCTTCTGAACAAAATAAGATTGCTCCTGCTATGAGCTCTACTCAAATTTCAGGATGTACAACACAACAGGAAACCTCTGTTAACCCTAAGGCCAACCTTGACAAAGGAAAAAGGCCCATGGTCGACATCAAATTTCCTCATCATCCGCACCCTCCTTACCTAATAATGAAGACTAATAAGCCATTCATCCCAAACTACTCTTCACTATCTCCTGCATGTTTGAAATGTTTCAAGTACAATCACTCCACTGAAAATTACAGGACAAAAACTACTTTGGAGAAAACAAGGTAAAAGTTAAAGGCTAAAAAGTTGAAAGCTGAACATGCTTCCTCATCTAAAGGGAATCCCCCTAATAAAATGAAGAAGTCCAAGAAAGCTAGTAGACAAGAAGCTAACAACACAATAAGATCCAAACACCCATCCTTCATTCTTCTCACCCTTTCCTTTGGCTACTTTTCCCAGGCTATCAATCCTTGGTACACCACCTTCTTACCCCATGGTGAACCCTGCTTCTTACTCTTCTGCTGCTGTGAACTCACCTTTTGTGGATTCACATATCAACATCTTGCATCAAAATCAGCAACAATTGATTCAAATGATGCAGAAGTTGATGAATAATGCACAACAAAACAAATGAATTCTCAAAATGTTGCTCTTCTCTTCTTTTCTAATATAAACAATGACCCATATCTAACCTATTGCATTTGATCCTCTATGTGCAGAGAGCTTTTTCAAAACAAAATCACTTATGGTATGTGGACAGTGGAGGCTCTAGGCACATGACAGGATGCATATCCATACTAAATAATTTCATTCCAAAGAATGGAGGATCTGTTTCCTTTGGAAACAATGCAAAGGGTTGGATAGTCGGGTCTGGTTCTGTCCTTAGTGGAAAACTGCACTTTAAGGATGTCTGCCTAGTTGAAAACCTCAATTTTAAATTCTTGAGTGTCTCTCAATTAGCCGATAAAATTTATAGTTCATTTTCACCAAGGACAACTGTAAAATTCTTTCTCGTGAAATAAACTCTAAAATAAAGGTCTTAATTGACCAACACACTCTGCTGACGGCTAAGAGAAGTGGGAATGTCTATGTGGTAGACATGACCACTGATTCTCAAACATCTATTCCTACATGTCTCATAGCCAAAGCTTCATCTTCTGAAACTGCCTTATGGCATAAAAGATTGAGCCACCTAAATCATCAAACTCTTCATAAGCTTTCTACCCTTTCTTTAGTAAGAGGATTACCTTCAAAAGAATTTCATTTTAAAGGACAATGTGAATTTTGCTTAAAGGGAAAACAACATAAATCATCACATAAGTCTATTGAGGAATCCAAAACAACTAACTATCTTAATCTGCTTCAAATGGATCTGTTCGGTCCTGTGAAGGTAGCTAGTTTAGCCAGAAAGAGATACTGCTTAGTTGTTGTGGATGATTACTCAAGATTTTGCTGGACCTTCTTTCCCTTCAGCAAAGATGAGACTGCTGACAAAATAAAAGCCCTTATCACACAACTTGAAAGACAATTTGGTCTTGCTGTCAAGGTAATTAGAAATGATAATGGTACTGAATTCAAGAATCATGTTCTTGATAAGTTCTGCACTTCCAAAGGAATCCTTAGACAATACAGTGTTCCTAGAAATCTTGCTCAAAATGGAGTTGTGGAAAGAAAGAATAGGACACTTATTGAGGCTGCAAGAATCATGCTTGCAGACTCAGGATTACCCTTATCTTTCTGGGCTAAGGCAGTAAACACTGCTTGTTATGTCTTGAACAGAGTTCACATTGTGAAAAGACATAACAAGAATGCTTATGAGGTCCTTTATAACATAAAGCCCCTCATTTCCTTCTTCAGAGTTTTTGGATGTCCATGTTTCATCTTGAACACAAAGGACTCCTTATCCAAGTTTGCTGTAAAAGTGGACTCTGGATACTTTGTTGGGTACTCTCAAACTTCCAAAGCTTACAAAGCATTTAATCTCAGGACCAAAATTGTTGAGGAAACCATTGATGTCAAATTCAATGAATCTGCACCAACCTCCTCTTTTCCTTCTACTCCTGATGATCTGTTTGATCTTGAAAGCCTTACCTACACTCCTCCTACCTCTTCCATGTCTCCTTATTCAAAGTCTTGTCAAACTTCTAAAGATCCATCATCTCCTAAGGAGTGTTTAGTATCTCACTTCTTTTCTTCCATCCCATCTTATCCAATAAATCTTCACGATCAGAATGAACATGTATCTACTTCCACATCCCCAATAATTGATAATGCACCAATAGATACCTCTGAACAAGCTCATGCTACCTCTTCTGAAAGCTCTCCCGACCCCACTGATAATCCATCTTCTTCTGATGCTGCTTCTGCTAATAATTGTTTGGACATCATTCCCTTCAATAAAAATCACCCCTAGAGCATATTTTGGGCGATTTAAGTAAAGGTGTTCAAACTAGGAGAAAGATTTCAACCTTTTGTCTTCATGTTGCCTTCCTATCCTAAATTGAGCCATATAAGTATCAAGAGGCTCTCAAAGATAATAATTGGGTGGAAGCTATGCAGGATGAACTGTTACAGTTCAAAAGGCAAAATGTTTGGACTCTTTGCCCCTTACCTAAAGGAAAATACCCAATAGGAACTAGATGGGTATTTAGAAATAAAACTGATGAAACGGGCATTGTAATAAAAAATAAAGCCAGATTGATAGTGCAAGGGTACTGTCAAGAGGAAGGAATTGATTACGACGAAACATGTGCCCCTGTTGTGACAACCAGTACCTGATCGTCCGGCAAGTCCGTACGATACGTGTACTTTCACTAGTTACTATGTGTAAATACAATGTGTAAACAGTTGTGTGACAATAGGACTAGAAAACAAACAACAGTTGTATGTGTTTAAATGAAAATTTAAATACAGTAAATACAACAACTCATGCGAAACAACAGTGTGCAAAAAAATGACAAAAAAACACATCGGTTGCGATCTGACATCTACAAATGACAGGAATCAGATGGCCGACAATTCAATGAGAAAACAGTGTGAATTCAATGAAAACAATGTGAAAGTAGACAAGTTTAGTTGAGTCCGTCTGTGAGGAAATATAATTCCAATAACAATTCAGTTTCGTTTACGAATGAAGGACTGACAATGTGTTTGTGTGGGTGACGATTCACACAAACATATCTGTGGGTTCAACGTTCCGAATGATAACTGAAAAGTAGAAAACAAAAATCAGAAAGTGAAACCCTCGTCGTGTTTGTTCGGGTGACGATTCGAACGAACACGCGCGAAGGTGACACGATCTGACGAAACATTTAAAATAATCGTTTTCGATAAAATAAATTAAGAAAAATGGATTTAAATGATTTACTAGGAATAACCACTTTAGAAATGTTAAAAATAAAACCCTTTTTTTTAAAATCCGTAAAATACGCTTTTACGATCCGAAACCGTAACAAAAACGAGAACCGAGCAACCGAAACGAACCCGAACACTCACGGGGTATATAAACCCTAATTGAGTTCATCTTCCTCAATTATTACCTCCTCTCTCTATCTCTAGAACCCCATTCCCGGATTTCTCTCTCTCTCTAAGAATTCATCACAAAAACCCTTGGATATCCTTCATTTTTTGATGAAATCTTGCAAATAAGGTACCAAATCGAAGCCCTCATCATCCTCTACTTGGAAGTACAACAGATCAGGAGCGAAAACCAACCAAAACGGAGGTATTTGATCTGCAGGTTTCGGATTCTAGGGTTTTGAAACCCTTTGTTCGAACCCCATGACACAACCGGTTAAAACCCTTCTAATCAAACCCTATACCCCCGAAACTGGTCTTAACACACACAATCACAGAAAACCACCATGGACCTTGACTAAAAACCTGGTTTGAGCAACCTAGTCGACCCCGGCTACAGCTCGTCCGAATGAGCGCCCTGGCCGAATGGCCATGGGCCGTATGTACTAGCCACATGACCGAACCAACCCTTGGCCGAATGGCCTCATTCGTAGCCATCTCCTTCGGTCAATACACCATTCGCATGAACCAAGTTAGTTCAGGATAAATTCCATTGGGTCACCTCCATTCGGATGATGCTTCAGTCGGCCTAGTCTCCTATTCGGCCAAGCTCAATTCTATTCGGGTGAAGGCCATCATTCGGCCTAACATCCTTATGTTATTCGGCCCACATGATCTAATTTGTAAACAAGCACTGTGAATCAAATTCATTTGATAAGATGCATGGGGTATAGATATTAACTAATTTTACTACAAAGGTGGTGGGGACTTTGTTAAACAAAATACATAACACCTAAGGCCTTTTCTTACAAAATGTTAAGTGTTTAACATCAAAGAGATAAGTTATAATAACAACACAATCAATGACTAACTATGATTTTGACGTGAACCATATTGGGTTTTCAAACTTGGGTCCAATGTGGATAAAGACTATTGAGATTAAAACCTTTGAACAAAAATGACACGATATATTAAGCTTAACTTGATTGGTTAAGTGTTGGTATATCCCATCACATGTGAATAATCAATAACAAAAGCATCCAAGTGTTAGCCAACTTTAGGGATAACACACACACACAAATACCTAGAACTTATACTTATAAGTTACAAACAACGTGAAATCAATACAGGATCTTGAAAACAGTCTCAAGAACAACAACGAGTGCGTGCATTCTTGTTATTACTTAGTCAACCACTTCAATTACAAGGTGAGTTCATATGCCCCCTTTTCTAATCTTACTGATTTCAAATCTTGGGGCTGAGAAACATGCTAATCCTTTTCATTATTTAAAAGTTTTAGTACAACATTTCGCATATGTTATGATTTAGATAATATAGTTTATTCTTTATTATAGCTTATCATTGTATGTATAATTGTGTGATCATAACATAACTGAGATATCTAGGATGAAACATGATAATATAGTTTCATGATTCATCAACACAATAGAATAATACAAGTTGTAAGATTATATCTTATAACTCCTTATTATTCTTACGAGAATGAACAATGGGATAACCAGGAGATAACACTGTGACAACAACAACAACTAACAAGAATGATATGATGATAACATAATTTCACAATATCATTCACCACCGGAGTTAACTAAGTGTAGTAAGACTAGTTCTTACAACACTTTGATTACAACTTGATGAAGACATAGGATAACACGAGACAAACACAAGGGATAACAAGTATGATAATCGTGATAATAAAATTTCATGATAACAAAATCATTCACACATTTACTAACATTGTGTAATAAGACAAGTTCTTGTAACACTTTGTTAAAGACTATGAGAACACATAACTATGAGAACACACACCAATTGATTACTATTAAACTGTCTGTATTATATCACAACAATCATGTGTTCATGAGATCATATTCCATTGTAAGTCCCTCCTAGAGAATCTTTTACCAGTTAATTTAGTGCGACTAAACCGACGATAACGTATTGGTACCATAGGTTTGACAAACCGCCGGCGAGTGAGGTCGGAACGTTGATCATATTTTATCATTGGCCGGTAACGTATGACCGGTAACAGGGCGACACAAGTCAGGTTTGGTAAACGACACATGGTGATATTAATCTACAGTAACTAATTGTAATTAATCCTTCGATCCTATTAACTAGTAGACTGAGGAATTGATTTTCTCTCATGTCACCTTATTGGTAATAGTTTCATTGAAGGCTATGAGAACACAAATGTGATAGAGGTAAATTGGATGCATTGTGATGTGATTACGTGAGGATCACAATGGATCCCATTTAGGCTCTATGCATTCCAAGATGAGAACAATATCAATAGGTTAACTATCACTCCTATTATTAGTAGTGAATTACAGTTAACCCCATAACGAGAGAATAATAATAAGGATAAGATTGGATAAATCTATTTTCCTTAAAACACTGAGGGTTTATCAACACTTCGGTTTTGGTAACCTAAATCCCTCATACTCTATTATTCTACATATAACACATGATGGATACAAATCTTATGGGTGATTATCAAATGGGTTGAACACATGTGAGATAGAAATGGGTATCCATAGTTGTATCGCAAGTTGTGTTGAATTCTGTTAAGTATGTGGTGGGATGTCGGCTGGGGCTTGTTCCCCTACGTATGCCCTATATATAAGCATAACTGATGGGATGAAATGCTATTTGTAAATATAACTATGGAGAGGCCATTGTGTGAGGCAAATGAAACAAACTTCAATGAGACTTGTGTATGACTTGTGATTGTGAATGTTAACAAATCATTGGTTTTAAATTACTAAACTTATGAACTCACCAACCTAGTGTTGACTTTGTTTAAATGTATGTTTTCTCAGGTGACGAACAGGTTTAGTCACCAGTATTCAGGGGTTAAGCTAGTGGACTTTTAGAAGACCTAGCTTCATTTTGTGTTGAGCATATTTTGAATGACGAAACTGTGAATCATCTTTTGTAAATCTTGTGCAGTTACAAGATAGAAAACTAAATGATTCTTTTGGGTAGTTTTACTTAGTTAAATTGTGAACATAACAATGTAATTTAACTTTGTAATACTACATCAATGTCTTGTTAGCATTTCTTATTTATATATCATGTGCAATGTAAACAATCTGATCACTATGATTATCAAACGATATCGCGCCCCGAGAACCTTCCGCCCGACGGGAAAGTCGATCCAGCCCGCCTACTCGGGGTGTGACACCTGTGGCCAAACTTGAAGCCATTAGACTCTTCCTTGCATTTGCTATATCCCACAACATAAAGGTATTTCAGATGGATATAAAAAGTGCATTCTTGTATGGAAGTATAAAGGAGGAAGTCTATGTCTATCAGCCACCAGGGTTTGATGATGTTCATTATCCTGATTGGGTATATAGATTAGACAAAGCACTTTATGCTTTAAAACAAGCTCCAAGAGCAAGGTATGACATTCTCTCTCAATTTCTTCTTTCAAATAAATTTTCGAGGGGAACCATTGATAAGACTTTGTTCATCAAGAGGGTAGACAAGCAACTTTTGCTAGTCCAAATCTATGTGGATGACATCAATTTTGGATCAACAAAACCTTCCTTGTGTGAACAATTTTCAAAATTAATGTCTTATAAGTTTGAAATGAGTGGTTTAAGTGAACTAAAAACATTATTAGGACTCCAAGTCAAACAAACCCCCAATGGAACTTTCATTCATCTAAATATGTAAAAGATCTTCAGAATAAATTTGAAATGAATGATTGCAAAATAACTTCTACCCCCATGGCAACTGCACCTGGAATAACTCCAGATGAAAATGGTGAACCTGTAGATCAAACTCTCTATAGGTGCATGATTGGATCTTTGATATATCTTACTGCATCAAGGCCAGACATCATGTATACAACATGTGTATGTGCAAGATACCAATGTGCCCCTAAACAAACAATCCCATTTATCAGTTGTGAAGAGGATATTTAGATACTTAAAAGGTACTCCTGTGCTAGGTATCTGATATCCTGCTAATCAATCTTGCAAGCTTGTTGGTTTTTTAGATAGTGATTATGCAGGATGTTCACTCACATGGAAGTCTACTTCAGGAGGATGTCAGTTCTTTGCAAATTGCTTGGTCTCATGGCAAAGCAAAAAGCAAACTTCAGTGTCAAATTCAACTGCTGAAGCTGAGGACATTGCAGCAGCTCATTGCACTACCCAAATCCTTTGGTTACAATACCAACTGTTGGATTTTGGAATAATAGAACTAAAAACACCCCTCTTAATAGACAGTGAAGCCGCCAAAAATATAATAAAAATTCTTGTCTATCACTCTAAAACCAAACATATAGAAATAAGGCATCGCTTTATAAGAGACTGTTTTGAAAAGGGATTGATAGTCCCAGAACATGTATCTAAAAGTGACCAAATAGCAGACATATTTACCAAGCCTTTGGACTCTTCAACTTTTTCTAAGTTTGTTTCCAAATTAGGCAAGATAAATATAAGTTAATAAAACAATAAATATGGCTAAGAATACGTTTCTTGAACCTTAAAATAAATATATAAAAGGATAATCCTGAAAAATTATCCTAACAACGGACAAATGGAAAACCACTGATGAAACAACCGCGGTTCTTTTCTCAGTGGTTGTCCTAAAACACGGATAGACTTCAGTGATTCTAATAACCACTCTATTATACCTATCCGCGGTTATAATCACTCCGCTGTTACATTTGTAACAGTTAGTGGTATCTATCAAATCCGTGGTTTTCCTCGTGGTAACTTATCCATGGTTAAAACTCTTCCATGGCTAAAGTTCTTTTCCTTCCGTGGTTATTAAAATATTGATAATTACGCTTGATTTGATCGTCACTAATCACTCTGCAAGATTTGACTCCTTACAATTAATTGAATTGACACTCATTAATTGTTCTCACGGCTCGAAAATATCCTCTCATTTTACCATTTTACCCCTCTTGCTTCAAATGTCCACTGATCGTCTTTTCCTTATTTATATCAGTGGTTATCCAATTCCGTCCTTACACTAATCTTTCGGAAACTTCTTGATCTTCTTTATGATCAAGAAGATAATTCTTTCAAATTAAAAACTCAGAATGCTGCTTATGGCGAAGGACAATCGCTTGTCAGACATGTCGCCTGGCTCGACGCACTTACACTGACTTCATCTGAGCTTGCTGCTCATGATGTTAGTGTGTAACGACATCAAACCAGGCTTCATTCCTAACAAAGCTTTGTCTGTACATCAGGGTGTGCATGAACGTACTGATCAGTCCTTTGTCTTTCTCTCTCTTGCTTACAGGTTTTTCCAATGGGTAAAAACCCTAAGGTAAAACTTTTTGTTTGTTATAAGAAGTGGAGGATTCCTTTATTGAAACCACACCCATCCGCAACGGTTACATTATTTCTTATTTATCTCTCTAAACTTAGGGCAAAAATTTTGTTATCGCACTTTGTTCTTGAAATTGTTCTTCATTCATCGCTGCATTCATGATGTCTAAAGCTTTGAAACTCAAGCCGGTTCACAACCTCGGAGCCTATCTTGCAAAGTCTTCTGAATACCCCCACTACGATGAGGTCGTCGACATTCTGGTAAACTCCTTTGTTCACACTGCCATTACTATCGACCCTCCTATCTCTGAATCTGGCCTAAATCATTTTTGGGAAAACTCTGCCTTGGTGTCGACGGATGACTTTGTTGAAAGCATCACCTCGGTGGTTGCGGTCAACAAGTCTCCATCACCCCCTCCAAAATAAGTGTTGCCCTAAATCTGGGTGATACTGACACACCTACCACTGTTCCTCTCAAACTTCTTCATAATGTTTTTGTCCAGTGTGATTATCAAGGAGACCTGAAGAACAGAACCTTGTACAAAGCCTATTTCTATCCTAAGTACAAGTTTCTGTGTCACACCATTTTACAATGTCTTTCTCAAAAGACAACTAGTTGGGGAGAAATGCCATATGACATGCAATATGTCATGTATGCAATCCTCTCCAATGAAAGAGTCAATCTGTCCCAAATAATTTTTGAGCTCTTGGTACATCACCAAAAGAGTCCCAAATTTTTGTTGTACCCTCGTTTTGTAATGGTATGTTTGTTTGCTGATGTTAATAATGTTTGTAACATTGCTCCTTTTTTTAGTGTCAAGAGCATTGACAAGCAAGTGTTCACTAGGTTGAAAACTGGAGACAAATTTATGGATGACACTGAGGACACAACCGTTCTTGGTGAACCCACATCCACCTCCTCCTCCAAACCTGTAATGGTACCTGCTAAACGAAAAGCATCTACGAAAGCCACTATACCTAAAAAGCCCAAAAAGACTGTTCAGGAAGATGAGATCCCTGAACAAGTCTCTGTCCCTATTGGACTGGTAGATCCATCTGTTCCATTCTCACAGATAGATCTTGAATCTCAACCCCATCTAGCTCCTCAATCCTCTCAACAGGATGGTGTTGTAATCCAAAGGGATCCCACACAAACCACTGAAGTGTCACTTGACACTCAAATGGTTGTCCAATCTCCCAAGGACACTTCTGTTTCTTCACCATAAAAAGCCTTTGACTATATTGCTCAAGTTCTCTATGTGATTGATTCTAATTTTAAGCACATTGGTTCTCCTCCCCACTCACCAATTGAGGAGCATCTCCTTCAAACCTCCGCTCAAAATCATTAATCTCCTACCCTTGGAGAAGAGGATGAGATCAGGGTATCTAGTCCATCTAGACATCGTGATCATCTATCTGGAGCATCCATCTCACATGAAAGTCCAATGGGTCTTCATCTGGATGGATCCGACACTAAATCTAAGGCTGGAAATCCCCAGAACCAAGAAAAAGGGGTACATGACATTCCTAAGATGGACTCAGGTCATGCTAAAACTGACTCACTAGTCAGGATCCGGATGATATCTGTAAACGGTTGGACGAATCAGATCTTAAATTAAAGGATTTGACGGCTTCTTTAGTCATATTCAGGCTGATGTGGCGAAGCTCATTGAGCTAGTTACAAAAGCCTTGAATAACCAAGTCCTGCAACCCCAATCCATCCCAGTGCAGGCACCTTCACTTGAAGGTTCCCCAAATACTCCACCTACTTCCATTGCACCCACCTTTTCAAGCCAAGCTTTTCAAAAAGTGTTAAACACACTTCTTAACACCCATCTCCCCACCTTCTACACCAACTTTACCAAAGACTTCCTTACCACCCAAAAGCTACAACTGGATTTACTGAAAATCTCTATAGATTCCAAAATTTCTTCTTTACAACATGAGGTGGCTAATCACACTATCTTTCTAGAATCTCTCACAGGAATTACTCCTCCTCCTCCTTGGTTCAAAGAACAGGCTGATGAAGCCAAAAAGAGGGAGAATGAAAGGCTCATGTCTAAAGCCCAAGCTGCCAAAAAGGCTGAAGACAAGGCTGAGCAAAGAAGAATGAAGGAAATAAGACTAAAGAATTAGGAGGCACTTCTCAAAGCTGCACTAGATCAGCAATTTCAGACTAAGGCTGCTAAGCCCAGCTTTGAACAAAAACAAAAGGAAGCTGAAGCTAAAGTGGAAACTGGAGCATCTGGTGTGACCAGAAAACCGAAACCCACAAAACTAGCTCCCACTGAACCAATAAAGCTCACAACCACAACCCCCTCTTCCTTTTCCTCCACCACTCAGGACATACCAGTTCAAACTGAGTCCGCCCAGTCTGAACATAACCCAATCTCTCCCAAACAAATTTCTCCCACTATATCCATCCCTTCTTCACCTGTACAAACAAATAAAGAAAACTCACCCACCCTGTTTCCAAATTCTACTTCTCAAACCCTTTTAGAACTATCTTCACATACCTCACTTCCCACTACCCTAAATGCATCCAAAGTAAGCAAAAAACCAGCTCCCATAATCACTCTGTCTATCACAAGAAGACAGAAGAGTGTGGCCAGAAAATCCAAAACCCCCACCAATAGGCCTAAGAAACCTTTAAATTCCATTCAAATACCAAGCTCAAACTTAAATGATGATCATCCTATTGCTTCTCTAATTCCTAGAAAGAGAAGGCTTATATTGGCTGATGATGATGAGTCTGACCCATACAAAACCACCATAAAGCCAGATACTGTTGAAACTGAGAAAACTCAAACCTCTCCTACTAAAGAATCCCATTCTTCTGTAAGGCAGTTCTCCACAACTGAAGAAATTCAAGAGATAAAGAATAAAGAGGCTGAAAGGGAAAACAAGATCTTAGCTGATCTTGAAGCTATTGGTCATTCAGGAGATGAGTTGGTCAAAGCCTATCAGGAACAGATAGCCTTGATGGATCAGGAACAAAACACAACTTATCAGGTTGAGAGGGAGAAACTGATCAAGTTCTTGCTGAATAAAGGTAAGTATAAAGTTGAAACCTTCAGCAATTGGGAAATCACAGGTCTTAGAAATGAAGCTGAGGCCCAATCTAAAAGAATAAAGGCAGGCATCAAGAAGAAGAAGACCATTGAGCAAAGAAGAATAATAAAACACATCCTAATTAAAAATCAATAGGGACCAAAGAACACAATCATGAGACGGAGAGATGACATACTGTTTGATGAATGGCCTAAATTCAAAAAAGAAAACAGTGATCATCCTGAGCTCTGGAAAGAAGATAATTCATCCTCTCCCACTGTTGTGTCTAAGCTCAAGGACGTAGATCCAAGCACCATGCTTGACCATTTGCTTAATGCACATCTTGGAAGTCTAGGGGTAGGATATGAAGAACCTCCATCTGTTGTCAATTTCAGACCTTGGGTTGAAATTGAAAAAGAGATTCTTCCTGATCTTCTGAGCCACTATGAGCCTCATCAGCATGCGGTAGTCAATAAAGTACTTGACTCCAAGGATCAAGTAAAAAGAAGAGAAATAATTCACTGGCTTGCCGGAGCTCCTCTCCCCTTGGGTCCCTCTCCTAAATCCCAACTCCTTCAGATCGCAAATTCTAGAGACAGAATAAAGAGACGGTTCTATGACCCTGTATCCAAAAGTATGATCATTGAGAGATTCAATGGATTAAGGACTTTCTTCTCAGATTGGGATGAAATTCTCAAGCTGCCCAATCATGATCTGAAGGAAATGCATGCAGCATAAGACATTGGAAAATGCTGAAACAGAATATGAAGTCTTGAAGTATGTGCAGACTTTCAGAAATAAAATTGGGTAGGCTCTAAGGAAAAAATAAATGGTTTTGGCTTAATCAGTCCAGAGTGAGATTGTTGGAAAATAGGGACTGATGAGCAAAACCACTGAAGCCAGACCACTGAATAAAACCGCGGATTGACCAACCGTGGATACCTTTTCTTCTGTAAGCAGAACTACTGGACTTTAGCATCGGAAGCTCAACAGTGGAAGATTCACAAAAGAACAACCGCATATCTCCGTGGCTTCGGAAGATAATAGCTGAACCTTATCCTTTCGGAAGACAACCACTGTTTCGGAAGACAACCTTTGTTTAAGTAATAACTACTGTTTAATCAGCTTCCGACAAACATCTTCCGAAAGAATAACCACTGAACTTCTAAACAACTATCTCAATCTCGAAAGAACTGAAGACTTCTGAAGACTTGTGATTACGTGGTTGTTGAATTTGTATTAGTTGTACTCTTCTGATGATTCAGTGCTTGTAACAGTGTCAACTATTTGTCTTTTTACTTCTTTGTCTTGTAACATTGAATGTTGGGTATTTAAACCCCAACATTCCCTGAAATACTTGAATTACATTCCTCGAAAATTCCTTGTGCCACTATTCTTTTTTCTCTCTTTCTAGCAAAAACTAAACAACTAAAAATAACTTAGTGTTAAACTTTAGAGGGAACGAATACCAAAGGCTTTGATCAAGAGTCTAAAGTCCTTGTTCCTGGTTAAATAGCCCCTACAAGTTTACAACAAAAAGTCAGTATGCCAGATCTCAGATTGTCAAGCAGTAGATCTTTTGTAGTTGAATCTTGCTCCAAGGCAAAGACTCTTACCTGAAGGAGCTCCAGATCGATCGGCACATATTCTGTCTCATATGATGAGGAAGTTCCCATTAGAGCCTTCCCTTTCTCAGCTTTAGCCTTTAGTGGTGAAGGAGGTTGTGAGAAGTGGATATATATCGGTGACTGAGGAGGCGAGGTTGGTTTTTGTGGTGGTTGTGATGGTGGTGGTGATGGTGGTGTTTGGAGAGGTTTGGAAGAAGAAGTGGTTTGATGTGGTTATTGGGGTGGCTGTTGAGGTTGGGTTGTTTGGGCTGGTGGTTGAGTGGATTGGGCTGGTGGCTGTGTGGATTAGGCTGGTGTGGCTTCAAATATCTTTCTCCTTTTCACGCGAGGATCCTCGGTCTTCCTTGATACCATCTTGAGCCGTTTCTTTGGTGCTGGCTCTGGTGATGGCACATAATCTTCATCTTTGTCTTTTGATGAAGGATTTGAGACTTCAGCTACTGTCTTGCTGTCCCATAAAATCTTCCTTTCCCGTTCATTTTCCAGGTATCTTTTCCTCTACTAAAAAATGTACTCGGGTCCAGGGTCTGATGAATCTGAGGAAGCAGCCTTTTCTGATTGTGTAGCAGCTTGTGCCTCATCATGTTCCTCGGCAAAAAAGGCATTGGTGGTGGCATGCTCGGCAATATCATTTTCCAATCCGGCAAATAATCTCCCAAATTTCTCTTGAGGTCTCATGCCAGTGAATATCTTCTTCCCTTTCTTGTTCATCACCATATAGGAGAAGATGTCATGGTTCATTTTCTTCTGTACTAGCATGCCAACTGTTGGGACACGGTTCTGATGGCGCTTGTTGATGATGATCTGAATAAACCGAGGGAATGCCAAGAACCTATCTTTCCTTTTGCCTTTGATATTGTAGTACATGTCTCTAGAAACCATCAGAGAGAAATTGAAGTCAACACCGAGGGCGATGGCTACTATGCAAGAGCTAAGAGTCTGGTTCAACTCTTCGTAACCTCCTTTCCTTCCTGAAAGGCACTAGGTGATAACATGTGCCAAGTACCTCCAGCAGGGGTGTAGCAGCTTTTTCTCAGTTGGAGGTTAAAGACCCTCGTATCCCATCGTCAGTAAAGTGGCTTCAACAAGTTTATCATCAAGTTCGGTTGGATCTGAAGCCTTATCCCCGAACTATAGACATTCCCTTATGATTTGCTCAGTAATAACAACCGACTGTCCTTGCACATTTCCTATCAAACACACATTGCCGTTGGCATCCTTGTCCTCTATGACAGAGTTCCAGAAATCCTTGATGAAGCTAGATATAATAGTTGGACATTCCATAATTGCAAAGTTGATAGGAGATAACATCAATATGTGGAACATAGACTTAAACATCTCATGCTTCTCTGCAGGATCTCCTAGAAATGCAGTCATGTTATGATCCGCGACAAAACGTAGTTCAATCGTCTGAAAAAAACAGAGTAAGTTAGTTAAAAATTTTAGAAAACAAATTCGAAGTTAAAGTTAAGTTTACGAAAATCATCAAGTTCACGAACTAAGGTAAGCTCACAAAATTAATGAAGTTCACGACATGGAATAAGTTCAAGAACAAAATATAGCTCAGGAAATTTTAGGAGTTCACGAAATCAAGGTTCACGAACTAGGAGTTCACGAAATCATAGTTCACGAAATTTAAAATTTCGTGTACTGTTTTTCGTCCATAACTCTCACAATTTTGCTACATAGATGTTCAAAAACGAACAACATATTCAAAAATAAGGTTCCAATTTCGCTTATTTCATAAAGATTTGATGAAAACCGTAAAAGTTGACGAACAAAAGTATATGAAAATGAAAAGGTTTGAATAAATTTTGTTCCATCGGTCAAAATTTTGTCCAAATCTATACCTAGGTTCATTTTTATGAGATCTATACCATGGTCGTAGTGGATTTGTCAAAAAGTCAACACAAAATTAGATCGTCCGAGAGAGAGTTAGGGAGTTCACGAAGTTCGGGTACTCGAAATTAGACATCACGTTCTATTTATAGGCTTTAACGACCCGTTTCCAACAATTAATAATTTAAATGATTTATGACGTGAATTAAGAGTTAAATTCTATTTAATTATTTTATTGTTAGTAAATTAATTACTAATGATAAATTTAGTTAAAAGTAGAAAATGAGTAAAATAAAACTAGAAGGACTAACATTGATAATAGTTGAAACTTAAATTACAAGGGGGATAGATATTGACTTAGTCAAAATCAAAATAGAGATTCTTATGTGTGTGTGTGGGGGGTGAGGTCGACGAGCAGGGAACAAGATCAAGGAGAAAACCCAAAAATTCTCATATCTTGGTCAAATCTTCATCCAACTATGCCTTGATCTTGAATGCAGTTGTAGATTTCAATTCCTTTTGCATCATACAACATGTAGGTAAGTGATTCTTCCATTTTTGTTTGAAAATTTGTGGGTCACCATCTGTGTAGATAGGTTTGTGTAAAAGCTTGAAAATTAGTTGTTCATGAGTGTTAAATAATTAGGGGTTCATGTAGATTAATAGGAAATCACCTATTCAGAGGTTTGATGAGGGTGAATGATGTTTAATTAGTGGATTTTAGGTGATTACATTGTGAGTTAGAAATCATATGCACACCAAGTGCTTGTTTAACTGTTTGCATGAATTGAAAGAAAAGTGCAGATTGGAATTATTTTTATTTCTGCACTGTTTTAGAAAAATCATATAAAATCAACCTTACCTCTAATTGAGGCGTATTTCATATGGTTAGAAAGGTATATGAGACTACTACATTTTGTATTTGAATCTTATATACTGATTCGAGTTGTAAGAGAGTCAAAATGGTCGATTTTTATAGCATCATAGAAAGTTCAGCATGCTGGTTGAAAATAATTTTTGTTGTTGTGATAAACTTTGAAAATTCATATAAAATCAACAATAATCAGTTTGGGTCATATAAAATGTTTTTGGAAAGCTTATTGAGTATAATTTATACATATTTTTAGAATGAGAGAATGTTTGGACACTAAGTACAGGAAAACTGAAGTTGAAAACAGCTTAACAAATTATATAAAAAGCTGAATTTTTGGTTACAGGATAAATCTGTCCTGCACTTTGGAAAATCATATACAAATCTAGAAAAAAATGTGTCTTATATGGTTGGAAAGCTCTTAGAGTCTACTACAATTCATATTCCCCATCAAAGGTTGAATAAAACCATAGGTTGGTCAAATTTGACAATTTCAGCAGCAACTCAGAAAGTTGCTGCACTAAATTGAGATTTTTTTCAAAATGTGAATAAAATGGGAAATTGAGTTGATATGATTTTGAACAAGAATTAATGGTATTATTATATCATATACATATGATTGGGAGTGTTACAAGTGTTTAAGATACTTGAAAAATAGATTGAACCATAATTACATTAACATGTCAAAAATAAGAATTTGGTACAGACATTTAGAAAAGGGAAACCTAGTGTCATTGAGTTGTTTGTTTGGATTTGGAAACTTTAAATGGAGTGTATGCTATATTATTTGTATAGGAAATGAAATTGTAAGTGGAATCCATAGACTCGAGAATGAGTTACAAGGTTTAACTTTCCTACGGGCCAAGGTGAGTAGCCTACTCACTAAATATGTAATCATAAGTCATATTAGTGTTTATATGATATAATAATATGGATGAACTACTTGATAGATGTCTTGTAGCATTGGATGAATTTTATGTGCTAATTGCATAAGTTGAAAGGTGTTATTAAATGTTAATTGATAGTTGACATAGAAAATGATGACAATCCACATTGTGTGGAAGTATATGAATATGAGACCACATGGTTGGTATTTGGATTGTTGAATCATATATTGCATGTAGAAATTGGAGTTTTGTTGAAATTGGTTAATGTTATTATATAATTGCATAACTAATGAAAGTGTAATTATATGTTTACAATAACTGACACAGATAATTGGAGACGATTCACATTCGTGTGAAACTAATATAAAACCATGATATATGGCATTTTGGTGATGACCCACATTCGTGTGGAGGAACATGTAAGTCCATAATTAAATGGCATTGGTGTTTGTCATGTAAGTCCATAATGAAATGGCATTGGAGTTTGTCATGTATGTCCATAATGAAATGGCATTGGTGTTTGTCATGTAAGACCATAATGAAATGGCATTGGGGTTGTCATGTAAGTTCACATTGTTGTGACGTTGGGGTTATCCACGTATGGGTGAATTTAAATGATAAGTTAATTAAAATGATTTTGACCTGTTAATGAAAAATTAACTTGAAAGTATGATTATACAATTGTTTGATATGAATATTGGCTAAACAAATTGTTGTGAGTATTCAAATGAATGATAAAATGCATTAGACTTGAATTGATAAATTGAGGCTTGGGTGAGATAACCCCTAGCCTAATGTTTGTTTAAATATTTGATAACCATTTGATTGATAATGTAATTTGGTTGATAAAAGGATGATAAGTCACCACGAACGGTTTGGGACTTTGTTAGCTTCCATGTAGCGTCATGGAATGGGAGTGGATGGTTAAAAATGGTTAAGTTAATTAAATGGGTGATTTTGACCCGTTAGCAATATTTGATGAATTACATTGAGATTTATGGATTGTTGAAATAATGATAATAAGATCATTAGATATGCATAGAAATGTGATATATTGATTTTTAAATGTATTTTGAAACACCGTAATGATCGAAAATGGTTTTGGGCGTTAAAAATGCGAAAAGTGGAGAAATTCTGCAGGTCTAAGCGTACAGTATGCTGCAGGGGGCGTACTGTACGCTGACCATGGTACTCCGGGAAGCTTATATTATACGCTCGGGGTCTCGCGTATGGTACGTCGCGTATGTTAACTCACTTAGTTCTTATGAACTAACACTTGATTAATTGTGGTGTTTTCAGGTCATAAATAAGTACGGTTCGGAAATCATCATCGGGCATGCCTTGTGAAGAATCAAACGTTATGCGTTACAGAAGTTTGTAAATCTAATACAAACTAAGTACTGATGATTGTATTATGAAGCTGGTAACTAAACAAGCATGTTTGTAGAGCCCAACCAGAAGATAAAGACTGACAAAATCAACTCCAGACAATATGATGACCAAGTTTTGTAATTGTCGTGTACTTTGCTATTCGTGTACTTTAAATTTCCGTGTACTTTTGCCTTCGTGTACATAGGAAATAGTGTACTCCCTGAACGGTATAAATAGATGTACAGTAGACTGGTCTAAGGTTAGAATACCGAGGTAGAGTACTTCTAGACGTATTGAATATGTTGCTGTAAAGTTCACGACTTTTGAATAGAAATTAATTTTTCTATCATATTTCTATCTTCTATCTTGGATTCCGCACATCATAGAAGCATTTCGTACCGATTCAAAGGATAAAGCTTGGATCTTGATCAAGCTAGGGACCTACTAATGGTATCATAGCTTTGGAGCTCTTTTCAGCACAAAGGTAACAACTTATCATTGCAAGTTTGCGACTTTGTTGTTCTTCTCTACATCATCTACCTAGAGGTGGCCAAACCGGTTTTTTTTCAAGAACCGGAACCGGTTCCAAACAGGTTCCTGAGACCCACCGGTTCCTTCAAACCAGTTCCACCCAAGACCCGAACCGGTTCCGTACCCGGTTCCACTCCCAAAAGACCCTATTCGGTATACCGGTTTCACTTTTTTTTAGAACCGGTTCCAAACCGGTTCCACTTTTTTTTCCTTAAACTATAAACTAATAATTTATAAACCCTAATAAAACCTTAAACTAATAATTAATAAACTCTAATAAAACCTTAAACTTATTAATAAACCTTAAACAAATCAAAGAATTTAACCTTAAACAAATAAAACCTTAAACTATTATTTAATTTGATAAGTTTAAGGTTCTATTAGGGTTTTATTAATTAATAGTGTTAGGTTTGATTAGTTTAAGGTTTAATTAGGGTTTATTAATTAATTATTAGTTAAATGTTTGATTAATTTTAGGTTTTATTAGGTTTGATTTGTTTAAGGTTTAATTAGGGTTTATTAATTAATTATTAGTTAAATGTTTGATAAGTTAGCTTTAATAGGTTTGATTTGTTTAAGGTTTAACTAGGGTTTATTAATTAATTATTAGTTAAATGTTTGATAAGTTTAAGGTTTTATTAGGTTTGATTTATTTAAGGTTTAATTAGGGTTTATTAATTAATTATTAGTTAAATGTTTGATAAGTTAGTTTTATTAGGTTTGATTTGTTTAATGTTTTATTAGGGTTTATTAATTAATTATTAGTTAAATGTTTGATAAGTTAGTTTTATTAGGTTTGATTTGTTTAAGGTTTAATTAGGGTTTATTAATTAATTATTAGTTATGTCGGATCAGATGTTCTCAATTGATTCAATAATAGAGTATAGCAGCGGAATTCAAAGTTGAATTAGCACAATCATAGCAAGAACAAAGTTCAATCAAACAGTAAAGCACAAGTTTGTTATAGAGAGAGAATTCTGTAAAAGGAATAATTCAGTCAATCGCAATTACTTCATTTAATTACAAAATTGTCAACTGCCCTTATATAAAGACAGTGACGTCTGATGATGTCACATGATGTTGACACCTAACAGACAAAACAAAACAACTGAAATAACTAAACTACTGAGAATGTCTACAACATCTGAAGACATTCTCTTACAACTACTGAAGTATTAAAACTACTGAAGTAATAAACTAAAACATCTGATGAGTAAACTACTCATCAGACTTTTACAAGAACTGAAAGAAAACTACTGAAGACTAAACTACACACTACAACATCTGATGACTTACACTTCAGCTGTTGTATATCACTTCAGATCTTGTAGCTTCTGTACATTGTATGTCAGCCGTTGTGTTCTTCTTCAGTTGTTATAAGTGCTGTGAGACTTAGAGATTTTTCTGATCAGGCTCATTGGTTCTTTTAGTCCAACAAACTCCCCCTGAACCAATGCAGCCAAAAACCTCTAATTTATTGATGGTCTCACTTATTTACTCCCATGCTGAAAGATAAGTCTTTTTCTTTGAGATCAGTATCAAAATGACCAGTTAAAGTGTATGCCTGATAATCAACAGCTTCCAAAAAATCTAACAAGCAAAATATGAGAGGGAACTCCATTGGGGAAATGGACTATGAGCATTAACCCCTCTCATTAAAGCTATTGATTATATACTAACCTGAAGGACTCCCTGACATATGCCTCAAGCAGTATTACCTTCTCTTCTGGAGTCAGCCTCTCAGGTTCACCTTCAAAGAAAGACTCAGGTCCATAGTACTCAGACAAGTACCTGGCCGTTGTCCCATCATTCAGCTCAACTCTAGTAATCTCTCTGTATACAAACTCATCAGGATGCTTCCCTTCCAAAAACAGAGAAAGCTCATTTTGTTGAACATTTTCAAGTTTCCTATATACCAAGCCTTTCTTGATCATTTTGTTTTCTATAAACTTTGGAGCTTTTGAGCCAGAGTTGTACACACTCTTGAAGTCATTGATTATCTCCCAAGGATCAAGTACTGACCCTAGCATAATGTCAGCACTTAAGACCCTTCTGATTCTTCTGGCATAAGATGCTGGAGCCTCTCTCTTGTGGATCCTATGAATGATTCTTGGATCAGGCCACATTCTAATCTGTTCCTTCCTATACTGGTAGGTGAACCTCAGAGCATACAACCTTTGAGCTTCTTTCTTCATTGCAATAATGGTTGATGTCTGAGGATAATCCCTGTCAACCATCTTTAGGATTTGCTCATCATGCTGTTTCTGGTTCTCTTCTTCTTCAAGCTTCACTTTTACTGCCAACATTTGAGATTCTGGTGTGAGCTTTGGATGTTGTCCCAACACCAGTGGCTTCTCAGGCACATATTTGGCAGGTAAAGATACTTTCTTCTTTTGAATGGCCAGACTTAACCCATTTGTTGCTGAATCAGGCTTTTGAACATTTGTTTTAATGACTGTAGAAATAGGCAGCCTGTCTTCCTCATCAGAATCTTCATCTTCTTGAATTCTCAGTTGCCTTCTTTTCTTTAGAGGAGCCCTTACCTCCACACTTTCAGATGATTTCTCAACCTCAACCCTCTGAGTTTGAACTTCTTGTTCTTGCATCTCCTCTTGTTCAGTTTCTTGTACATCAGAGGTTGTAACTTTTTCAGTACTTACTTTCTTAAAACTTACTTCAACTTCTTTATCAGCCTTTTCCAAACCTTCTACATTTTCTTGCTCAACTTCCTCCTCAGCTCTGTTGACAACCTCAGCAGTTTTATTCTTCTTCTGTCTCTTGTATGTCACTTGAATGGCAGGAGACCTTTCAGAAGCAATATCTTCATTGTCAGACCTTTGCCTTTTGGAAGCTGAAGTTGTGACTGACTCTGTTCCTAACTCCCCTTTTTGGCTGCAGGGGAAGAAGGAGTATGAAGAGTTGTAAGTCTGGCAGTCACAGCATCATCTACCATCTGCTGAATTTGAGATTTGGAGGGTAGCCTCTCATCAAGGGCTTGGACAATGATGGTTTTCAGTAAAGGAGTGATGAGAGGGATGACAGTTAGAAGGGCAGCAGCTAATGCCTCTGGGGGGCTAGAACCCAAAGGATTAGTGCCTGAAGCAAAGGCTGGTGGCATTTGAAATTGTGAAGTAGTGGTGGAAGTGTTTGGGTGACCTTCAGGATGAGAAGGTGCCATCTGTGGGGTAATTGGGGAACATGGTCTTTTGTCCTTGGACATTTTGGTGAGTAGCTCATTGAGTCTACATACCTCAGCCTCAAGGATTTGATTCTGTTTCAGAACCTCAGCAAGTGTTCTTTGGTCATCAGTAGCCTTAGCTAAATCATCTGACCTCCTGAGATTATCAGGATCTACCTGAGTTGAGTGTGGCTCAACATGATCAGGTGCCCCTTGTTCTTGGTTCTGGGGACTTCCAACCTCAGGGGTAACCCCTTCATCAGTTGTTGCCTCTGACAAGGTCTTAGCAATGGTACCACTATCAATCACTCCAAATGATGGAGGTGATGAAGTAGCAGCCTTGTCAGATATCAGAATCTCTCTTTCCACACTAGGAGATCTGATGTGGTAGTCATAATCCTGTGGGCTATTAGAGACACTTTTATCCTCCCCCTCAATGTTGGAGCTTATCCCAGTAGTGATAGGTGTCTGGGAGGGGATAGGAGTGTTCAACTGATCCAGGATGTTTTCAATAACAAAAGTGGGACTATCTGGGGTGGTTTCCATAGGAATTGGCTTTGAAAGAGAGTGCACCCGGGGAGATTGGTGCTGTTCAATAGAAACCTTTTCAACTGAAAGAGGTTCTAGAAATGTGTCTGCCCCTTCAAAGGTTGCACCAGGTTCCTTTTGAGAGGAATCCTGGGCGGTTTGAGCCGGTGGAGTCTGATGGACCACTGGTTGACTACTCCCAGTGGCCATGTCATGCCTTGGTGAGGCATGGGCAGACTCAGGGGACTCATTTCCCTGAGCAGCCTTTTTGGTTTGTTTGGATTTTGGTTTAGTGGGGACTTTGGATTTGGATTTTGTGGTGGAGGCTGTGGGTTCCCTCTGCTTGGGTTTTAGCTTTCGGGCAGCCTCTTTGAGAGTAGGGTTAGAGTTGTGTCGGGAATATACTTCCAACAAAACTGCTGGAGCAGAGATCCCCTGGCCAACAAGGCCATTTTGCTGAAGCTGTTTCTCTATGATGGCCATGATAAAACGTGGATAGAGTAGCCATCTAGAAGAAACAGGCTTAGCAGCATGTTCAGTTAATTCAGAAAACAGGATTTGAGAAAAGTTTAGTTTTTGAGATTCAAGGATTGAATACAATACCTGTTGCCATCTGGAAGACATTTGGTCCCATGAAGAAGACTTTGGAGCCAAGCATATGTTGATCATATGAAATATCAGTCGCTCTGGGTCATTGAAGTTCTTCTTGTACAGAGTGGAATCACTTAGGTCACCTTGGTATTCATGACTTGTGAAACAGAGGTCAAGTTGGTTCTTTGGGAATTGGGTGACCAGATTAGCATCATCGAGCTGAAGAACGTCCCTCAGTTCAGCTGGGCTTATGTGCACGTTATGACCATTGACAGTGGATCGAAGAGAGATTACTCCTGTGCCAACATTGATCAGTTCCACATTCATCCAGAATTGATGAATAGAGTCGACATATAGTGTTGGATTGATGAGAAAAGCAGTTTTGAATTGAGAAGCATTCATCAAATCCACAGCTTCATCAAACTTTGACCAGAAGGAGGATTTGGTCAGATAAGCAATGGAGTTATGACGCGGTTTCAAGGTTACGGACGCCATGGATGCAAAGACTGGAGAGGGAAAATAGGTTTTTGAAAAAGATGGAAAGTTCTGAGAAAGTGATAATGAAACAACTGAAGAAGGTTGAGTTAAATAGAGAAAACAACAGAAGTTAAAACAACTGAAGAGTAAAATTACTCATCAGGTGTTGTCGACAGTTTTGTTCAGCAGTTGTTTTCATCAGTTGTTCATCAGACTTTGTGGAAATTTTGTTCATCAGAACTTGTGAACAATGTGCTCATCAGAACTTGTAAACAATTTGTTCATCAGAACTTTGTGTAAATTTTGTTCATCAGAACTTGTGAACAATGTGTTCATCAGAACTTGTAAACAATTTGTTCATCAGAACTTGTAAACAATTTGTTCATCAGAACTTGTAAACAATTTGTTCATCAGAACTTGTAAACAATGTTTGACCTTCAGTACTTAGTGAATCAATACTCATCAGTACTTGTAACTTAGAGTATTAGAAAAGGTCATATTTTTCCTTGAATCAGTACTTTTGATATGTATCAGTATTTACTGAAAATATCAAAAAGTTTCAAGGTAAAAAAAAAATTTTATTTGAAAAGAAAAATTGAAAATATTTTTGGGTTTTTGAAAAGAAATTAAAATTTATTTGATGAAAAACCAACCTATTCAAGTTGCAGCATACCAAGCCTTAGAACTAAATTTTGAAAAGTTGAGGTGTCTAAAGGCTTAGTAAAGATGTCTGCAAGCTCATCAGCACTAGGAACAAACTTTGAATCAATCAGACCCTTTTCATAACAATCTCTTATAAAATGATGTCTGATCTCAATGTGTTTAGTCCTAGAGTGCTGAACTGGATTCTTGACAATACAAAGAGCTGAAGCACTATCCATTAACAATGGTGTCTTCAGTTCTTTGATGCCATAATCCAAGAGTTGAGACTGAAGCCAGAGAATTTGTGAAGTACAACTTGCAGCAGCAATGTACTCGGCTTCAGCAGTGGAAGTGGCTACAGATGTTTGTTTCTTACTTTGCCAAGAAACCAGACAATTTCCGAGAAATTGACACCCACCAGAAGTAGATTTTCTTGAGAGTTTGCATCCTGCATAGTCACTATCAGAAAAAGCAACTAGCTTGCAGGAATGTCCAGTGGAATACCATATTCCCAGAGATAGAGTGCCCTGCAAGTATCTGAAAATTCTCTTCACAGCAATTAAATGAGATTCTTTAGGTGCAGCCTGAAATCTAGCACAGACACAAGTGGCAAACATAATGTCTGGCCTTGATGCAGTTAGATACATCAAAGAGCCAATCATACATCTATAAAGAGTTTCATCCACTGAAGTACCTTTCAGATCAGCATCAAGTTGTGTGGTGCTGCTCATGGGGTTAGAACATGGTTTACAGTTTTGCAAATCAAATTTCTTTAACAGCTCTTTTGTGTATTTTGATTGGTGAATGAAAATTCCATCAGGTTTTTGTTTAATTTGAAGACCCAAGAAAAACTGTAGTTCCCCCATGGCACTCATTTCAAAATTTTTGGTCATAAGCTCAGTGAAAGCATCACACAACTTTAGATCAGAAGAAGCAAATATGATGTCATCAACATAAATTTGAACAAGTAGCTTATGCTGTCCTACATTCTTTATGAATATAGTTTTATCAATGGAGCCTCTAGTGAAATTATTTTTGAGAAGAAAAGTGGATAAAGTGTCATACCAGGCTCTAGGTGCTTGTTTCAGCCCATAAAGAGCTTTATCAAGCTTGTACACCCAATCAGGATGTTTATTGTCCTCAAAGCCTGGAGGTTGACACACATACACTTCCTCTTTTATTTTACCATATAAGAAAGCACTTTTGACATCCATTTGAAAAACTTTTAATTTGTGTAAGGCAGCATATGATAAAAACAATCTAATTGCTTCTAGTCTGGCTACAGGGGCAAAAGTCTCATCATAATCAATACCTTCTTCCTGAGAGAACCCCTGTACAACTAGTCTGGCCTTGTTTTTAATGATTTGACCATTTTCATCTGTTTTATTCCTAAACACCCATTTTGTGCCTATTGCACACTTACCTGAAGGTAAAGAAACCAACTCCCAAACTTGTTGCTTCTTGAACTGCAACAACTCCAACTGCATTGCTTCCACCCAGCCATTGTCTTTGAGTGCTATGTGATAGTTCTTTGGCTCTTGTTGACTGACAAATAAGGCATAGAGGCAAAAGTTTGATAATTGACTTCTTGTTGAAACACCAGCAGAAATATCACCAAGAATTTGAGATAATGGATGATCCTTCAGTTCTTGATATGGAATGAGAGCAGTGCAGGTGTTTGCTGGAGGTTCAGCTGCTGCAGAAGTGGATGAAGAACCAGGGAACAATTCAGCTGGAATTTCAAATGATGTGGAAGAATCCAGAATTTCATCAGCATTTGTATTTGGAGGAGCAACTGGAGCAGGAGGAGCAACTGATTTTGCAGATGTAGGCAGATTATCACTGAATCTGAACAAATGAGTACTTTCATCTTCATCATCTGGAATTCCTTGTGTGGTTTCTGTAGAAGCTTTTGGTGGATTTGCTGGAAGTACCTCATGTTCTTCACCATTAGGTTCAACTGGAAATTTATGTTGCAAGATGTTAAGATCAAACATCTCAGCAGGATTTTGAGGAATGGAATCTTTGGGACATTCATTGAATTTAACATGAAGAGTTTCTTCAACAATCTTTGTTCGACAATTGAACACTCTATAAGCCTTGCAAGTTGAAGAATATCCAACAAAGTATCCTGCATCAACTTTGGAATCAAATTTGGTAAGTTGATCTTTGGTGTTGAGAATATAGCAAGGACATCCAAAAGCTCTGAAGAAGGAAATCAAAGGAGTTAAAGAGTGAAGTATTTCATATGGAGTCTTCAACCATCTTTGATTCACCAAAACTCTGTTTTGCACATAGCAAGCGGTATTAACAGCTTCTGCCCAGAAGGTTAGTGGTAAACCAGAATCTGCAAGCATTGTTCTGGCAGCTTCAACCAAAGTCCTATTTTTCCTTTCTACAACTCCATTTTGTTCAGGAGTTCTGGGAATACTGTACTGTCTCTGAATTCCCTTTGACAGATAAAATTCATCCAGAAGGTGATTTCTGAATTCAGTGCCATTATCACTCCTAACACACTTGATAGGAATAGAATATTGCTTTTCAGCAAACAACACAAAATTCATAATAGCCTTGGCAACCTCACCTTTTGAGTGTAAGAAGAAAGTCCAGACAAACTTTGAATAGTCATCAACAATAACTAGACAATACTTCTTCTTTGCCATAGACATTATCTGCACAGGACCAAACAAATCCATGTGCAGTAATTGCAGGCAACCAGTGGATTTGGAATCTCCAATTGGAGGAAAAAAGACTTTGTGTTGCTTTCCTTTCAAGCAGGCAGTACAATTCTCATCACAACTAAAGTCCTTTAAAGGAAGACCTCTAACCAAACCATGTTTCACCAATTGATTCATGTTTTTGATGTTCACATGACCTAATCTTCTATGCCACAGATTTGATTCCTTGAAAGAGGCCTTAGAGAATAAACAAGGATGACCCTTGACAGAGATATTCTTAGATAAATCAAAGGCATATACCTTTCCCACTCTGTTAGCCTTAAGAAGTGTATACTCATCTAAAACTTTGCTAATCAAAGGCATCACATCAGAAGATAAAATCCTACAATCTTGCTTAGTGAAAAGAGAAACATGACCCTTATCACACATTTGACTAACACTCAGAAGATTGTACTTAAGATTTTCAACATGATTCACATCATCAAACCTAATTTCACCATTTGTTACCATACCTTTCTCAATAATGTAACCCTTAGCATCATTTCCAAAGGATACAAATCCCTTCCTTCCAGTAAAATAATTTTGAAGGAGAGATCTGCTCCCAGTCATATGCATGGATCCTCCACTGTCAACATACCAGATGCTATTTTGGCATGCTGAAGGACCCTGCATACAACAACACACTCAGTTAGACTTTGGGACCCAAACCATTTTGGTTTTGGGTCTGTTAACACATGAATAAACAAAATGAGCAGTGTCAGTTGAAGCAACACTTGAAGCATTCTTATCAGAAGATTTAACCTTGACTTTAGATTTTGGTTTCTTCTTCTGAAATGAGACAACAGATGCCTCTGCTAAATTAACTCTTCCTAGCAATTGTTGCATCATTAACATCAGTTGATTATGATTGTGTGTCAAGATTTTGATTTCATTAGACACATTCTGACCTGACTTTGGATTTTTGGGTTTGAACACCTTAGTTTCTTTAACTGATGAAGAATTTTTCAAGTGTTGTTTCTTTGAATCTGGAACAACCCTTTTACCTTTCTTGGAGGTACTTGATTCATTTCCTTGTGAGGTTTTTCCAGATTTTGAACTGATAGATGATTCTGGTACAAACTTGGAACGAAATTCAGTTTTCATTTTGAGAAGGTTTTTGTTTTTATTCTTTATTTTGTTGAATTTAGAACCTTTTCTGTACCAGCAATCATCAGTGGAATGATTAAACAGCCTACAAATTTCACAAGGCACCCTCTTTTGCTTTCCCTTGTGATTATCTACAAGTACTGATGACTTAGATACTGAGTTTTTGTTCTTCAGCACATTTGGAACATCAGTATTTGTAGACAAATTGACAACAGCTGATGTGCTGACAACCTCTGAAGAGGTATTCTTCAGCACTTGTCTATCAACCCTTTTCCACTTATCAGTAGTTGTGCCATCAGCTTTTTCTACAACTACTGATGAGTGATTTTGACTTATCAGAAGCCGTGCATCTTTCTCTCCAGTGCCATGCCCATCTGACTTAACCAGTTTTAAATTTAATTCATTTCAAACCTTTTCATCAGGGTTAATCTCAATTAAAACACTATCCTGACATGTTTCATCCTGGATAACATTTGTACATCCAAGAGAATAAGAATAAGTTTCAATGTCAATAGTTTCAGACTCAGATTTGCAGGCACTTGAATCACTTTCAAATGATTCTTCAGCATCAGACTTTTCTGAAGATTTGGTGGATTGGTATACACTGTCTCCTTCAGACTCACAGTTAAGATTTTTTGGTGTATAATCAGTTGGAGGAGCAGTGTGATTGTATCCAATACCAAACTTCACATTTGATGCTGTTTGCTTGTTTAACAGCAACTCAAACCCCTTGCAAGATTCAACCCATCTTGCACATTCTACTTGGGTTGCTGCAAGTGTTTGTTTCAGATCATTATGCTTCACAAGCATGACTTCCACTCTAGCTTTTTCATCAGATAACAAACATTTGAGTTTATAAATTTCAGACTCTTTTTCATTTAAAGCTTTTTCAAACTCAGTTTTGTTTTTAGCCGCAGCCTTCTCTAATTCAAATTTCTCATTTATCAATTCTACATTTATTTCCCTAATGGAAGCAAATGCTGAAATACATGACTCTGAGCATAACTTAGCTTTTGATTCAGAAGATACCTGTGATGTTGAAGAAGATTGACAAGAGTTGTCAGTTGAATCAATAGCCATCAATGCAAGATTTCCAAAAGGATTGTCTCCACCATGTGGACCATTTTCAGAATAAGGCTGCATGTTGAAGTCAGATAAATCATCAGGTAGACTACTCCAATCAACTACTCCAGGAGTAAAGAAACTCTGATGCTGTTGTTGTTGAGACTGTTGATTGGTTTGAGATTTGCTGGGATCAGGAAGAGCAGGTGATTGTGAAGGAATTAATGCTGGAGTGTGTGTAGGTTGAGGCATGTAGAAACAAGGATATGGATATGGCATAGGATTTTGTTGAACAAAGTGAGCTGGATAGAATTGTTGTTGACTAGTACTAGAGGATTGTGGTCCTTTGCTTGATGGGTTGTTGCTTGGAAAAGTCACAAAAGGTGCAGCAGAGTTAGAACCAGTAGATTTGCACTCCCTAGCAAAGTGACCAAGTCTGTGACACTTATGGCACCTCAGCTTCCCTTTGTCAAATCCAACTTTGGTTTTGCCAGATAATCCAGGGAACTTTCTTCCTGTTCGTTTATAGAACTTTTGTGATCTGATGTTGATTAATGCCATTTGACTCAAAATGTCCATCTCCTCTAGATCATCATCCGGGATTCCTTTCAAATCATCCATCACAAAACACAAGTTATCACCATAATTTCCTGCATTACCATCAACTCCCACAAAAGCATGTTCAGAATTGTTAGTAGAAAAATCAATATGTTCATCATAAGAACAGTCAGACCCATTAAACTCTGACTCCTGACCTATCAAAGCAGTGTTACCAGGAACAAAATCATCAGCAAGTTTTCCAGATGAAGACAGTTTTCTCTTCTGTTCTACCTCTCTCTCAAATGTTAAGAGTTTCCCATGAAGTTGGGTGAGAGATAGATGTTCTAGAGTTGCACTGGAGCGTAGGATAATAGTATAAGTATCCCATCTCTCAGGCAGTGATCTGAGAAATCTGTTATTCATCTGACTATTAGTATATTCTTGCTTAACCATTTTCAACTCAAAAATTAAACATGAGAAACGCTCAAATTGTTGAGTCAATGATTCACCCTTTCTGTGAGAAAATGTCTCATACTGCTGAGCAAGGATTTCTCTTGTGTTTGCTAAAACCTCATCGGTTCCACCGAATTGTTCTTTCAGTGCAACCCAGAGATCATGAGCAGTATCATGATGCATCAAGCCAGAGTAAATCTCATTCGGCAAAGCCATGGCCAGAATACCATGAGCTTTCGCATCAATTTCAAACAGTTTGATATCCTCATCCGAATACATATCCGAAGGTTTCGGAATCATTAGTTTAGTTTCAGGATCAGTAATCAAGGGTTTATAAGGACCATGCACTACAGATTTCCAACATCCTGCGCTGTTAATCGACAGGTGATGTAGCATTCTACGTTGCCATATGTTGTACTCACTTCGCACAAGCATCGGAGGCTTGGTTGCGGAGCCTGTATTGTGCGGATCATTGTTTGGAGTCGTCATGATCACAGATTCAAGCAATTAGACACAAGCTAATGCAAATTTCGATCAATTGATTCAAAACAAATTAATATTGAAGGACAAATCAACAGAAGTTAACAGAAAACTTCAATCTATAACAAATTCTTACTTAATCAGCTAATTCGATCAATTAGAGAACAAATTTGAGCAGTTTCAGAGATCAATTGTTTAATCGATCAATGATTAACCAGCTCTGATACCAATTGTAGGATCAGATGTTCTCAATTGATTCAATAATAGAGTATAGCAGCGGAATTCAAAGTTGAATTAGCACAATCATAGCAAGAACAAAGTTCAATCAAACAGTAAAGCACAAGTTTGTTATAGAGAGAGAATTCTGTAAAAGGAATAATTCAATCAATCGCAATTACTTCATTTAATTACAAAATTGTCAACTGCCCTTATATAAAGACAGTGACGTCTGATGATGTCACATGATGTTGACACCTAACAGACAAAACAAAACAACTGAAATAACTAAACTACTGAGAATGTCTACAACATCTGAAGACATTCTCTTACAACTACTGAAGTATTAAAACTACTGAAGTAATAAACTAAAACATCTGATGAGTAAACTACTCATCAGACTTTTACAAGAACTGAAAGAAAACTACTGAAGACTAAACTACACACTACAACATCTGATGACTTACACTTCAGCTGTTGTATATCACTTCAGATCTTGTAGCTTCTGTACATTGTATGTCAGTCGTTGTGTTCTTCTTCAGTTGTTATAAGTGCTGTGAGACTTAGAGATTTTTCTGATCAGGCTCATTGGTTCTTTTAGTCCAACAAGTTAAATGTTTGATAAGTTTAAGGTTTTATTAGGTTTGATTTGTTTAAGGTTTAATTAGGGTTTATTAATTAATTATTTGTTAAATGTTTGAATTGGTTAATAATAACAAATGTTAAAAACAAACATAAATTCATTAATTATTTTAAGTAATTTAAAAACAAAAGAAAAGAAAAGTTACAAACAACTAATAAAACATTAAAATCAAAGATTTGTGTCGTTTTGTTGCGAACGACTGAAGTTAGCTTCAAATGCGAGTTCTTCGTCGGATAGGCCGGGTGATAAGCCTTCTTCAACTTCTTCGTCATGTACTTTTACTTCAATGGATGTTTCATCTTCGAGGGTTGTTTGATCTTGAATACGATCGATCGAGTCCAAATGATCCTTTAAACATATGCACATTTCTACCGACTCGGGAGTGAGTTTTGTTCTTCTTAACAACAAGACCCTGCCACTAAGAGAAAATCCAGATTCCGAAGCTACCGTGGAAGCTTGGACAGTTAGTAAATCACGGGCCATGGCGGCAAGAATAGGAAACTCGGATTCCTTTGCTTTCCACCAAGCCAAAATATCAAAATTGCGATATGACTCGCCCGTCATATCAGATGAGTAATCCGTACCACCATACCGGCCGAGTTCGCTTGAAGGGGTATTACCCCTTTGACGTTTAGCCGTGACGTTTCGAACCGTGTTCAATAGGTTAACCATCGGATATCGTGCTCGAGAAGCACTCGAACTTGATGAGGAACCAGGGGTGGGCATATGTATGTTTCCACCATATTTAATCAAATAAAAGTCATACATTTTTTGTAAATTATTAGTAAAAACTTTTTTTGCTTCGGTTGAAAAGCTTGGGTATATCTCGTGTATGTCAAGAGCATCATAAATTTCGTCTATCAAGCATTCCACCCCCGTAACATTTAAAATTGGGTTTAAAGCGGCCGCGCAAGTAAAAACGGGTGGTAAGTCTAGAAAATACTTTAGTAATTTATTTCGCATCGGTAATATCATGTTAGAAAACATTTCATTTTTATTTTCAAAATTTTTAAAGTTTGTAACCATTAAAAATAACTCCGAAAGAACCAAAGAACTAGTCGGGTAATAAGTTCCTGATAGTTTAGTAGTTGATGATTTAAAAACTTCAAGAAATTCAGATAATAATTGGATATTATCCCAAGAACTATCCAAAAATGCGTCGACATAACCCCGGTCGAGGAGACTTGCGTGAAACATTTGCAAAGTATCTTTTTGTCGTAAAGCACTTTCAAGCATTAGGCAAGTGGAATTCCATCTATGAGGTACATCCCAATTTGCACCCAAAGAAATCCTCCCCGTATCTTTACAAAATTTCCTATATGCCATATGTCGTGCCCGGCTCTTTTTAAAAATATCATGTAGCATTTGTCGACAAACGTTTATAAATGTTGTAACATCATCAGTGCCAATACCGTCTTGCACAATTAAATTTATTATATGTGCAACACATCTTGAGTGAAAAAATGCACCATTACATAACGGCAAATATTTTAGTTTTAATTTTTCAACCGCCGTCGTATTGTTTGAAGTGTTATCAAATGCCATTGAAAATATTTTTTTTTCTAACTTAAACGTCGTTATTACATAATCTAAAATTTGAAATAAAAGGTCACCGGTATGTGGATACGGAAAAAGTTCAAAAGCGATGGTGCATTTCATCATTATCCATGATGACGGTTCTACCCAATGAGCGGTGACGCAAAGGTAGGATTCGGGTAGATTATGTGGAGCCGACCAAACATCACTAGTTAAGTTAACCCCCGTGTTTAAATTTTCAAAATATGCAACTAGTTCATGTTTGGCATGTTTCCACATCTTTAAACAATGACGTTTAAGAGTTTGTCGACTTACGTGGGTGTAGCGTGGTTGAAACGTCTCTCGAATCATGTTTGTTAATAGAGGGTTGTCGAAATGGCTAAACGGCAACGCCTCTTGAATCACGAACTTCGCCATTCGATCCCGAACCTGATCAAGGTCATAATTAAATATTCCACCTTCAACATCCATTTGCGTTTGTTGAGACTCGGGATCCTTTTTCAACGCCTTGCAAAATGGTTTGTTGATGTGTTTCTTCAAATTCGAATTCGATTCTTTCCCTAAATATATTCCACAAAACTTGCAATGAGCTTTTATAGAACCATCACTAAGCTCGACCAAATCCCAATTGCACCATATCTCCGGGTTCCGATTGTGTTCAATAACACGAACAAATGATGGTCCGGTGTTGGAACCTTGACCGACCGAAGAATGTGAAGCATCCATGATAACAAAGGGAAATTTATAAAGAGTATTGAGACTTTGAGAGTAGGAAACGAGAAAACGAAAAACCAAAACGAGAGATGGAGACTAAACAAGCGCGTATAAAGAGCGTTTTTTGCGTTTTTCGCGTTCGGGATTGCGTTTTGAGTTGTGTGATCACTCTATACCACCGAATACCTATTTATACTAGTTTAGGGGGTTAAAAACGGCTAGATTTGAGCTCCAAACGGTCAAAAAACGGCTAGAAATGGATCTCCAACGTTCATATTCGTTCTAACGGCTATAACCGGTTCCAACCGGTTCCGGGTAGGAATTGGTTCCGGTTCGGGTCCGGGTACTAACCAGTCGAGTGGGAAAAACGTAGAACCGAGTCCTAACTTTCGGGTACTACCGGGTAGGGACCGGTTCTTGAAAAAATCGGGTAGGAACCGGTTCGGTTCCGGTTCGGGTCCACCGGGTCGGGTCCTGGAACCGGTTTGGATGGCCACATCTACATCTACCTGCTGTATCAATTTGGAGTTCAGGATCTTAAAGAAATTTCATCTGGATTTCTTTAAGTATTTTTCATGAACTTCAAATTCGAATATTTCAGTGGTCGTGAACTTGGCTTCGACTACTTCAGTTTCAAGAACTTCAGGATTCGAGTACTTGGTTAACTTCGCATACTTGGACTTCGAGAACTCTGGGATTTTCGTGTACTTGGGGACTTCAAGTACTCTGGGATTTCGTGTACTTGGGGATTTCAAGTACACTAAGGATTTCGAGTACTTTGGGATTTCGATTACTTTGGGATTTCCACTACTTAGAGGATTTCGTGTACTGTTTGAGGATTGTGTACTTCCTGGACTTTGCATACTTTCTGGATTTTGAGAACTTGGACTTAGTTTCTTTTGATTATGGCTGCTAAAAACTTAAGCAATATGTCCAACCTGCTTAACCTGGATAATGAGATTGAGACTCGTACTAAGCCTCCTAGGCTTGTATCTGGTGATAATTTTCAAGACTGGAAGTTCAGGTTTCAGTCTTTCATCAAATACACCGACCGAAGCTATGGTGTTCCATCGAGGAAGGGCCTTACGTGCCTATGTATGAGAGTGAGCTGAACGGGCTGATCCCAAAAGACCCTAAATTATTCACTGAGAATGATATTCTACATAGGGAAAAGGATGAAAAGGCATATGCCTCTATCACCATGGCGTTATCCACTGAGGTTGCTCACGGCTTCAAGGAGCACAAAACTGCTAAGGAATTGTGGGACGCGTTGGTTGAGCGTTTCGAAGGCAATGAGGATATGCGTGAGAGCTGGAAGGACATGTTGAGACAACGGTTTAACATGTTCAATCACATCAAGGGTGAAACTCTAGAGGACAAACTGTACCGATTTACACACCTAATGACTGAGCTCACGAGCGCCAGGATAGAGATGACCAAGGGTGATGTCAACAAGAAACTGCTGAATTCTCTTCCATACAATTGGAACTCCAATTGTACAACTATCAAGAGAACAAAAGACATGTACAAGACCACCCTGAGCGAGCTGATCTCCGTAATCAACTCATTTGATATGGATGATAAACAAAGATCCTTGAATCATGACAGCTCAATGGGCATCACAACATCTTCAGAAAATGCAGCCCTTCTCTCATTAATGAACTACCAAGCTTCTGGATCTCAGACTGTTCCATATAAGACTGCTTTTCTCTCATCCGAGCAAGCTCACTCAGTGCCCAAAGTTAGTGCAGAAAGTGAGGAGAACCTGCTGTTGTTCAAAGGATTCATGAACAGTTACAACGCCTTTATTTCAGGTGAGTTGGCCCAGCCAATCTGACACAAGACAATCTAGAGCAGATTAATCCAACCGAAGTGGAGGAAATGGATATAGCATGGCAAATGGCCATGGCTGTCTTTAGGGCAAAGAAATTCATCAAGAAGTATGGAAAGAACAACTTTGGAAATAACCTAGGAAAGAAGCTCGGGTTTGACAAGTCAAAGCTCAGATGTTATAAATGTGACCAGCCAGGTCATTTTGCTTGGGAATGCAAGCAGCTGAAGATTGCTAAGGAAGCTAATAAGAAGAAAGATGATTCCTCTGGTGTTGGAACATCTTAAGCATTGTTGATGAATCTGAGTCACACATTCATGGCTGAGGTGGACAACAAGCACAGTGAGGTAACTGAAAATCTTTGCTCTACCTCTTGCATCGACAAAGTTTTTAAGTATAGATCTCACAATGAGGCATTGATCAAGGAGGTCACCAAACTTGAATAGTTTAACTCTGAGTTTCTTAAAAATGTAGATATTTTTAAAAAGAAACTTGATGCCAAAAGGCATGATATTTCAAAGTTAAAGGAGCTTTTAAGTGATAAGGAATCTAACTATCAGGATGCTAAGTGGAAGATAGAAGAGAATACTTTAGAGTTAAACCAAGTTAAAACTGAGTTGTCTAAAACTAAAATTAGAGCTGAAAAATATGACTACTAAGGTAACTTGGTGGCTAAAATGATTGATATTGCGATTATGGGAAGAAAGCCAACGGGCCTTGGTTATAGTGAGGTTAAACCTCCTTTTAACCACAATTATTCCATCATGCCCAAAATCAACACTTTTGTTGATGATCTGCTGTTAAAGTCAGACCGTGTGCATGAGTTCACTACCGGTTCTAATAAACCTGTTTCTCTCACAATTGATCTTATTTTGTCTAATTTAAATCATTCTGATGATTCCGAGGTTTGTACAGAAGGTTTAAGTGTTTCAGGTCAGAGTGAGGAGAATGAATAAAGAAGTGCTTGGAGGAGCACAAATTGTTCAGTTTCATCTAACAAATCACATTTATCAGTTCCAAAAGTTGATTTTGTTGGAAAATTTGAAACAATTGATATTAAGCCAAATGAAATGATTAAACATTTTAGAACTAAATTTGTTAAAACTGATGTTGATGTTGAAAACAAATGTGTCTTAAAATCAAATGCTTCTCCATTGACAGAAAAGGTAAACACAACTTATTCTACAATCACAAGAGAGACAGGTTCAAGGTTAAATCCTAACTGTGATACTTATGTTCTAAGTGGGTCATTGGAACAAGTATCCACAATTTCATCTCCTGGTCAAAGTGATTGTGAAAAAAACGTTAAGGACCGACGATTTCTGTGATGGATGGAAGGTTAGGGCAAGAACACAACAAGAGTATGGATCAAACCGATTGTATATTGAATAAACCAATGATTACAAGATCGAATCCATATCATAAAAGAACATAGTGTTGCCGGGGAGAGATCGGGCATGATCTCTCCCCCTCTCGTGCTCAAAACCCTAGAACACTCAAAAACCTTAACTCTCAAGAACTGGGAACCGGTATTTATAGGGCATATACTCCATTCGTACGAATGGAGCCATTCATATGCTCATTGGTACGAATGGACCCTTACACATTAAGCTCATTCGCATACGCCTTTGTGAATGACTTAAGTCCCAGTGTAACAACATACAAATACATACAAGTGAATACAATACAAATCTAATCTATTCAACCAGTAGCGGACACCCAAAATATGCATCAACAGATTGTGATGTAAAGCCTTTTGACCCACAAGACTTTTATCAAAAGGTATGTTGCTATGCATGTGGGAAACCAAGCCACATAGCCAGACACTGTCTGCACACACCCATTGAATTCTTCTATGGGAAGAATTAGAAGGTCATACCTAAGGCAAAACCAGTCTATAAACCATTGAGGACTGATCAATCCTCCAAGCCTAAGGTGAAACCACAGAAAAAGACTCAGAATCATCACACTGTCAGAAACAGAAAAGGGGCTAAACCAAATCAAAATGGTTTTCAAAAACAAAAGAAAGCAAGAGTTTTCCAATATGAAGCTAAAAAACATTGGAAAGGTAAACCACAAGTGAAACCACCCGTAAAACCAATTGATCCTAGTTGTGTGAACAAGTCCATCAGAGTGAACAAGCCTAAGGACAAAGGCAAAGAAAGCACCAAATTGCCAAAAGTGCCCAAATCTGTAAAGATTAGGGTACTAGATTCTCATTAAACCTGTGTTTATTGTGCAGGGATGGCCAAATAAGCTAAGAAATGTTTGGTGTGTTGATATTGGTTGTTCCCGGCATATGACTGGGGATTTGTCTCAGTTACATGAAGTCACACCGTTTAATGGAGGTTATGTCTAATTTGCTGCGGACAAAGGTGGGAAGATACACATGAAAGGAACCGTGACGAATGGTACTTTGAGCTTTGAGGATGTATACTACGTGGAGGAACTCAACCACAGTTTGTTGAGTGTCTCCCAGATCTGTGACAAGTGCTTCTCAACACATTTCACCAACAAGGAGTGTTTGATCTTGAAGCTGGGATTTGTCATTCCAGAGAAGTGGATCTTGATTAGGACTAAGAGGATCAATAACACCTACATCATCAATATAAATTTAGATTCATTTACTGAAAACACTTGTATGTTTTCAAAGGCATAGGATACTGACTGTTTATTGTGGCATCGCCAGTTGGGTCACATCAACCTAAAGAATCTCAATAGATTGGCCAAGTGAGACCATGTGATTGGACTTCCTTCAAAGGACTTATCTTCTACAGAGAAGTGCATCGCATGTGCCAAGGGGAAGCAACATTAGAGACCCCACAAGGCGACAATTCTGCAACTTTTTCACATGGATCTATTTGGACCAGTCAACGTCATGAGCATCAGGAAGAAGTAATACTATCTTGTGATCACAGATGATTATTCCAGATTCAGTTGGGTATTCTTTCTTGCTAAGAAGGATGAGACAGCAGAGATTTTGAAGAAGTTCATCACCTTGATTGAAAATCAGAAGAACTTGAAGGTGTAGGTGATCAGAACTGATAATGGCACAGAGTTCAGGAATCACTACAAAAAACTAGGGTTTTTAGGACTGGAAAATCAGTCTTTGATACCTTGCAATCAGTAGCTAATAGATATCAGAGACTGATTAGGGACTGAAAAATTCAGTGACGGATACCTAGTACTAGATAGTGGTCATAGTAACTGAAAATCAGTCCCTATTTGTATTGCACAACTGGGAATAATATTTAGTACCGGATATGTAACTACTTAGTCCTTAATATGGACAAAACCACACCAAATTAGTCTCCTATGCATGTTTTAGCGACTACAATTCAGTCTCAGTTAGTATGATATTCATTCCCAATTGGATGATTATAAGGATTGAAAATCTGTCTTAAAAATTATATTTGTTGTCCCACATACATTTATTTAGTTTTGCGACTAAAATTAATCAGTTTCCAATAAGAAGTTTTTAAGACTGAAATTTAGTTTTTAATATAAGTCAATTTCAGTCGTTAATATGATTGTTTTTAGGACTGAAAATTAATCGATGTTTGTGTTGTATTTTAGTCTCTAATACATATTATTAGACACTGATAATCAGTTCATAATAATAGTTAAATTCAGTCTACAATATGTTTAGTTAATACATAAAATCAGTCTCAGAAGAATAATTTATTTTAATTTTAATGCTGAAAAATAGTTTCTAATACAATTTGTTTCAGTATTCAATACGCATTAACATTTTGTAATAAATATTATAAACATCATTCATAATTTTGTTTCTTATGTTTTCAAGAATCTCAATATATTCAACCATTAACATCATAGCAATAATCAATCAAACCAATGGCAATTTATCTGTTCAAAAACAAGAAAAAGTACTTGACAATGAAATAAAACTAAAAAAAACATCTCCACTAATATTCTAGGTAGTGTGGTAACTATCACCGGATAGTCCTTCTGAATCATGAGCTTCATCGGTCACAGGCGTGGATATTATGTTCTCAAATTCTGGAAACTTTGTGCTTATAAACTCTGACATTCTTTGATATTTTTCATTACTATCCTCGAGTTTCTTTTTGGGTGCAATTACCTGGTTCTCCAGATCCTCATTGGTATGACTTGAATCTTGATGAGATGATTGGACACTCGCCTTCATCCATCTATCTTTTTTCCTCAACACTTGCCCTACACCTACCTCCCATGCAGATTGCAACGTTTTCTGTTTGCCGCAAACACTTTGGATGGATTCCTTTTCAAGGTTGGGTTTAATAGCGGTAGTAATCACGGTTCCTTTCAAAGTTAATTCATTAACGGCCGCCTTTTTATGCTCGATAATATTTTCCTGAAAAGGTAAAACGAAATTGAACATTATTAATAAATAATATCAACCAAAAATCAAAGTTAGACAAGACTTAAATTATATATGTAAAGATATTTTTAAAAAGATGCTTACGTATTCAATTCTTGCATGATCGTTTAACCATCTCTGTTTTTTTGCATTAAAATGCAGCCTGTAGTAAACTTGTAATGGGCTAGGGGGCATTTGAGTCTTAGGATTTATCTGCCATCATAAAATTTAAAATAATGAAGAATAAAGATATAATAAAAAGAAAAAATCATTAATTTTTTCATATATAAAAATTAGACTTTCAAAGAGTTGTGTATATATGCTAATGTATTATTCAAGTATGTGCAGCCATGTTGATAACAAGCCCAACCGCAACCCAAAGTAGGGGCCAAAGTTGGTACTTCATACCCACCCAAGAGCAATAACACGGCTTGCAATCCACATAAAAAAAGAAAAAACTCCCTATATTAGCAACAGACCAAAAATTAGCATTCATAAATATTCATCATGACATGCTTTCATAAGGCATTCCCAAAACTATAGAACTCAAAGGCGCTAAAGGCGTCCGCATAGGTACCCAGGTACAGCTTAACGCAGCAAAACTGCCTTCTGTCCATCAAAGTGCAAAAAATCTTAAAAAATCAGACCAAAATAAAAACTGTCTCAACCGACCTAAACTAGTCTAAATTCTAAAACAGTTCAAACAAGTCCAAAAAAGGCTAAACTAGTTAAACATCCTAAACCAATCTAAACAACCCAAAAACTAACTTTGGGCCATAAGATATTAAACCAACCGGAGCAACCGGCAACCATCAACCAGCAACCAGCAAAATGCAACCAGCAAAATGCAACCAGCAACCAGCAAAACAGCAACCAGCAAACTAGAAACAACAAACAGCAAACAGCAAACAATTATGATCTTGATGAGGTGACTAAGAGCAATTCTGGGTGCTATTTCTTTCGATTTATATCTGAACAAGGGCTGCTGGAAGGGTAATGGACTAATGGTTGTGATGGTGTTGAGGGTTCTCATGGCTGGCTAGGGGATGGTGGTAATCTACTGGGAGTCCTGTTGGGTTGGTTGCTGCACACTACTTTTGGCTGGTTTTTGCTGCATTGGTGTAGCTATTCTCCTAGCTAGGATGTGCAGCTTGCTATGGTCTCTTCTGTTATGGATTGGGGACAGATTTGGGGCTGGGAGTGCGGCTCAAAGGTGGCGTCCATGGGTCTTATATTGATGAGGGTTGTTATTGCCTGGCTGCTGCTGGGTTTGGAAGTGCTGGTCTCCCACTTGGATTTAGACAAATACAACTTGCTATAACTCTTAATAACATAATATACCATATAACCGATTAAGACATGAAGGATTTAGTTTAAATTGTCCATTATGGGTTATTTGTGGTCAATTGCCTTAATTACGGATTTTAAAATTAATTATGATTATTAGAACTTAAATGTCAATATATAAAAATGAATACAAATTACAAGCTGGTTGAAAAAAAAACTAACAATAATCTTCTCAAAACAATATTTACATAATAAGATGAACAATTATTAATTTAAAACACACAATAACACTTTATTTGATTTTATAAGGTGTAAATCTTACCATTTGGTATACATGATTAGATATTGAACGAGAGCCCCCTCTGCTTGTGTTAACTTGTTTTGCTCTGTTTTCTTCCATCTTATCACTATATTTCTACGAAATTAAAATTTTTAATGCATGTTAAAACATAAAAAATGAGAAATTTTCATGAATATTTATTATGATTTATAAAAGTAAATACATCAAACTAACCCGGGTTTTTTCTAACTCCCAATAGTTGCATAAATGATTCCAATCTTCCTCACTTCGACAATCCGGCTTCATATTCGATCTTGCCGCGAGCAGATTTGTTTTTCCTCCGTTTTTCTTCCAATGCTGACTTAAAACACCTCTTGTGCGTTTCCACTGGGCGCGAAGTCGAGCATCCACATATTCCATAAAAATATTATCTGCTCGCAACAATTCAAAGCTTCCCTGCATTGAATATTTATGTTACTAATATAAATTTAAATTTAACATCATAATATATTGAAATTATTAGAAGTAAAATATTAACAACTTACTTCCAGTTTCTCATACATAAGTGTTTTAACTTCT
Source organism: Mikania micrantha (assembly GCA_009363875.1). NCBI lineage: Eukaryota > Viridiplantae > Streptophyta > Magnoliopsida > Asterales > Asteraceae > Mikania > Mikania micrantha. The sequence continues at coordinate 5,273,653 of CM018694.1, read as the reverse complement.
TTTGGCACTGAATCCCAAGTGTGAAAATTCATCGGACACACATTCCGAATGACGATTCCACACTCGGTAGCAAATTTTGTTGCTGAGGTCCCAACAAAAGTTTTCGTATCCTTGTCCATAGTCAGAGGGATTTTAGTACCCTCAGGCAAATTATGTAAAGTCCGAGCAATACTTTGATTTATATTAGGACCACGCCTTTTTGGTGGATCAGCACGTTGTTCACCGTCAGGTATTTCAGCACCACCAGGTTGTGCATCAGCAAGTACTTCAGCACCACCACGTTGTGCTGCAACAAGTATTTCAGCACATCCAGGTTGTGCAGTAACAGGGCTTTCAGCACCACCAGGTTGTGCAGCAGGAGGTTGTTCACTACCGGCAGTTTCTTCTTCAACAACAGCTTGTTCTGCAGTTAGTATATACAAGACAGAAAAAAAAATGATTTGAAGTAAAAAGGCAGGCTGTTAAGCAGTAAAGTTCCATTTTCAATAAAAACACTTGGCAATATTAAAACCAGCCATTTATATATCATACAAATATATGTACAATATTTGGTATTTATACCCAAGCAAATTGACAATTACATAATTGTTTTAACTACCAACATCTCTGTGTCCTAAAGTACATGTCAGGTCATTTGGGTCTGCTATGTTATTGTTGTTCTGGATATGCACACAGCTACTTGGTTGGTTTTTTACTACCTGGCTGGGGGTCTAGAAGGTTGGTCTTATGGGCTGGGTTGTGGGTTCTTGCGGGCTAATAATGGGGCAGGTAGTGTGGATGTGTCACTGCATGTTTTGTGGGTGTCTGGGGCTGGCAGGAGCTGCAAAGGGCCTGTTGTGAGGAGTTGGTGAAGGGCTGCTGGAATGCTTGACTGCCAAAGGGCTGGGAGGTGTCAAGTAAATAGTTTCCGGTGGATTTGGGGTCCGGTTGGTGCTGGTAGGGGCAGGATTGGGGCTGTTGAGTGCATCTGGATGTCTAAGGCCTTGCTTGGTGGGGATATGGGTGTGGTCATGTACTGGCTTGCTCAGCCGCCTCCTAGCTGCCTTTGTGATTGGCCCCTGGATGCTTGTGGGGTGCTGGTGGGTGTGTGGGTCCATATGTCGTATTTGATAGAATCCAACTAATTCTTAACAACAGATTAGGAAATGTTGCAAAAACTTTTACAAAAGGGTTGTGAAGGGTAAAATGTGAAATTGGTACGTTATAGCTAACATATTTTCACCAAAGATAATTATTTTGAGATATATTAAAATAGAAAGGTAGAGAAATAATTTTTGAAGGAATAAAACACTTTGAATTAATCATAGCGTGTCATGAAGAGTTCATGTTGCACTGTTTCTTAATCATTTACTAGTACCATATTTGTATGTATTGAGCGAATTGCACATCTGGAATATTTGTATGTGTAGCATTGGGCCTCCTAAATGGTTGAGCCGGCCTTGAGTATATGAAAATTCAATAAATCAAAGCGTATTAAGTTTACCAGCATATCTGGTTTTGCACGATTTATGCTTGCGTCTACGTTTTGTCCCAGCACATGCACTTCCCTCGGGCACCGACTTATTAGTAGGTAGTTGATATTCTTCATCAGATCTCGCTCGTGTAAAAACCATCATCATTATCATAAGAATCCACATTCTACTACAATGAAATTCATATATCAGCAAGACATTAATAAACAATTATGAAATTGAAATATATTATGATATTACAAGACATAATTATCAAACTGATAACAAAATCCAAATTTATACTCCAGCCATAAAAAACAAGCATCCAATTAACGGAAATTGTTCCATTGTGTGGTTGAATTTTACCCATAATCAAACAATTCCCTGCTTAAATATGCATCAGATGCCTTAATAAAACTTAATTGACCAGCAAAAATCTAACAATGTTATGATTCACAGTCATTCAACCACAATAAAACAAACAATTATCTAAAAATAGTTGAATTTATGCCTTACTATGTAGAATACAGGTCAATCGATCCAATCTCTAACAAAACTAATATTCAACAATCAAACTAACTAAAAAAGAGAATTTACTTCAAAATTGAAAAACCTAAATAACCTGGAGCGTACCTTATTTTGCAAGAAAGCAATCCTTTGATTGAGTAGCCAGAACAACAAAAAAGCACAGGCGCAATATGACTCAGGTGTGTGCGCACAGATAGAGGGTTTCGAAAGGGAGAATCTGTAGTGAAATAGGGTTTGATTCGTTTGAAATAAGCATGGAAACAGAGTGATTGCCATCCTGATTTCTCTCCGATTTCTCAGCCACTTTGTTGAACACTGGAGGGAAATGAAGGATTGGAGGGAACTAGGTTATAATTTCGTGGGTTTGATTTATTGTCCAGATTGATATACATAATTTTGTTAAACCACATAATAATATTATTAGGTTGATGTGTTGGTAAGTATCTTTAAAATTTGATAAAAAAAGGTCTTGAGTTCGATTCCCTTTCCCTTATTATTTTTTGTTCTTTCCTTTAGCTTTCTACTAATTTAAGGAGTGTAATTTAGTTGCATAATATTAGAAACATGTATATGACTTCATCGTAATTTGATTTCGTAACATCAAACCCAATGTGAACACTAACCTACAGTCCTTCTACTTAAGAGTCATTAAGCAATATTACAATTAAATTGAAGTTGATGTTGGTACCATTATATAAATGCCCTCGCATTATCGTCATTTCATATGTTTCTTTTATGTACTTATACAACGTGTGTAATTAATTCGTAATTTCAATACTGGGTATTCATGTGTGATATGATTTGAATCATTTGAAGGGTGTGTGGATATAAATATTAGCAACATATATATCATGTATATCATGTATTTATACAACGGGTGTAATTTAGTCTTAAAATATTAGCAACATATATATGACTTCAAATTAATTTGATTTCGTAATACCAAACCCAATGTGAACATTAACCTACAGTCCTTCTGCTTAACAGTCATTAATTAATATTACAGTTAAATTAAAGTAGGTGTTGGTATAATTACACAAATGCTCTCGAGTTGTTGTAATTTCATATGTTTCTTTTATGTACTTATACAACGTGTGTAATTAATTCGTAAAACCGTCTTTCCACGGTGTGTGAGTAAATTGTCTTGTTTTTTTTAATTTTTCATATCTTATTTTTGTAATTTTTAAAATATAATGATTTAATTATTGATGTTTCAATTTAATTGTTTTCTTTGAAACATGTAAAATTTAGGATTGTTAATATAGAGATGTTGTTAAGGAAAGTTCTTTTACTAAGGTGTTTAACTAGCCAGTAAGATGAAATTACTAAGAGTATCATGTATGGCTTAAAACCCAAATGGTCTAACTGACCACTATTTGACTTGATTGATCATTAGTAACCGTAGTTGTTCATAAATGCAACTAAAGGAGAGTTAATGTGAACTTACTTGTACCAAACTTAATAATTCACATATGGTATGATTATTGATATATTGTAAAAGACAGGTTTATATTATGTACTTATATAACGGGTTTAATTTAGTCGTAAATTATGAGCAACATATATTTGACCTCAACTTAATTTGATTTCGCAATACCAAAACCAATGTGTTCACTAACCTACAGTCTTGCTGCTTAATTGTCATTAAGCAATATTACAATAGAATTGAAGTTGGTGTTGGTATAATTATATAAATGCCCTCGAATTGTAGTATTTTCATATGTTTCTTTTATGTACTTATACAACGTGTGTAATTACACATTTTATCAAAAAATAATTTTAGTTACTGTGTTAAATATACATAACACTATTTATTAATATAATTCAATTCGTTGAACACCTATATTTACAATAGATGATTGATTGAGAGTAATTTACTAATGAATTCTTAAAAGTGAAGAGTTTTCTTACACATATATGTGTGTGTATATGTATATATAGGCACATACATACATGCATATATACACATACATACATAAATATATATATATATATATATATATATGTATCTATATATATACACAAATTCCCTATTAAGCATTTTTTTAGGTATGCAAGATGTAAAATTATGAATCAATCAAACACATGTATTATGAATGCTTTAATAAAAACACAAGCATTATAAGTTGAACATAATACATAACGTGTCAAAATCAATTTAACTGAATACAAAACGTGTTCGCATATAAAAAAATTACATAATAAGTTTATTATCATCAAAATCAACAATTGACATGATTAAATTGGCTCCTTGATCTGAATATCAGCTGCAAATTGATGGCCAGAAACTTCAGCAGCTGCAGCAAATTGATGGCCAGAAACTACATGGGAATAGGTAGGTGGTCGGGTTCTTGGTGGTTCAGGTCGTGCTGGTTCCATATAATAACTTCCAGGTTCAGGTCCTGCTAGTTCCTGGTGTCAAGCAGCTATCCGAGGGGTTGCAGTGCTGTGAAACTAGCTGTATAATTGTATGAAAAAAACATTTAAGCTGCGTATAAGTTACCATATGCAGGTGCGGATACATGACCAGATTCACCTGCATATAAACACCAGTATCTATTGCAATAACAGAGCAAACGCATGACCGTTTATTGGAAATGATTTCAATCAGAAATAGAAAAATTAGAAGAATTACCAGACAACTATATTAGTAACTCAGCTGATAAAGATACTTGAACAGATGATGCATATACAAGAGTTTTATATTTGACTAAAAATGTGGAATTTAAAATATCAAATAATAATGTCAAAGTTAAGCAGCTACAAACAATTGATCAATTCTAGCTGCACATACTTGAATACAAAATCAACATATCTGCATAAATTTAAATACTAAATATATTGCATATGCAGTTAAGTATAAGTATTAGATTATTGAAAAAAATTGTTTCAAACTTGAACAATTGCAGCTGCATATACATGACCTGATGTAGCTGCACATACCTCACCAGACTTGCAAAAAATTGAAGAACCTTGCTCTTCCGGACCTGCATAGAAGTACAACGAGCCCATGTAAACACTTTCCACAACCGGACAGGCCAAGGCCATAGCCGGCCAAGTAGAGGCCATTCCTGGCCGGGCAAAAGACACAGCAAACAGAGCAGGGGCAGCAAGTAGCAAGGCCCAGACAACAGTAGGCAGAGAACCCAGCCAAACATTTCCCTTCCACATAAGGTAGCACCAACCCCTATACATCTTAAAAAACATCCAGACATCCATAACCCTCCTAGGGCCAGAAGAGAACCCAGCCAAGCAGCCACCAAAAAACAGAAAGAAATGGGCCAGAATTTCAACCTAAAAACATTTCAAATTATGGTACCCGGTTTGCACATTCGAAATTCTGATGCAAACGACCAAAAAAAGAGGAAGTGTCATGTGCATAACCAAGTCAAACCAAAATAAAAACCAAAGCAACCCAACATACTAGTTTCGTATCGGTAACCTGGTGCATAAGTTCGAAATTCTGATGCCAAATCAAAACCAAACGAACCCAACTTACTAGTTTGATTTTGGTAGCCTGGTGCGCGTGTTCGATATTCTGATGCAAACGACCAAAAAAAAAATAGGAAGTGTCAAGTACAGCACCAGTTCAAACCAAAATCAAAACCAAACCAACCCAACATACTCGTTTCATAATGGTAACCTGGTGCTGGACCTGAATAAAATTAAAGCCACTAGCTGCTAGACCAATCGAACTGCAGCTAACTGAAGTAAACGACCATAAATAGGAAGTGTCATGTGCAGCACCAGGTGAAAACAAAATCAAAACCAAACGAACACAACTTACTAGTTTGATTTTGTTAACCTGGTGCACGTGTTCGAAATTCTGATGCAAACGACCAAAAAAAATAGGAAGTGTCAAGTACAGCACTAGTTCAAACCAAAATCAAAACCAAACCAACCCAACATACTAGTTTCATATTGGTAACCTGGTGTTGGACCTGAATAAAATTAAAGCCACTAGCTGCTAGACCAATTGAACTGCAGCTAACTGAAGTAAACGACCATAAAAAATTGAAGTCTCAAGTGCAGCACCTGGTCAAACCAAAATCCATAACCAAACAAACCAAACATAATAGATTATGTTGGTACACACAAATACACAATAGAAAATTCTGATGCAAACAATCAAAAAAAAATTGAGGTCTAATGTGCAGCACCTGGTCAAACCAAGATCCAAACAAAACCATCCCAACATAATAGTTTGATGCTGGTAAACCTAGTGCTCACATTAGTAAATCTGATGCAAACTACCAAAAAAAATTGAAGTCTAAGATGCAGTAATATGTTCACATATCAAAAAAATTACATAATAAGTTTATAATCATCAAAATCAACAATTGACGCGAATAAATTGGGTCCTTTATCTGAATATCAGCTGCAAATTGAAGAAAAAACTTGCAGCTGCAGCAACTTGAATGCCAGAAACTTCACCAGTTGCAGCAAATTGAAGATGAATTCCAGTACCATATATGGTTAATAAAAAGCCTGCATCATCCATAAATGTATTAAAATTTAAAAGTAGCACCTATTTAAAATAAAACTGGATGTAGTTATTTGAATCAAAAATTGTCTTCCTAAATCATACTTAGTTGAAGATCAATAGCATCTGTTGTACAAAAAAACATGCCTGATAGATGATGAAAATTACTCTTCCGGACATGCATAAGATCGAAGACCATTTACTCATTTATATTCAACATAAAAACATGAACTTCACTTGATGCCAGCCATAACAAAAATACTATAAAGCATGACCTTCACCAGCTACTACCAAGGCCAAAGACCAGCAACCATCAACCCAAAAACTAACCCTGGGCCATAAGAACCTATGATGCCATCTAAGAGCAAAAATGCTTAATTTGTTATTTTACCGTGATTACACCGCTGAGATGTTGGCCGAGCCTGAACTGTTGTGTGGTTTGGGGTCAAAACCCAATTCATGGGGAGGGGTGTGTTCAGGTGGTCGGGTTCCAGCTGGTGGTTCAGCTCCTGCTGGTTCTGGATCAGACCTTCCAGACATCATCAGTTAACCAGGTATATTAACTGGCCGAGTGGTTGCAGGGTGATGGGGGATAAGGGTATTGATGTGACAGTAGCTGGGCACAGAACCATCTTAATAATATTATGTACTAAAAAAATTCCATGTTACGCACCTATATATAGAAAACAGCAAATACTTGACGTGAATACTCAATCAACCAGTAGCTCATGCAACTAATGTTAAACTACAAAGAAGAAGTAATCTATGGATTGCTCATTTAAATTGAACAACTGCAGGTTACATATTATTCACACTACTGATTGTTACCTGGATATGAATTCAATCATCACTAGCAGTTGGAATATCAGAGCAAAACACATGATTGTTACCTGGATATGAATTCAATCAGAAATAGTATAATTACCAAATACCTATATTATCTTCTCCAATAATTACCAATTAGCCAACTTCTATCTTATAAAATAAGGGTTGAACCAATAAATCATAAAACAACAAATTCACACATGCATTAACTTGAATAAGAATATTTACCTATATATGAAAATTTAAAAAATACAAGAGACTTCAAAATATGGTAAATCTTCTTGATGTTGTCTCAACAAAATTGACTTCTAATTTTACCTTCAATCATAAGATTAATAGTAAATGTTTAAATAAAGTGATTAAACTATACATCCACATGTATAGTGGTAACAATAAGATGAGTATTAGAAATATAAATAGTCAAAAGACGACATAATTATAGATCGACTTAACATTACCAATCATCATCATCATCGTCTGAATCAACAATTTCATTGTCCTTATTATGATTCTCAGTTTCCGAATCATCTAGATTTAACTCTGAACCATAATCTTCCATACTGTAATCAGAATTGTCTATGTCATCATCAATAAAATCATCTTTATTGGCATCAGAATCCTGAACATCAACATTTTCAACAATCTCATCTGCAATATCTTCACGAAGAAGGTTGATATCTTCCAACAAATTGTCTCCATTTTTTTCTTCAGGAATATCCCACAAGTGCCTATGGGTAATTCTTTCTATTATTTTCCATTGTGTATTTGGTTTTAGCGAATCATTTATATAAAATACTTGTTGAGCCTGACTTGCAAAAATAAAGGGATCTTCCTTATAGCTTCTTCAACAACATAACCTTCTGCTATCGAACCTTCGGGTTTAGCTTTGTTTCTAACATATCTCTTCAAATGGCCAAGGTATCTTTCAATTGGATACATTCATCTTGATTGCACACGTCCTCCCAATATTGTCTCTTCAGGGAGATGTACACACAAGTGTACCATAATTGTAAAAAAAGAAGGGGGAAATATTCGTTCAAGCTTGCACAAAACCGTAACTATCTCGTCTTGCAATACTTGTAACTCCCTCACATGTAATGTGACTTCAGTAAGTTTTTTGAAAAACTGTGACAACTCAACTAACGCATCACGAATTTGTTTTGTCAAAAATGGACGAATTGCAATAGGAATGATGCGTTGTATTAAGACGTGACAATCATGTGATTTAAGCCCATATACCTTTCCTTGGTCAGCAATTACATTCTTAGCTAAATTTCCTGCATACCCATCTGGAAAACGCACGGATTTGAGTAAATTACAAAAGTTTTTTCTCTCCTCTCTTGTTAAAACGTACAAAGCATGCGGTTTAACCCAACGATCATTCTTCTTAACCAAGTGAAGCTCCTTACGTATCTTCATATCTTCCAAATCTAGCCGAGCTTTGTGAGTGTCTTTTGTCTTTCCTTCTATGTTTAATAGGGTTCCTAACACTTTCTCACACACGTTCTTTTCCACATGCATCACATCAATGTTGTGACGAATCAGCAACTTAGACCAATACGGGAGTTCAAAAAAAATGCTTTTCTTTGACCAGTTTAAATCATTTGGGTCTCTTTTTCTTTTTTTTCCACCATAAAACTGATGTTTTCCATGAAGATGTATAGTGAGATGTTCCAACTGACGTAAACAATCATCTCCATTGACATGTTTGGGGGCAGGCCTCATCTCTCTTTGTCCGTTAAAATCTCGTGCTTTTCTCCAAGAGTGATCAAGTGGGAGAAATCGTCTATGACCTACATACGCTATTCTATCTCGTATACGTATGCTGCTGGCATCTTCATTGCATATCGGACATGCCTTGTATCCACTCGTGCTCCATCCAGACAGGTAACCATAAGCAGGAAAATCATTGATTGTCCATATAAGTGCAGCACGCAAGCTGAATAGTTGTTTTGATTCGCAATCATATGTTTCAACACCCTTATCCCATAGAAGTTTCAGCTCATCTATAAGTGGACGCAAAAATACATCATAATCCTTTCCAGGTGAATCTCTTCCAGGAATCAGCAATGTCAACATAAATGAAGCATCGTTCATAGACTTCCAAGGAGGCATATTGTATGGTACGAGCACAACAGGCCACATACTATAGGAGAGACTCATTGCTCCAAAAGGATTGAAACCATCACTTGCAAGCCCTAGGCGAACATTTCTAGGATCATTTGCAAAATCTGGAAACATCGCGTCAAAGTGTTTCCACGCCTTTCCATCTTCCGGATGCCTAAGAACCCCCTCCTCTTTGATTCTGTCTCGATCGTTACACAACATTTCCTTTGCAGTATGTCTTGAGCCATATAACCGTTTAAGTCTACTTGTGATGGGAAAGTAAAGCAAGACTTTTACTGGTTTCTTCTTCCCTTTACTTATTTCTTCATAACGACTAGTGCTACACACCGGGCAATTCTGTAATTTTTCATTTTCTTTCCAAAATAATGCACAGTCATGTTTACAAGCATGGATAGATTCATATACTAGTCCAAGAGTGCGCAAATATTTTTTTGCCTCATAATGGTTTTTTGGAAAATTAGCGTCTTTGAAAGCCCGACTAAATAAATCCAAAATCATATCCATTGATACATTTGTCATTTTACATGTTACCTTCACATTCATTAATTCAAGTAAAAAGCCTAGAACAGAAAACTCTTCACACCCTGGATATAATGGCTTCTCCATATCGATAAATAACTTCTCCACATTTGGGTTGTTACATATATTATCATCATCCTTGTAGTTTTCAACTTTAGTTTCAACACCCATAGGAAAAACATCATCAAGCAACTCATCCACACCATCATTTGATTCGTTTTCACTTTCTTCACTCTCGTTTTCATCTGTTTCATAACCTGGCAGATGTTCACCATGATATATCCATATGTTGTATGACGGTTCAAAACCATTATGTATGATATGACTAGCAACAACTGTGGGAATATGCCTTCTTGCATTCACACAATTTCTACAAGGATAATGAATTCTACCATCACTATCAACATATGTTTTACCCCTTTCTGCAAAAGCCATTGCGCCTTTAATAAACATTGGATCTACCTTATTAGTAATTTTAGTCCAGCTCTTATCCAAAGTCATTGCAAAATCCTAGTTAACGACAAACAAAAATAAAGTATTTATCAAACCATTAACATAATGCTTTTGTTTATCAGGTAACATAACTTTAGACCCTCTTGATAGAATTTTATCTCCTAGGAACATTCATGAAGGTGGTCTTACAAATTCTACTAGTGTGGCCGAGATTATCCAGGATAATAACTGGAAATGGCAACCCGATTGGCCATCCAGATTTCCGAGCAAAATGCCCTTTATCCAAAAAAAACTAAAAATGAAGATCTATGACACGTAATTTTAGGTCTTACATATGTGAAGGTATTCGTTTCAACGAATGCTAGTTTGAACATGACACTAATATGATAAATCAAAATCAAAGAAACAATCAAGGTTAAATTAGTTGTAATGGCTAACAAATGTGCATAATAAAGAACACCCAAATCGAATTAATAAGATAAAAGTTTACATATATTTTGCATCTACAACAACATAATCAACAAAACAAAACAAAATTAAATCAAATTTGGGTATTAAAGCTCAATTCTCTTTTTGGAAGGAAATAGACAAATAATGCTCATAAACTAATAAAAAACACTCCATTAACATTAAGTTTTTAACCCAATTAATCAAACTCAGAATTTTGTTTCTTCTCAATTTAGCATATAAAATTACTAAACTTTCAAACCTAAGTAATTTAACTGAATATATAATCATTTTAACAGATAAAACACTGAATTTTTTAACACAAATGTTTCAAATTCACAGCTGTGTTTATAACATAAAAGTGATGATATTCTGCACCCAAGTAATAAAATTGTCGTTGTGGTCATGCTCATTTTAGCATATAAAATTGGTGAAAATTTTAACCCAAAAGCTCAAAATTAACAGCTACATTTGTACTCCTTTAGCACATAAAAGTACTGAATTTTTTAACACATATGCAGCTATGTTTATGCTCATTTTAGCACTTAAAATGGTTTAATTTTTGAACCTAGAATGATAGAATCCAATCCAAAAACGAACTCTCCTAAAATGATGATGCCTAAAATATTCAGATACACATAATTAGCCAACAAATTGCAAAAGTGAATTAGGGCATGGAATTATACTACATTTTTGTTCGATCTACACTAACCAGTAAGAACAAAAAACCATATGTAAGAAGAACAAGATACCAGACACTAACTGATAGGAATGCTGAATGGATGTCGAATCAGCTCTACCGTTTCATTCAATTTACCCTCTATTGAAGAATGGCTCTCGAATTTGATTGTAGGTGGCCTGGTGGGCTAGTGGAGCATGGATAACGATGATGGACCAGTGGGTAAAAGCAATTCAGACGACAATTGGAGCGCAGGATTGCAGCTGGATGCGCCGCAGCTGCAGGTGCTGGCGGCTTGGTGGAACAAGGATGAACCGATCGATGTAGCCCTCTTGGATCAAAGATGAACTTCACTGGTGGCGGCGGGTGTGATAACGAAATCAGCTTGTGGATGGCTGTTGGAGCAGGAAGCGTGGTCAAATTGATGGTTGGGTCTGATGATGGTTGCCCCTTTTAATTTATTTTAACCTAACTTTTAAATAGATGTTGCTTATATACATTTAACCATCCACAAAATTATCAATAAAATTCTCATGTGTAAAAGTATAAAAACTATTTCTAAATTTTCAAATATATTTTTCCTTTTTTAATAATGGTTGATCAAAATGAATAAGTTGAAAAAAGTCGATTCGATTTGAGCCTGAAACAAACTAAGCTTAATTTCAATCTCGATAAATTTTATTTACAAATCTCGTATTCAACTGGCCTATAAGTATGTTTTTAAACTTGGGCTTGCTCATTTTCAATTTATTAAATATTTTATTTATATTTATAATTATTTTCATACTTTTTAAACTTTGAATTATTTTTATACAACAGGAACATCATATAAATAAGTTATTTTATCATAATATTATACAATCATTAAAATATTGCTCACACAATAAATATTTATATATTTGCATTAAATAAAAATTATATAGATAATAGATTCGTTTAACATTGAGAGTCAGTTATAACTCAGTAAGCTAGTCATTGTTTATATTTTTTATAATCTGCATATTAGTCCCTAATATTATTGATATAAGTTATAATAGCCATGAGGAATGATTTTTATTTCTTTAAAATAATATAAGTTATGTTTATTAGAGACTAAATATCATACCATAGTTTCTGTGTCATCAAAAACCCATTAAAGGATAAATATTCACCTCAACAAACTTTCCTAAGACTGGTTTTTAGTGTTCATCGTATGTAGACATTTTTTTAACAAAATAAGAAACTAAAGAACAATAACTGGTCATTTCTTCTAACAAGAAAAGTCATAATTGAAAATCAGTTCTTCATTCTTTTGTAAATATTAAAACTGAATGTCAGTCCCTAATAGTCTCTAACAAATTTGGTTCATTTTTTTGATATAAATGACACATATTTAAGACTAAAATTCAGTACCTAGTTATTTTCCTTTTTTAACCTTATTTGGCCCAAACATATTAGCGACTGAAACACAGTCTTACATAAATAGTTACTATATTATAGATTGTATATTAGTCACTAATTTTCCCTTTGTAAATAATAAAACTGAATGTCAGTCCCTAATATTCTCTAACAAATTTGGTTCATTTTTTTGATATAAATGACACATATTTAAGACTAAAATTCAGTACCTAATTATTTTCCTTTTTTAACCATATTTGGCCCAAACATATTAGCGACCGAAACACAGTCTTACATAAATAGTTACTATATTATAGACTGATTATCAGTCACTAATTTTCCCTTTGTAAATAATAAAACTGAATGTCAGTCTCTAATATTCTCTAACAAATTTGGTTCATTTTTTTGATATAAATGACACATATTTAAGACTGAAATTCATTTCCTAATAATTTTCTTTTTTTAACAATATTTGGCCTAAGCATATTAGCGACTGAAACACAGTCTTAGATAAGTAGTTATATATTAGAGACTGATTATCAGTCACTAATTTTTAAGAAAAAAAATCAGTCTCTAATATTTTTAACAACTGAATATTCAGTCCTAAATAATAAGTATCTAAGACTGATATATCATTCCCTAAGAATTAAGTCTCTAAATATCACTTTTTTGGTAGTGAATCAAAATCTTTTTGATTTTTGTGATGAGAAATGGATTGTTCGGCAGTACAGTGCAGCTCGTACACCTCTGCAAAACAGAGTAGCTGAGAGACGGAACAAAACGCTTATCGAGGCTCTCAGGACCATGTTATCTGAGTCAAAGCTGCCAATCTTCTTCTGGGCTGAAGCTGTCAATGCAGCTTGATATGTTCAAAACCGTGCATTACTGAACAAGCACCACCATAAGACTCCCTATGAGATTTTCTTCAATCAGAAGCCGAAGGTCGGTCACTTCAAATCTTTTGGATGCCCTTACACTCTATTCCACACTGATCCCAAACACAAGTTTGATGACAAATCTGATGAATGTTACTTTGTGGGCTATTCGTCTTACCAGGTTGACTATGTTCCATGTGACCCCAAGCTTCTGAGTGTCGACCCACCAGGCATATATCAGCGAGCCTAACCAATTAGTGAAGTTATCCCATCAGATCCGGAGACTTCCCAGTTGCTCAACCGACTCCACAGACAAATCAGATATCTTCCTCTTTCACCAGAAATTTGTTAATCCATTGTTCTCTGAAGAACATTGTGTGGATAATGATGCTGAAGCAAGTGAGACAGCTCCCGATGATAACACCGCTTCCTCCAATGAAGATCAGCTCACCCACATCAGTAATTTACTTGAAAACTTAGTTTTGGAGGAAGTACCCACTTAAAGTATCAACAAGAATCATCCAATGGAGAACATTATTGGACCGCTTTTAGAAGTAGTTCTTATGAAGAGTAGATCTATTCCAGCTAAGACTGCCTTATCTAAAGGAACTCTCACACGCAGTAAATCAGGTCCAATTATTTCTTGTTTATATTCTTGCCTTATTTCGCAGGTAAAACCCAAGAATATCAAGATGGCACTTAAGGAATCAAGGTGGGTTGAAGCGATGCAAGAAGAACTAATGCAGTTTTCGATGCTCTAGGTGTGGAATCTGGTTCCTTTGCCCAAGGGGAAACTACCAATTTGAACCAGATGGGTCTTCAGAAACAAGAGGGATGATTCAGGTGTTATCATCCAAAATAAAGCAAGGTTGGTAGTCCAGGGCTTCTACCAACAAGAGGGTATTGACTACAAGGAGGTATGTGCATCCTACATGAACTTCACAGTTTATCAGATTGATGTGAAGACAGCTTTCTATCGCACCCTGGCCCTCCCGTCCCGGACGGGGGCGCGACGGCTGCCTGATCACGCAGGATCGCAGTCTCCGGTCACACAGTGTTGCAAGACATACATGTCTGGTTTCATACGTACATCCAATAACTTGGATAAAACAGTTTAGTAAAATCAGAGTTGCAGATAGGGGTGTTCATCGGGTCGGATTACGAGTTATTCGAGTTAATCGAATCGGGTTATTCGGATTTTAAAATTTTTGGATCTGACCCGAAACCCGACCCGACCCGAAATGGAACGGATGACATCCGACCCGAACAACCCGAACAAACATTCGAGTCGGATTTCGGATATATCCGAACAACTCGAAAAACTCGAACAACTTGTATGCTAGCTGGTTCACGTCTTCAGATATGCTTCAGATCACGTAATGGGCCTGCAAATTAATTGGGCTGGTCCAAATTAATAGTTTTTAAACGAGTTATTCGGATACCCGAATAACCCGAAACCCGAATTTGCAAAATAACAAAACCCGAAATCCGACTCGAAATCCGAATTCCTATTTCGAGTTCGGATATATCCGACCCGAACAACCCGAATTACGATTCGAATCGGTTTTTTCGGATTTCGGATACGATTCGGGTTTCGATTTTTTTCGAGTTTCGAATTTTTTGAACACCCCTAGTTGCAGAAGTAAAAAGTTTAAGTTGTCAAAACAACAATGTAATTATAAGTTGCGGAAACATAAATTTAAGCAGTTTTCAAATCTTAAAGAGTAGTAGTGCGGAAGCGGTTTGAATATTTAACATTACATAACAAAACAAATGTTAATCGTTATCAAATTGCCTAAGACACTAAAGCTGATGCATGGGACTCCATCCTAGCATCCTATCCTTGTGCGCGTGCCTTAGTTACCTGAGAAAACATGCGAGTAAAAGGGTCAACACAAAGGTTGGTGAGAGCACATGTTTGTATCAGCAATAAACATCAAAATGTTTAAAGTAAATGTTTTGCAGATTTATATATCATTACAATGCAATATCCATTGATAGCTAGTCAATATGTTTTATATCATATGCAGGTTCGCAACCGAAGCTAACATGCTGCCTCCTGCCATATCCATCCGAGATATGGCAATGTTGTTTTGGTCAATTATGCACTGTTCCAACCTCCAGTCGGGATGGCCATACGGCTCTCAACAGTGGGGCTTGTCAGGCCCAAATAGTACTATTCAGAACTACCACGCTATGCGCAACGCGCTATTAACGGTTCGAGATGTGTTTATGAGGACTTATCAGTTTTGTGGATGAATGCCACACATATGCATATACGCGATATTTGCATGTACAAAAGTAACCAAAAGTATGTTGTTGTTCAAAACAATTGTATGCAATGTTTTCTCCCCCAAAGGTAGAAAATAGAAAAAGGGGCCGTGAACTCACCTGGTTAGCAGTTCCGGTATGTGTGTAAGTGTTCGCTTCTGCGAAAGCTAGCACCTGCTAGTATGCACCTATAACCATATAGGTGTGAGTATGTGTTTTGTGGTGTGTTGTAATCCATACAACTCCAAGTGTCGGTGTGCTCACCCGAGTGTGTGTGTGTGTTGACTTGTGTTGACTCTACGAATCGTTGGTGACACGTTTGTTGTGTTAAGTTGCCTTAATGCAAGTAAGACACCAAAATGCATCCTATGACCCAACTCACGTTGCTTTCACGAAATCAAGTTTTGAAAATCATAATGTTCTTGTTTCGGGAAACTTTCTATATTTAGAAAGTTTCTATTCTTGGAAAGTATGATTATGAAATCTCATTTCATAAAACTAATAACTTTAGTATGTTTGTAAAAACATATGTAAACATTTAAAATAAGTCGTTTGTGCATAAAATACCATCTATGCCATTTTGTCCAAACAAAGTTTCCTAAAATAGTAAGTATTCGTTTAAAAGCTTGTTTTCACAAAACGAAGTTTCTAAATATGTTAAAAATCATTTCTAAACATGTTTCATCAATCAAAGTTCATCAAAACACTTTAAAACATCAAAAGCCCTCTTTTGATTTTGAAAAGTTTCTATAAATAGAAAGTTTATGAAAAATCATATTTTTGACCAAATCAATCACCCAAGTGTGTTTCTAAACACTCCAATACACATTTGACATCATCTAGACATTATCACAAATCCAAGACTTGCACATAAAAGTTTCCTTTTATGGCAAGTGTACCAAAATCATCCCTAAATCAACCTATAACTCAACCAAATTCAAATCTAACATTCTAAACTATAAAATCAGAAGATCTATAACAATATACCCATCCAATCACCAACACATTCGAGCACAATAACTAAATGGAGTTGCATGTGGGTTATTTCCCATTGCATGTTCGATCTAACACTAGATAAGCTCATAAAACTACCTTAGCAGCTAGGATTGATGTTGAACAGCTTCTGACGATGATGATCTAACTGTTGATGATGGTTTCTAGCTCCCTAGCTCCTTCTCCAAGCTTCAAGGACTCCAAGAACACTTCTAGTTGCAAGGGATGGCTTCAATGATGATTCCAGGAGGTTTGGGTGTTGTTTACAGAGGTTTTTGGTCGAGTATAAGTGGACAAAGTCGGAGAAAATGGAAGAAGTTCGACTGAAATGAAATGGGTTGGTTAAATAAGAAATTTTGATCTGCATGGACTTCGCGTACAGCGAAGGCCGATCAAAAATCATCTTCGCGTATCGTGATGGGATTCGGGAGTCTCGACTCCCGGTTTGCTTCGCGTATTGCAACGGGTCCATTTTCATGTTTTTCGATTTCGATGATTCGATTTCGCTTGTACTCGATTCCTAACGTTTATCCTAAACATCTAACGCATGTTTAGCACATAATCATATAATAGCACATAGGTTTGATCACCAACATTCGTGAGACTCGTATGTGTGTTTCGATAATTCTTCGGATTATCTTGGATAGTTTGTGTTCGTGTTTTACGAAGTGTTTGCACGCTTGATTAATCCTAATCATCGTGTAATGCACAATTTAATAATTCTCCGAATTATTGTTTTTGTGTTTGTGTTTGTGTTTGTTGCAGTTCATCTAATTAACCATAATTAAATGAAATGCAACGAGTATGAATGTGAAATGTAAAGTTGTAAGAGTTGCAATTTACCAGAAATTGCAGGGTGTCACACTTTCATGTATGGCAAGGTCAAGGAAGCGATTTACATATGTCAACCTCCTAGGTTCGAGGATTCTCTGTATTCCGACCATGTCTACAAGCTAGAAAAAGCCCAATACGGTCTTCATCAAGCACCTCGAGCATGGTATGCTACACTCATAGACCATCTTCTAGCCAATGGATATGCCCGTGGAGCCATAGATCAGACATTGTTCGTTTGCAAAGAAAAGGATGATTTGATTCTTGTCCAGATGTATGTGGATGATATTATTTTTGGTTCCACGAGCTCGATGTTGTGTAAAGAGTTTGAAGCCGTGATGAAGAAAAAGTTTGAGATGAGTGCTACGGGGGAGATGACCTTTTTATTAGGTCTTCAGGTAAAGCAAGATCGAAGGGGGTGCTGATTCATCAGGGCAAGTACGTGACTTATATACTTACCAAGTTCAGCATGTTGGACTCCAAGCCCACCTCCACTCCTATGGCTGCTCGTCTTGTCTTGACTTTGGACTCTGATGGTGAAGATGTTGATCAACATCTTTACATATCAATGATTGGCTCATTAATGTACCTCACCACCAGCCGACCCGACATCATGTTCTCTGTATGTCAGTGTGCCAGATATCAGGCAAATCCGAAGGCTTCTCATCTGATTGCTGTCTAGAGGATCTTTAGCTACCTTGTTGGCAAACCTCGTCTCGGTTTGTGGTATCCTAAGAACTATGAGTTCAAATTATTTGCTTACTCTGACATTGATTTTGTGGTTATAATTTAGACGGGAAGTCAACTACAGGTGGATGTCAGTATCTGGTAGATCACCTCGTATCATGGCAATGTAAGAAGCAAACCATAGTGTCTACCTCCACTTCAAAAGCTGAGTACGTCGTTACTTCTAGTTGTTTCTCTGGATGTAACTTCAGCTTCTCGATTGTGGTTTGAATTTTCTTGACTCTCCTATTATTATAATAATAATATAATAATAATGGAATAATTTATTACTGTGATAAAGAAGCAGCCCTTCAGATCGTCAAGAATCCGGTACAACATTCAAAAACTAAACATATTGACATCCGAATTCACTTTTTTCGGTACTGTTTCGAACGTAAGCTTATCCACCTTGAAAATGTCCACACAGATGACAATCTTGCGGATCTTTTCACTAAACAGTTCGATACAGTTTGCTTCCAGCACTTGCTCGCCTCACTCAAACTAATAAGTTTTGATTAAAACAGTTTTTTTGTAAATACATTAAAGTTTGTGTTTTGTTTTTAGTTTAATTTTTATATCACAAATTTTGGGGAGAAAATTTACAAAAAGAACAAAAGGATTTTCGGTTTTTTGAGTCTGTCTATAAGTTTAGGGGGAGTTTAAGAAAAATACAAAAAGATTTTGCCTTTAAAAATTTACAAAAAGAACAAAAATATTTTGCTTTTAATAATTTAAGAAAAATACAAAAAGATTTTATTGGACAGTCAGGTAAAGCGGTTCAATGGGAAGTGAAATGATTTTTGACACTCACTATCTTAGTATAAGAACAAAAGGATTTTCGGTTTTTTGAGTCTGTCTATAAGTTTAGGGGGAGTTTTTAAGAAAAATTCAAAAAGATTTTGCCTTTAAAAATTTACAAAAAGAACAAAAATATTTTGCTTTTAATAATTGAAGAAAAATACAAAAAGATTTTATTGGACAGTCAGGTAAAGCGGTTCAATGGGAAGTGAAATGATTTCTGACACTCACTATCTTAGTATAATTTTTAGGAATAACAATTATAGATAAATAAAAATCACTAAGGAATAAATGCATGTTTTCCATTAAAATGATTAGATATTATCAGTCAAAAATATTAAAATGAATGAGTAATAAGTCTTAGGAAAATCAGTTAAACTAAAGAAATGCAATAACTATTTGACTTTTTATAAAAATCTTTAAGTCAAAATAAGATTGTGTTTTGATAAACTTGAAATCGTTTTGAGAAAAATTGTGTATTTTCTATGTTTTTTGGAAACATAAAGCAGGAAATACTTACTGAATCATCTTATGTTTTGCGTAAGCAAAGACCTAAATATGTGACGTTAAGACCGATGTGTCTACAGATTAGCAAAATAAAATATGCCAATGTGCACAAAGATGAAAGAACCCTTCTTGTTCTTGATTTAATCTGATAGATTTGTTCTTTCTTTTGTCATCTTAAAACTTTGTCAAAACGTTTTAAGTTCGTTGAAACACAATCAAAGTTTTGAAACAAAAGATTTTGTGAAATTGATAGGTTGCATGTAGAACTGGATAACACGACTGATTTCCCATAAACTTCCCAAAAGGACTTTAGAAAAACCGATGAAATTTTTTGATCATAAATCTTATCTTTGGAATATGGATAAACGAGTAGAAATCATTGTTGAGGTATAATTATTTTAAAGTTGGTTTTTTGTAAGAAATTATTATAAGATAATCAAATTTCCGATAAAGATTTGATCTCACGAAATTGACCTGACTTAGCCTTGAACTCGTCCAAAGTTCATTTTATTTTATTTTATTTACTTAGAAAATTTAAATAATAAATAGTTCACAAACATGTACTCGAAATTAGAGTATTTGAAGGAAGTTCACGAAGGAAATACACGAAATTAGTTCGTGTACTCCCTTCGCCTATATATACTTCGAGTACAGCCTCATTCGAGTACCTTAACCTTCATGAAATTCAGAGACCTTAGCTTGGCGATTTCATGATTCCTTGACTTTTGGACTTTTCTACTCAGGCCATATTATAAATCACCTAACAACGAATCTAGGTATAGATTTTGAATAAGTTTTGACCAACGGATTAAAAGTTATTGAAGAAATTCATTATTCGTGAACTTTCATTCCATAAACTTTACTGTATTGGTCAATAACTTAAGAAATGGTCCAAATTGAAAACCTGTTTTCACATATGTTGGTCGTTTTTGAATTCTGATCAATTTGAGACCAGAATGAGCAACTATGGAGCAAAATTGAGCGAGTTATGAAGGAAATAAAGTTCACGTATTTCTTGGTTTCGTGAACTGTTTTCGTGAACTTTGATCTTCGAGAACTTGAATTTCGTGAACCCTTGAATCTTGAACTTCCAGTATTTCGTGAACTTCTTTCCTTCGTGAACTTTAACATCTTTGTGAACTTGTTTTGCTTCGTGAACTTTATGATTTTCGTGAACTCAGTTTAACTTTTGATTTTTAAGTTTTTAATTTTGATTTTTACTTTTAACTAACTTAGTCCGTTTATTTTACAGATGGCTTCTGAGCGACGCTTTGTGGCGGACCACAACATGGTCGCTTATCTTGGTGATCCTGTAGAGAAGCACAGTATGTTTACCTTGATGGTGCATGGACTTATACTATCACCGGTCAACTTCGCCATTATGGAGTGTCCGGTTATTATCTCAAGCTTCATCTACCACTTTTCGAACTCTGTTACTAAAGATACAGATGCCAATGGAAACACATGCCTAATCGGGAATGTTCAAGGTCAACCCGTCATCATTACCGAGCAGATTGTTCAAGAATGTATGCAGTTCAGGGACAAAGATTATGATCCAGTAGAGCTTGATAATGAACTCATCCACACCACTCTTCTTCGTATGGGATATGAGGGACTCTACCCTCCAACAGAGAAGAAGTTGTTGCACCCTTACTGGAGATTTCTTGCACAGGTGGTGACTCAATGTTTATCTGGACGGAAAGGCGGTTATGATGTGCTAAACCAGACACTCAGTTCCTGCACTGTGGCCATTGACCTAGGAGTTGATTTCAACTCTCACGCATGTAAAGGAGCCAGTGATTGTCTCTCCTCCACGCGCTTAGGCAACTTCTGACGACAGGGATGCTGATTATATCCCTTCACCAGAATCAACCCCAAAGAAAAGGAGACTGAAGATGGTATCCAGGAGACCGAGGGACCAAAATATTTATGAAGGCACATCTTCTCAGACTGCACAACCTCCACCAAAGACCACTCCTCTACCATAAACCACCCGAACACAAAAAACCCAAGGCATCCGCACACCACTAACTACCCAACCACCACGTATCTCCCAACCACCACTCACCACTCAAACCACCCAAACCCCCAAAACACCATCACCTCCACCCAAACAGACCTCACCACCTCAATCTCCTACACCCATTCACTTCTGCTAACCTCCATCCCCACCGAAAGCCAAGGCTGATAAGGGAAAGGTTCATATGGACACCCCATCTCCATATGTGCCTGACTTCCTTCCAGACTTCAAGTGGACCTGGAATGGCTGCAGAGAGAGTGTTCGTTCTAGAAGAAGACTTTGCAACAAAGAAAATGATGATCGACAATCTCAGGGAAGGGATGATTAAATTCACTGAGCACATCAACTGAAAACGAAAAGACATCAGTTTCTTGAATAAAGAAAATGTAGAGCTAAGGATAGAAATTGAATATTTCAAAGGAGCTAAGCCTGCAGATGAAGACGAAAAGATAGATGAAGAGAAAAAGGATGATGAGGAGGAGAAAAATGATTATGATAAAGATAATGACAAGAAAGATGGTGATGATAATGATGACAATGATGACAAGGTAGATGGTCAACGAAAAGATGGTGAAAGCAAAAAGGATGATAAGCCCGATGATGACCAGGGCAGTAATGACGAAGGGAATCCTTCCTCCAACAAGCTATGGACGAATACGATGATTTATTCGGTGATCTTCCTGAATACTTTCATTTTGAGGGGCTTGGAGAGGAGATGAAGAATGAAGGATTTGGAGATATGTTCAAAGATGTCTCTTTGGATTCAGTTTTTGGTGCCGTGTGTGATCGACGCGGAGAGTTACCCGGATCTTCCTCAGGAGCATCTTAGGAAGATGAGCACGAGAACATTATACTCGGGAACATCTCCACTGATCCATACGTACACCATTTGTATGCTCAAAAATATGTCGATTCTGTTGGGAAGGAAGTCATGTCTCTAGATACTGTGATTAGGACTTGGTTTGACAAGAAACATGATTGGACTCCAGCTCCTACAGAAGTACAGAAGACTTGGATTACTCTAGGACCTGATGATGATGTGGAAAATCCTAAGTTCACCTACACATCTAGATCCAAGGACTTATTTGTTGTCCGCAACAACAGATCCAGAGTCGTTTGCTGGATGTATGATAAGGAAAAGAAGTTGTATTTAGTCAAGAGGTTCAACGGCAAGCTGGAATACTACAAACGACCTCAAGACTTATGTTACTTGCCTAAGATTGATCTTCGGAGCATCAACAACGAAGTATTCAAGAATCCCTCTAAAGACAACCAGTCTAACTTGTTTGCCAAATTTCTCAAGGGCCAATGTGATAAGGATTTCCCAGTTATGAAGTCAGCCAAAGGGAGAAGATTCACCTCCAAATACATTCTAGATCCTATCATGAGGCAATGTTGGGTCTATACCAAGTATCCACCTCCCAATACAAAGAAGGCGGTCCTGGTTCATATGAGGGTTCCTGATAACTCGCTCAAGGATTTCCAGTTTTGGTACTTTGAGGACGTTACTTTTGGAGCAGTTATTGTTAGAGACTCTAATGACAATTTCATTCTAGACCCCATGGACATGCTCAAGTTCGGGAAAGATGATATGATGGTGCTACATAAGAACCCGATACGCACCTATGGTGGATATGATCACGAAGCCAAACCTTTTACAAAGGTAGTTGCATTGGCTATAGCTCACAAATTGTATGTTGTAGCATGTCCTAATCTTGCCACACTTGCTATCGATTGATTTCAACAGCCTAAGGGGAGTTTGTAGAGCCCAACCAGAAGACACAGACTGACAAAATCAACTCCAGACAAGATGAAGACCAAGTTTTGTAATTTTCGTGTACTTTGTTATTCGTGTACTTTACATTTTCGTGTACGTTTGCCTTCGTGTGCATAGGAAATTGTGTACTCCGTGACGAATATAAATAGACGTACAATATACTGGTCTAGGGTTAGAATCCCGAGGCAGAGCACTTCTAGACGTATAAAAGCTCTTTCTGTAAAGTTCACGAATTTTTGAATAGGAATTAACTTTTTTATCTTATATCTATCTTCTATCTTGGATACTTTCACAACCCAACCAGGGGGCTTGACTAAGGATTGATTCAAAACACAAAGTAGCGAAAGAGAAAAATAAATATTTAACAATTTAACCAAAGGTTTAGTCTAAGTATCTAATTTTACAACAAATCTATCAAGTAGATTTAACTAGTGGTAGATTGTCTAGAGTTATTGGGTCCATCCAGGCATCTGCACACTTTATTAATCTTTAAGCCAAGTTCTTCAGTTTTACATCCAGTATTCTTGTTCAAGCAACCAAGTATCCGAGCTATACATGTTTCTAATTACCTAAAAGACATGCTAAAATACATTAACTATAAAGTTGGTGAGCTCACGAGTTTTAGTATAATTGACACAATAATAAAAGTCATGTGATAATTCAAACCAATACAACCAACCCTGTGCCATGCCCAGGCGTCTGCCTCCTACATTGTTAGCCTGTGACATGGTCACCCTAATCTACTTCCCATTCCGAGACCCGTTCCTGTCCTCGGTTTAAATGTGTCATGATGAATATATGCCACAACGGTTGACATTAACCTCAGTGGGGTTTCAACCCTATATTTATAGGGCCACCCTTTCGGGCCACTGTGGTGGGGGATTCCCCAAGTAGTACTACTCATATACCCACCGGCTCACCTCCGGAGTTAATGGTTGTATATGATGTTTCATGTCTAGGGGACGCGATTAAATTTGAACGGACGTTCATTATCACATAAATATAAATTTTATAAAAGTTTTTGGAGCATGCTTTCAGTATCCCAAAACAGTAAAAAGAAAAGGGATCACATGAACTCACCTGGTTGCTTCCATGGCTTCATTTTGTTCCTGTACAAATATGTCATTGTGCCCATATGCATGATTTGCTATGTTCCCAGAGTTATCATCAAAGCAAGTTCCTATTTGTAATCATCTATACATGTATAAGTTGTAGATTTCATCTTTATGGTTGTTGATTGTGGTTGAGCTCTTTGGTGTTAACACGTTTTAGGGTTTATTATTCCAAGGTTCGTATATATTAACCCCGTAGTGCATTCTTACTATATATATTTATACGTATAAATGTATGCGCAATGTTAATATAAATTTTAGGTTTAATATAGTTACTAGTATGTTACTTCATATATATCTTATGTAATTAGTATGTTTGTAGTTTCTAAGATCATTCAGTTTATTGTGATTAACTTCTTAAGTTTTAAAGTCGGTTCACTCTTGTTTGGGCATTAGAGAGAAAATCAATATCCAATTCGTTTAAGTATATTTGTGTTAATGACATATTACTAAAAATATAAGGTGATATAATACATATGGTATTATAAGATGACAAGATAATTATAATAATTTATTCACCTTACTTGTTATTATTAGAGATAGGTAATATGAATTTCATATAAATCAAATATTAGCAATTAACATTAGTATCTAAGATGTTATACATGTTGGAGTCATTGTTTATACTAAATATTGTAATTGTTATAAATATTGAATAAAATAATGTTTAAAATATACATAACTTAATTTCTATGTTTAAATGTAAGTAAACATTCTTAGATGATACTATTATTTAAGGTAATAATAAAAATAATAATAACAATAATAATACTAATTTTTCTAGCATTATTAATAACATTTTTATTTCCAATATGTTAATCATTCGTAAAATATATGAATAGGGTAGTATCATATGTTAGGTTAATATTAACGTTTTTAATAAGTCTAAATATTTATTAAAAAAATAAATAAATTAAATGACAAAATGATTATGATTTGTATATGCTTAAAATGTTAGATAATATTTAGTAAAATTCCAAGTAATCTTTATAAAAGAGTAGTAGATGACAATGTCGACGTAGATAGTAATAGTAATGTTTATAAGAATATCTAGTTTAATATGTATTCCCATTGAATTCATTATTGTATAAAAATTTAGTGGGATAGTTGTAACTTGTATAGAATCTTATTAGTACTAAACTAATATTCATATTAATCATCTTACCAGGTTCATATAAGAAATGCATAACTAGTTACTAAGTCGCCTTATCTTATGACCATATAAGTGTAGAGAATAGGTTATGCTTCTAAAACACTTTATATATATATATATATGTGTGTGTGTGTGTGTGTAGATACATGTGTATAATTATATATATATATATATATATATATCCACGTATACATATGTATAATGACTTAATTTCTAAAGAAGATTGTATTATTTGTATCTAATACATTTGTTGTGTTTTAAATTTATAAATTCCAATTAATCAATTTGCTAAGTAAATTCGTATACAATATGTAACAAGTTTAAAATAAATTCCAATAAGTATCCATATTACATATCTAAGACTTGTAATATCCAATTTAAACACGTATTACCACATATACACATTCTACAAATCGTTATGTTTTAAATCCAAATTCATATGTTAAAATTTTATTTCATAGTTGTTTTTATTTACAAATATCACTCCGAATCTCTAATATTCGCCACACTCGTAATACGGTTTTTAACCATTATTTTTAACTATATTTTATGTTAGTTAACCCAAAAGCTCACCCAAGTTAGAATATTTGTTTAAACATATATACCTTATATTAAAAGTTAGTGGTGTGCAGTTTTACCTTCCCACTCGTTCGTTTCGCGTATCCAAAATCAACTAGTTTAACCGTATGTTTCTAAACTTGAACATGTTTCTAAATTCGTTTTTAAATAACGAATAAAATCGAGCAATCGGTTTTTAAGCTGTTGGGTATTGTTGACTCGTATTGGAGGTTTGACCAGCCCTATCTCAGGTTAACTTTCATTGACCAGGCTCAAACCTTAGCAAAAAACCCTAATCTCTTGCACCTCCATCTCGGACCACCACCATGGCTGCTCCATCGTCACCAGCCACCTTGTCCGGACCATTACAGCCGCATAGAATCATCCAAAAAGCACATTTTTGACCAATTTAAATATTTTCATACTCCGAATAAGATTCTTATATTTTTAATATTGCTAATATTTTTAAATAGGTATTTATCAATGTTATTATCTCAGCTTGTGAGTCAGAACGTTTAATTAGTTAATACGCATGTTCACACATTAAGTTATGTTTTATAACCTTAAATTGCATGCCTCGACTTAATGTATGTAGTTAAGTTATCTTTTTAATTTATTGGTAATAATATTATCATCACCTTATTGTAGCTAGCTACTTTTGTTTATTAGTCACAGTTCAGATGGTAATGTGGTCGAACATTCGTTTAACTTAGTTT
Source organism: Mikania micrantha (assembly GCA_009363875.1). NCBI lineage: Eukaryota > Viridiplantae > Streptophyta > Magnoliopsida > Asterales > Asteraceae > Mikania > Mikania micrantha. Next base: position 5,246,427 of record CM018694.1, on the reverse strand, counting down.
ACTGTTTATATAAGTATACATTACCTATGTTTGTTTCAAAATAAATCCTCCGTTTGGTATAAAGATACATTTTACATTAAACTTGTTTAATCCTGATTCTTTCATTTGTTTCTTGCAATTATTAATGGAATCATAATAAATTAATTTATCGATAGAATTTATTATAGTAGTGTTCTGTTTAGGTTGAATCTTTCGACTTGGTTTATTAATTTTTATTCCAATTCAAGACTAAGTATTTGAGCTTTGATTTATACATAGAATTCTTAATGGGCCTATTTGGACCTTAGAATCTTATTGGGCCTTACTATCTGATTACAATTTAATGTGTAAGTTTGTTGGGATTTCTTATAGTTGTTATAGATACCGCACATCATAGAAGCATTTCGTGCTGACTCAAAAGATAAAGCTTGGATCTTGATCAAGCTAGGGACTGACAATGCTTGATATATTTAATTAGTTTTCACGCTTCCGAATGATAATTTTGTAAAATTTAAGTCGAAATTTTATGGGACCATATTTTGAACACGTGTAATCACGTGAATGTTTTGGGTGTCACATAGGCAAAGGGAAGTACACGAAGTATTTCGCGTACTTCTCCTTCATGTACTTTTCAAGTTCGTGTACTCCCTTTTCGAGTACTATTATTTCGTGAACCTTTTATTTTGAATTTTTTAAGTTAAATAAAATAAAATAAAACAAAATAAAAAATAAAATAAAATATGAACTTTGGACAGGTTCAAGATTAAGCCAGGTCAATTTTGTGAGATCAAATCATTTTCAGAAATTTGTTTATCTTATTATATTTTCCTATAGAAACCCAACTTAAAATAATCGTATTCCACCAATGATTTTCGCTTGTTTATCCATATTTCAAAGATAAGATATGCTCAAAAATTTTATAAGGGTTTTTCTAAAATCTTTTGAGAACTTTTGAAGTAATCTGACATGTTATCTAATTCTATACCCAACCTATCAATTTTCTGAAATCTTTTGTTCAAAAATTTGATTTTGTTATAACTTGAAACGTTTTGACAAAGTTTTAGATGAGAAAAGAAAGAACAGATCTATTATTTTAGATTAGAATCAAGAACAAGAAGAGGTTATTTCATCTTTGTGCACATTGGCATCTTTTATTTTACCGATCTGCAGACACATTGGTCTTAATATCACACATCAAGGTCTTTGTTTACGCAAAACAGATGCTTCAGTAAGTATTTTCCGCTCTTTGTTTTCACAAAACATAGAAAATGCCCGATTTTGCTCAAAACAATTTCAAGTTTATTAGAACATAATCTTATTTTGGTTTAAAGATCACAACGTCAAATAGTTATTGCATTTGTCTAGTTTATCTGATTTTAACAAAACTTATCACTTATTAATTTAATATTTTTGAGTTATCCCATCTAATCTTCTTTAGTGGAAAAACATGCATTTATTCTTTAGTGATTTATATTTATCTAAAGTTGATATTCTTAAGAAATTATATTAAGATAATAAATTTCAGATCAGAAATCATTTCACTTTCCATTGATCCACTTTACTTGACTTTCGAATAAAATCTTTTTGTAATTTTATTAATCCTTAAAAGCAAAATCTTTTTGTGTTTTTTAATTAATCGACTCAATTTTTAACAAAAACCTTTTGTCTTTTTCTGTTTTTTCTCCCCTAAACTTATAAACAGACTCAAGAATTGAAAATCTTTTTGTAAATTTTCTCCCCATAAATTTGTGATAAAATAAAAATAAAATAAAACAAAACACAAATTTTAACGTATTTATAGAAATTGTTTTATTCAAAACTTGTTAGTTTGAGTGAGGCGAGCAAGTGGTGGAAGCGAGCTATGTCGAATGGTTTAGTGAAAAGATCCGCAAGATTGTCTTCTGTGTGGACCTTTTCTAGACGATTAAGCTTACATTTGAAGCAGTCACGGATAAAGTGAATCCGGATGTCAATGTGTTTAGTTTTTGAGTGTTGTACCGGATTCTTGATGATATGAAAGGCTGCTTCATTATCACAATAATTAGGAGAGTCAAGAAAGTTCAAACCATAGTCCAGAAGCTGATGTTGCATCCAAATGACTTGGGAGCAACAACTTGATGCAGCGACATACTCAGCTTCAGTAGAAGATGTGGATACGGTGGTCTGTTTCTTGCATTGCCAAGAGACAAGCCGACATCCTAGATATTGACATCCACCTGTGGTCGACTTTCTTTCTGGATTACATCCACCAAAATCACTTTCAGAAGAAGCAAATAGTTTAAATTCAAAGTTCTTAGGATACCACAAACCAAGTCGTGGTTTGTCAGGGAGGTAGCGAAAGATTCTCTTGACAACAATTAAGTGAGATGCCTTCGGATTTGCTTGATAGTTGGCACACTGACACACCGATAACATAACATCAGGTCGGCTAGCTGTGAGGTACATCATTGAACCAATCATCGATCTGTAGAGATGTTGATCAACATCTTCTCCATCAAGATCCGAAGTTAAGATAGGTTGAACAGCCATAGGAGTGGAAGCGGGCTTAGCATCCAACATGTTGAACTTAGTGAGTATGTCCATCACATACTTTCCCTGATGAATCAACACTCCTTCCGATCTTGCTTTACCTGAAGACCTAAGAAGAAGGTCATTTCCTCCATTGCGCTCATCTCAAACTTCTTCTTCATCACCGCCTCAAATTCCTTACACAGCACTGAGCTTGTGGAACCAAAAATAATATCATCCACAAAGATCTGGACGAGAATTAAATCATCCTTATCCTTGCGAACGAACAATGTCTGATCAATTGTTCCACGTGTATATCCATTTTACAGAAGGTGATAAGTGAATGTAGCATACCATGCATGAGGGGCTTGATGAAGATCGTAAAGGGCTTTGTCTAGCTTGTAAACATGGTCAGGATATCGTGAATCCTCAAACACAGGAGGTTGACATACATAAATCCCTTCTTTGACCTTGCAATATAAAAAAGGTTGTCTTCACATCCATCTGATAGACAGTGAAGTTGATGTAAAAAACATAGGCCAAGAAGATACGAATCATCTCAAGTCTTGCAACTGGTGCAAAGACTTCCTTGTAGTCAATCCCTTCCTGTTAGTAGAAGCCTTGAACTACCAATCATGCCTTGTTTCTGATGATGACACCTGAATCATCCTGTTTGTTTCTGAAGACCCATCTGGTTCCAATAGGTAGTTTTCCTTTGGGCAAGGGAACCGGATTCTACCCTTTGAGCTTCTGAAACTGCATCAACTCTTCTTGCATCGCCTCTATCCAGCTTGATTCCTTAAGAGCCATCTTGATATTCTTTGTTTCTACCTGTGAAATGAAAAAAGAATATAAATAAGAATGAATTGGACCTGATTAGCTGCACGTAAGAGTTCGCTCAGCTAAAGCAGTCTGAGCAGGAGTGGATCTACTTCTGGTAAGAACTCTTTCCAAAAGTGGTCCAATGATGTTTTCCACTAGATGATTTTTGTTGATGCTTGAAGTGGTTATGTCCTCCACAGCAAAGTTATCAAGTAGATTGCTAATGTGGGTAAGCTATTCTTCATTGGAGGAGACAGTGTTATCATTAGGAGCAATCAAGCTTGTTTCAGCATCATTATCCACACAATATTCTACAGGAATGTGGTCTGAGAACAATGGATTGTTGAAGGTTTGGTGAGATGATGAAGACGTTTGATTTGTCTGTGGAATTGGTTGATCTGATTGAGAAGTCTCTGGATCCTGTGGAAGAAACTCATTGATTGGTTGGGCTCTTTGGTACATGCCGGGTGGATTAACACTCAGAAGCTTTGGGTTACATGGAACATAGTCAACTCGGTAGTCCATGTCGTCACTTTTGTAGAAACTGTCTTCCGGTTCGGTGGGGCCGACACTCTCAGAATAAGTATTAAAAGACTCAAAGGAAGAATCATATTTGAATAGCCAGTTTGGACCTGAACCGACATCCATATGATTCATCTTTTTCCAGTCAATGTAACATGCCACACCTCGAGCCGGCAGGCTGGATCGATTTTCCCGTCGGGAAAAATGGTCCTGGGGCGCGATATCGGGTGATAATCGAAGTGATCAGATTATTTACATTGCACATGATATAAAATGAGAAAATACTAAATGAAATAGAATTACAAAGTTAAATTACATCAATCATATCCCATAATTTAACAATGTAAATCTACCAAAATGAATCATAAAACTAACTATCTTGTGTTTGCACAAGATATAAAAAATGATTCGTATGTTGATGTTCAAAAGGTATGCACATCCAAAATACTAGGTGAGTTCATATAGTTTTGTAATTGAAAAATGAATTTTGAACAAACCTATCAAAGTGACAACCTTAACCTCACTAACCAGCCAGCCGCCAGCACACCACATACCGAACCGCATATGATATTGTTATTAATGATAATTGAGCATTTCACTCCCTACCAACATCACACTAGATTCGTTGAATTCACAACCCTCTTTATTCCTTAAGTTCCCATGTGTTTCCCATTCCATGTACATCATACCCATGATCCCATTCTGAAAGTTGAACAAATAATCAAAATGCTAAAAGAAATAAATAGAAAAACATTTAAACAAAACTAAGCCCTAATGATTGGGTCTAGGTCAGCTCGAGTATACTAGTCTATCAATCAAATGTTCTTAGTGGGGTGGTGGATTCTGTAAATATCATCAAACATGTGACCTATAAATCAAACAGTCTGGCTAGGACTTCTTGAAATATAGGATTTTTGTTTCGTTCTTGATTCGTCTAGATTCGTACTTGATTCGTTTAGATTCGTTCGCTCATGTTATCTTTGATATTTCCCAGAAAATCCCCCATAATGATTTCTTGTTTCGTACTAAATTCGTTAAAAACATTTACTTGATTCGTTGAACAATTGTACACTTGATTCGTTGAACAATGAATACTTGATTCGTTGAACAATTGTACACTTGATTCGTTGATTAAAGAACACTTGGTTCGTTGAACATTGAATACTTGATTCCTTGATTAAATAACACTTGATTCGTTGAAAAATGAACGTTTGATTCGTTGAAAATGAACTTACTCTATGAAAACATCTATCCACTTATGATATAAGTTTATAATCTTTTAAGAAACCTGCATAACATTTACCCAGGCATCATCTTGGATAACATTTATACAAACATAACATATAGAATGTAAAGAATTTAGGTAAAATATAATCAAAAGAAAATATTTACGCATGCTTCTCAGCCCCGTAGTTATAAAACAAAACGTTTAAAAATAGGGCAATAAACTCACCAGTGTTGTTGTGTATGTGAATCAAACCAAGAATGTGCGCGCTCGTTTCTTGTAAACTATGTGGCTTCAACACCTGATTTGATTTATTAAAATTTTTTTACTGTAAGTATTTATAGTTGATTAATATAAGAGTTAGGTCTCGTTGTGCATCTAAGTGTCCTATGACTTTTCTAATGTGTTACTATGATTCTATCTAGATGTTCTTAGAAACATACCCTCTTGAACCTTTACCCTTTAGTTAATTAAGATTTAACCTTATTCGCATAAGGTTCATGATATTTGAAAGACACGCTTTAAGTTATTAGTAAACCATTGGTTAAAGATACTCTATTTGACTTATGAAAAGTTAAGTTTATTTTTATAAAACTCTTTAGTTTTCTTTAAAATCATTTACCAAATATATTGGTGTTATATTATTAAGCTTCTAATTACATGTTATTAGTTAATACATTTTGGTAAAATCTAAGTTAGAATATTAAAAACATTATGTATTTAAGTGTGTGAATTTGGAGTAAACCTATCAAGGTTAATTCCAAATTCTTACATGATTCCTTGATTACACTCTTGATCTTGTTACACATGATTTGATTGTCACCTAAGATTGTTCAACTTTGAACAATCTAGCTTAATCATTAATGATATGAACTTGTTAAATTTGGGTGTTGACATCATAACATCAACACACACCATACTTAACTTGTTTCTTGAATTCCTTTGTTCCCATCATAATGTATCATGGTTGTTTGTTACATGTAGTTGTTGTACTTGCCTTCAAACTTGAATTATATTACTAAAATGAGATTAGTTTATTCATTTATAAACTCCCAATCATAGTATCGATGGCTCTTAGGTTTTGGTTAGCACTAGGTTATCAAACTTGAACCATTGTCGATACTAGCATCATAATTTACTGTTTTGGTTAGAAAATCCCAAGTATTTTAATCCCAAGTGTTCTATAAATCATTGGTTTATAAGTTTATGTCACACCCTGCGCCGCGTGCGGAATCCACGGCCCGGTGACGACTGATCGGTTAATTCATGCACAAGATTAATGAAGAACGGCCACAATGAATTACTAGATTTCATATGATTAAAGTATTGTTTACATATCTTGTTTAACTACCAAAAGAATAGAACTAACCGACCTCAAAAATAATGTTTACAAAATAAGAACATACAAGATAATTAAACAACAAGGATTTAAATGTGGTTCTAATCCATCCTAGCTTGTTTCTTGATCTTGTTCTATCTTAGACTAGGTCGCCTTAGTTGTCCATGTCTTGTGCCTACCTTTGATCACCTGAAACATATGAAGAAAATCTATCAACTACAAATAGTAGTTGGTGAGATACATAGGTTTAATTAGTAAAAGTATATAGTTTATGAATATCAAAGTATAAGTTCAAAAAAATAATCAATTGTGAACCTACGAGTGTAACCTGTAGAAATCCTGAATTTTGACAACCAATGAATCATGTACAAGATTTACTGTATATAGATTGTATATGTATAACATGTAAAAGTAGTAACATACTGATGTATCAGAAACGATCAACAAGTATATCCTAGTGTTATCTTAAATCCAAGTCTCAAACTATGTTTAGAGTTAGGCAAAGACTGACTAATAACCAACACAGCCCATGGTAATAAAGTTAATTAAGCCAACTCTGTGTTACTGAGATTGTGTGATTGTGTCCAATATGATCTAGGCTATTAAAATTTATTGACAACTAACTCATATTGCTAAGTCTATATAAATCCATCTTTGGCTATAAGTTAATTAATGCCAACCTGGCCTGGCCTTGGTGTAGAACCCGTTTTCCCTTGTTGTGATCACCCAGTACTAACGATAAACGATTGCGTGAACTGAAATGTAGAAGCTAAGTTAATAGCTTCTAACCCTTAAGTCCTGAGATTAACGATTGCGTCAACTTCAAGTCTGAAATCCGAGAATGGTCATTTCACCCCTTGAAATCTTGATTATAGGCATACATGATGTGAATAAGTTTGTTTACAAAAATGCGTCCATGTTACATAGTTTATTTTGATAATTGAAAACAACTTGTACAAGAGAGTGCAATGTATTAGGTTGTGTGCCATGACAAGTCATGACTAGGTTCCTTATATCCAAATTTATGTTAAAATATGTTTAAGTTTACCAACATAAGCCAAACATAAGTTATGAGTAGTGAAAACCATTTAAGAAGTTAAGTTCAAAAATAGTATTCACATGTTCCACCCCAAAAGATTTCAAAGCATAAAATAGGGGCTATGTACTCACCTTGAATGTTTGAGATGTGTGATGAATGGATGATCGATAGAAGATGCTCTCACTTTTTATTGATAGGTTTATTGTACTCAAAAACCTAGATGTGTTAACATGATTGGTGTATTTGTAAGTAAATGTTTATTTGTTGTTAAACACTCCATGTTAATTAGACTTTCTTGTTTAAACATGTTTAGTGACTTGGTCTTTATAACCATCCTAGGCTTAGTCCATAACTACTTAGGTTGACATTGTAAAATTCATTACTTTTCATAATTACATGTTTAGAAACTTTAGTCTAAGTTTATTTAATATCTCATAGAACTTAACCCATTATGCTATGCATGAAACTCATGCATAATGTATTATAATGAAATGCTCATAATGTACAAGTTAACTTCATTAAGTTTATCTTTAATAATGTTAACTTAGGTTAGGATATGTGTAGGACTAAGCTTGTATGGTCCCAAATCCTAATGCATAGGTTCGGTTATGCTAAGTTCATCATACCCGACCCCTTGTACTTTGTTGAACCAATACCGACTTAATTATGTTTGTTTTTGACTTATTTTGAGTTCATGGTACTTGAAGGTATTTAAATTGTTAGTATCGACGGTTATAGGGTTTGAGGGTGGATGTCGAGACTAGCAATATCAACACAAGTCCTTGGTCTTGAAAATTCAGCTCATCGATACTATAGTATTGACCACATGGACTTCCATCGATCCTATCCCATCGATTCTGTCAATATCGATGCCCTCACCAGTACCAAACCCTTTGGACCATCGAACTTAAAAATTTCGATGGCTGGTCGATATTAGGGCCTGTCGAGATTGCTAATCTCGATGGAAGAGCATCTTCATCTTGTTCTTCCATCGACACTATTCAGCCCAGCTTTGTCCCCATCGATACTATACTTCAGCCATACCCACGACTTCTCCAGCCTCCGAAACTGAAGTTAAGATAGTTCCAAGTGTTTAGAATCCAAGGATGGTTCATTTTAATAAAGTTTAATTGGTTCTAATCCGGGTTATTAGCTCAAACTCCCGGTTTTGATAAAAACCCTAAAACCCGCAACTTCAAGCACGAACCTGGATTGATCCTCGTGTTTTCAGCTCCAATCCTTTGTACTACTTGAATGTAGACCTCGAGAGCTTTCCGTAGACACCAAGATCTCACGATTTCGCCAAGAAACGAGTGAGATCTCTTGTGATCTTTTAGAGAGAGAAAGTAGAGAGAGCTCCGAACTTGTAGAGAGAGAAAGTAGAGAGTAAATTTTCTGGTAGGTAGTGCCATAAAAGAGGTTATTTATGGCTTAAATACCCTGAGTGGTTTCTCGCGTGTTCGGGCTCGTTCGATTTCGCGTTTTTTCATTAACAATAGTTTTGTTTTATCATTTTGGGTTTTGTTTGAGGAGTCTCAAAATTGTAAAAATAAATAATAATATTTTATGCATTTTGTAATATTCGCCTGTTTCAAACCTACATGCACGCCCGTAAGTATATACGTTTTTGGTTGTTTCTTGTATTTGTTAAAGTTTACTCGTAATTATAAGTTTAACATAGATATTATTATGGATCGTCACCCACAATGATACCGAGTCTCACTTACGTATTACGTTTTTGTTAAAATAGCTTATTTGTTTTACTATTTGTATGTACACTACGCACTAACACTATCCCAATATACCGAACGCGGTTTATGTATAGGGCATACGTAGAGTCCGGCTACCTGCCTTATCATCCGTCAGCGCACCACTGTTTCGATGAGTTAAAAATCGACTAACACTTTGAAACCAAACCCTAATGATCTCACCCGATACTACCATGTTAAATCCCCTCTCATGACTTTATTTTTGATTCATACAGCTTGTTTTATGGTTCGTTACACTTGGATTGAACTTGAGTATTTGTACCGATAGTGCTTGAATTAGTATCGACGGCCATATGTCGGGTAATCTTGATGGAAACCCAACTGCCCTCATCGATATTACAGTATCGATAGTCCTGAGTTCAGAGGCCCTCAGTCCATCGACTGCTAGTATCGGAGCCCCTTTCTGGTCAGACCTTGGAAACCATCGATATTATCATGTTTGAAGCTAGTATCAACAATTCCCTGGTCGTTGAACTTAGCAATATCGACTGAAACAGTTTCCTTCCACCCAGCATCATCGATACTATTGTCTTGAAAGTTCATCTGTCGATAATAATGAAATCCCAGGTTCCAGCCATTTTCAACTCACCAAATTTTCAATCTAACTTGTTCCAAGTGATCCTAAACAAATTTTGTGCAAATCCTACAGGTTTCGAAGTACCAAAACCGGTTGAAAGCTCCAAGAGCTAAAAATGGGTGAAAACCCTTAAAACCGAAACTTCTTGCTCATTTTTACCTTGTTTTTGATGATTCTAAGCTCTGATCCTTTGTACTTTTGTGATCTATTTGTTGATGTGGTCGTTTTGACACAAAAATCGCTTGATTTGGTTGAGGAATGAAGAATTTAGGTTTCAATTTCATAGAGAAAGTAGAGAGAGAACTGCGTAGAGAGAGAAAGAATGGTAGTTTGTCACACCCCGTCAGAAACGACTAATCGTCTCAGGCGGAATACCGAGGGGCGACGAAATTGAATCATACAGCCATTGTAACACCCCGCCTTGTTTTTACCAGCAATATTGTCCGCTTTGCCCACTAGGAGCTCACGGTTTTGCCTTCGGTTGCCTGGATAAAAACTTCCCAGGGAGGTCACCCATCCCTGGATTGCTCCAGCCCGAGCACGCTTAACTGTGGAGTTTTCATGTGCTCCACAGCCAGCTAAGCCGAAAACGCGTTGTTGGTATAAGAGGCGGGTTATTACATATGAACCAAGATCTCCCCAGTCCACTGACCGATGTGGGATTAGCCCGAGTATCCCGGGAGAGGAATTATCTGTCACAGCCCGAGCCGGCGGGGTAGGATCGGAGTCCCCGTTGGGCGGAAGGTTCCCGGGGCGCGATATCGGGAGTGATAATCAGAAGTGATCAGATTGTTTACATTGCACATGATATAAATGAGAAATGCTAATATAATAGAATTACAAAGTTAAATTACAGCAGTATCGTTTATAATTTAACAATGTAAATCTATTGTAACATCAATAAATGAATATCTTGTATTTACACAAGATATGCAAAATAATTTGTATAATGATGTCTTCAAAAGTATGCAGGTCCAAAATACTAGTCTTCTATATGAAGTCCTAGTCCAAAAGAAATGACTTCCTAATTGACCTGTTCGTCACCTGAGAAGTCATGCAAAAAGATCAAGTCAACACATGGTTGGTGAGTTCATATAGTTTTAGTAATTTAAAATGATTTGAAAACCTCCTTTGGTAAAGACCCTAACCTCATTAACACCACATGTAATATCCACATCGGTATGCTTATATATAGGGCATATGTAAGGGACAAGCCCTAGCCAACATCCCACCACATACTAATATGCATATGACACTGCTGTTAATGATAATTAAGCATTTTTACCCTTAACACAATCCCATAAGTTCTTCTGTTGGTTGTCCCTGTCATTACAATCATTTGAAATCCATGTTGATTTCACAAGTTCATCACACATTATGATCAACTACAGTAATTGTATAAACAACTATAAATGCTTAATTAAATAAATAAATAAACATTTAATAAAATCTAAGTCCTATTGATTGGGGCCTTTGGTCATACTCGAGTAGACTAGTCTGTCAATCTAGGTACTTAGTATTTAGGGAATCTGTAAATATCCTCAAACATATGACCTACAAATCAAACGGTCTAGCTAGGACTTCTTGAAATGTAGGGTTTTTGTTTCGTCTGTTTTGGCATATGTTATCTCTGATATTTCCCAGGTTTTCCCTTGAAAATGATTTATTGATTCGTCTGATTCTGTTACAAGATGTACTTGATTCGTTGATCATAGAATACTAGATTCATTGATCAAATGTACACTTGATTCATAGTTTCAACAAACACTTGATTTGGAGAACATTGAATATTGTCTTTGCAAAGATTGTTTTGTTTGATTTGTTGAAGTCCACATACTTGTTTCACCAAAATGTTTCATTTGATTCATTGAATTCACCCATTTGATTTGTCAAATTGATTAGTTTGATTTCTTGAACTCCCACACTTGTTTTGTCAAAATGTTTGATGTGCTTCTTTTGAAATGTTTTGATCTGTTGAAATCTTTTAGTTTAAATCTGATTATTCACTTACTTTATAAGTAATCAGTTAGTAAACCTGCATGAAATCTTCCTAGACATGGTCTAGGATGACATTTATGTATATGTAGAACGTATAAATTTAAAAACATTTAAGTAAACAATTTAAGTAAACAGTTTACGCATGCTTCTCAGCCCCGCGTTTTAAAACAAAAATGTTAGAAAAGGGGCAATGAACTCACCTGTGTTGATGTCTAATGTACTATCACAGAATACGCGCTCTTGTTTGTAAGCTAAGTATCTTCAGTTCCTGAGTTATTTTAATAGAATTCGAATATAATAAGTACGCGTGGTAGTCGTTGCGACTAAGTTCGGGTCTTGTTGTGTGTGCAACTAAGTGTCTTAGTATTAAGTGTAACTAAGATCTAATCTATCCTAGTTACCCTTTTTGATCCCAATCCCATGTTGAGTTACAATACCTACTTTTAAATTTTAGAAAATTTCGGCAGAGTTTCTTTTGTTTTCTGTTTAAAATCCAGACAATTATATTGTCTATTTTAACAAATCCCAAACAATTTATTACAACTAACTTTTATAACAAAATCAACTTAAAAGAAGACAATGTCATTTATAATTCACATTTCAAATTAGACAAAACTTTAGAAATTATTAAATCAACTTTTAAATAAATTCATAATGCTTTTATTTTATCAAAATATCATTACTTGAGTTTACGTCATCATTTAATACATGATGGGCTTAATTAAGCCCCATTGGGCCCAATTAGGCCCAATTGAACTTCTTTGATTTCTATTTGATTTCTCAACTTGTGTTTTTGATTCCCATGAGCTTAGAACCCTTTTAACCTAGTTGTTAAGCGATCTTATGTTCAATATTTATTTCTACATGCGCATGCATGATTAGGGTTTCATCCTTGTTTATGCAAACACACATGTATATATGATTGATCCACGTGAACTCATTGCATGCAACTTATATGATCATTTTCTCATAAAATGGCTAAATTTAATGGTTCACTACCCGTTTCCTAAGTTATAGCATTAGTCTCTTTGATCCTAGTCCATATTAACCACATTAAACAACCCCTAAGTTCGACAGAGGGTCCAGGGCAGCGAACCTATGCTATGTTGGCCTAGGGTTCGGCTCCAATGGTGTTAGACGAACCCATAAGGTTCGGTCCATCATGGTTCATCCAGCTCCTCGGGTTCGTTCACTTTGGTTTCGTGGGTTGCATGGCCAGGGTTCGGCCATGCAAGGTTCGTGATCGAGAAAGGTTTGTTGCATTGATGGTTCGGTTAACAGATTTAACATTATAGGTTCGGTGCAGGTGGGGCACATGTTCGGCTACAGTCTGGCAGGGTTCGTTGCAGGGTATCCCCCAGGTTCGGCGCATGGTTCGGCTTGCCTTGTACAGGTTCACTTAGGGTGCGCCCGATCTCTTAGAAGGTTCGGCTGAGTAGAACGAACCTGTAACCTAAACAGCCCCCTTGAACCTCGCGAACCTGTGCTTCTAACTCCTTGTATCGATCCCAATCTGTTACAACATAATTTGCATATCCTCTAGATTGTTTAATAGTGCTTATCTCAACGTTTTTAAGTGTTTTAACCCGATTATCATGGCATTAACTACAAGACTCGTGAAACCTTCTAAAACCGAAAATAAAGTGAAGATGAAAGGATCGTGATGACACCAAATTTGATCGATTCCGACTTAAAACGTGTGAGATCTTCTAGAGAGAAGTTGGAGAAACGATTTCTAGAGAGAGAAAGTTGGTGGACGAAAATGAGGAGAAGTGTGGGTCTTGGTGGTGGTGGTTGGAGCCTTAATGGCTCATTAAATGTTTAAGAAAATACCTGGTCGTTCGGTCTCGTTCGGTTTCGCGTAAAATGTCGTTTTGCGTAGTTTTCGCGACTAAACGGCACGATTTTAAAAGTAGAAATCATTTAATTATTCTAGGTTGTGATTCCTAATAAATTAACTAATATCTTAATTTATTCAAATTTTAAAACATTAATATACTGTTTAAATCGAAGTGTACAGTCGTCGCGTGTATTCGTCTGAATCGTCACCCGTACGAACACGACGATAACTATACTCTTCAATATTATTTTCTAATTACAGAATATCATTCAGAACGTTAAACCGTCAGATTAATTCGTACAAATCGTCACCTATACGAATAACCCGTCAATTTAGCATTCCCGTACGATATTCATGTGTTTTGTTCTGTAGCGCCTCACGTACGTTTATACATAATATAATCCTAACCAAATAATCACATGATGGTTCTGTGTTGCCAGATAGTTATCTGACTCAAGAACCGTTGTTCTGAACTTGTTTCTGTTAAACGTTACAGAATTTGTTCTATGATAACACAAAATGATAATGATAAATGATATGAGTATGAAACGTACTGAAATGTATATGATTCGTACCTGTTTACTGTTCATGATACTGTTCAAGATCACTGTTCCGGTGACGGTTCCGGCACTGATGTTACAGCCATGGCAAATAAAATACTTAAATCATGCAATGTAGTAAACAAATATCTCAAACTTTCGATCCCACAATAATTCAAAACAAATATAGAAATTGTCTCAACATAACAAATGTTTAAAACTAGGTCTCGTGTTCCTCCTAGCTTGCTCATATCATACTTGCACTAACCTTGATTTCCATTACCTGAAAAACATGCTTAAACGGGTCAACTATAAAGTTGAGTGAGAACATAGTTTTTTTTAAAATAAAACCATAATATAATTATATAACCAAAACAGTTTATTTTCATATTATCTCAAATATATATATACTTATAGCATCAATTGTGTATCTCGTATGCATGCAAAATAGACCGTTCGCAAGAAGCCACCACCCAAACCTATGACTGTTCCGCCCCCGATGTACAATGTCCTAACACTAGACATCGTATATAATTTACATGCACGCAACGTACATTCGAAACCCTAACAAGGACAATCGAATGGGATGTCAACCCAATAGATCTATTAACGTTACCGTTGGCTTTGCTAAGCTAATGGTGGTGTTAATGTAACGAGGGACATACAATTGTGTTATAATAAAAACCTCAAGCTAGGCCGTGTTCTCATGCATACATTAAATATATGACTAGTAACAATAATTTACATTTAACAAGTCAAGAATAATTTCAAATAAGTAAACAAGTAGTTGTAATCAAGCAGCATGTTTTTCACCCCGATAGTTTAATAAAACATTAAGAGAAAAGGGGCTATGAAACTCACCTTAGTTATTGTGATGAACATGATTATTGAAAATGAATAATCAACAAAGTGGTCCTACCCGGATCCTACAAAGTATTAGACACATATAATTTAGATACTTTCTGGAAATCTTAATTTTGTATGTTTAATTAAATTGTTCCATCATGTCAATTTATTTAAATAAATTGTCTTAATTTACATTCCACTTCACCGTTACGTATTTCAGATGATTTTATTTTATAATTACAGCTTTCCATTATTTGTCTGATATCTCACCTGTACTCACGCATGCATGTAATCACCCACCATACATTCATTTTTTTTATTTACCCATATATATACCCACATGCATACCTACATGGAACCTTAAACTTTCAATTTCCTACTTCTTGAAAGTCTCCTAATCTACCTGCAGTTCACGTGAATACCCACCTACTTTACAGCCCCACGTGAACACCCATTTGCTACATCAATTTTATACACACTCACATTCAAGTTTTTATACACACATAACTCCTGCCGTTCCTCCATGACTGCATTAACCTTAACCCAGTTCAACCTTCTTATCCAAACTCGATCACCCTCCTTGCATGCAATCGAAGCCCATCCTTCATCACGATCATCTTCCTTTGACACTATCAAACACATCCAAATCTTCCCATTATACTATATCTGTACTACACACTTGTCCCGGTCTCCTGCTGGCTCGTCCTCATCATCTCACTTATATGACTCAGTATCTTTTACTACTACCGAAACCCCCACACTAAACATATCCTTTCAACCCCGACTTGCGCTCTTTGTTAAATCTCTCATGATTTAGATTTTATTGCGTGTGACTATGCCAGTATTGATTTTGTTTACTTGTTGATTTATAATAACGATAAAACGATCGAAGTTTCGGTTATGGTATTACCTTATCGCATCTAAGATTGAACAACGAGAGTCTTCAATGCAACCTCGGCTCACCGGACTTCCTTCTCGTAGTAGCTTTGTTGAGATCCAAATTCTTCAAATGTGTAGTAGCAGCCTCAACCGAGATTTGTGTTTATGGAGTGCCAAATACGTACAATTCAACCGTTTTTGAGTTTGAAATTCCTTAATATTCGATTATTTTGTTACCGACTGGAGACGTGGGATTTGTATTATCCAAATGGATTTTTTTTAAACTCTTCTTTATTAATTGAGATCTTAATTATGTTATTTATTTATTTATTTTTTATTTATTATTATTATTTTTATTATATATATATTTATATATATATATATATATATATATATATTTTTTTAACAAATGATTATGTTTATAATTGAATTACTAATCTAAATTTGTATTATATACACATATATATATATGTGTGTATATAATACAAATTTAGAATTATTTTGCCTAGGGAATTTATCCTATCAGTATATATACATACGTGTAAATAAATGTTTAAAACCAATAAATTTATTTCATCAATATTCTTAATTACATGTTGTTTAGATCCGGGTAGTTATGCTATAATCATAACTAAAGTAACATGGTTCAAATAATAACTCTAGATATATAATAAAACTAAGTTTTAATAACCTGATCTCAACAAGGTCTAGTGTCTCATGTGGACTATAACCAAATATATATCCTTATAACTCATAAACTAATGATTTAAAGTTAAGAGTTAAAACCTGATAAATGACGACTGTCACAGTCTTCCCCGGTTAAGAGAATTTCGTCCCGAAATTCAATTGTTGACATGTTCAGTAGGTTCATGATTAAATAATTGTGGATATTTGACTTTCATTTGATCTTCGCGCTCCCAAGTGAACTCTGGACGACGCTTCGAGTTCCATTGAACTTTAACAATCGGAATACGAATTCGTTTTAACTTTTTGATTTCATGATCCATGATCTGAACTGGTTCTTCTGTAAACTGAAGATTACGGTCTAATCGAATTTCATCTAACGGAATTTGCAATGTGTCATCTGTCAAACACTTCTTAAGATTGGACACATGAAACGTGTCATGAATACTGCTAAGTTCTTGAGGCAACTTTAATTTGTATGCAACAGGACCAATCCTTTGCAAGATCTCAAATGGTCCTACAAATCGTGGTGCAAGTTTCCCCTTCTTACCGAATCGAACAATCCCTTTCCAAGGGGAAACTTTCAGTAGCACTTTATCACCAACTTGAAATTCCAGGGGTTTCCTTCTATTGTATGCATAGCTCTTTTGTCGATCTCTAGCAACTTTAAGTCTTTCTTGTATTTGAGTTATTTTGTCTGTCGTTTCCTGAATGAGTTCAGGACCCGTGATTTGATTATCACCCACTTCAGTCCAACATACAGGTGATCGACACTTTCTCCCATACAACGCCTCAAAAGGTGCACACTTAATACTGGTGTGGTAACTGTTATTATAAGAAATCTCAACAAGAGGCAAATGTGTATCCCAGTTACCACTAAAATCAACCACACACGCCCGAAGCATATCTTCTAAAGTCTGTATCGTCCTTTCGCTCTGCCCATCAGTTTGCGGATGATAAGCTGTGCTAAGGTCCACTCGAGTCCCTAAAGACTCTTGTAATGCTTGCCAGAATCTTGACGTAAAACGACTATCTCTGTCAGAAATGATCGACAACGGTACTCCATGTCTGACTATGATTTCGTTTATGTAAATTCTGGCTAATTTTTCCATCTTGTAACTCTCACGAATCGGAAGAAAATGTGCAGACTTAGTCAATCGATCAACTATAACCCAAATCGAATCGTGACCGCTAGATGTTCTAGGGAGTTTTGTAATAAAATCCATGGTAATTTGTTGCCATTTCCATTGAGGAATTTCATGTTGTTCCAATAAACCGGACGGTTTCTGATGTTCGGCCTTGACCTTCAAACAAGTTAGGCACTTCCCCACGTATGTTGCAATATCCTTTTTCATACCAGGCCACCAATAAAATTCCCGAAGATCGTGATACATCTTATCGGCACCTGGATGAACATAATATATAGATTTATGAGCCTCATTTAAAATGAGCTCACGAAGGCCATCTAAATTTGGAATCCAAACTCGTCCTTTGAAATAAAGCATTCCATCATAACATGTCTCAAACTGTTTCTCGGCTCCACATGCTAACTCATTCTTTAAGTCATCCCTGACTACTGCTTGTTTTTGAGATTGTAGAATTTGGTCTTTCAGACTGGTTTGGACTATCATCGACATAGCCCGAACACGGGATGGTTTAATTCTTTCCTTTCTACTAAGTGCATCGGCCACTACATTTGCCTTTCCCGGATGATATCGGATCACACAATCATAATCATTCAGTAACTCAATCCAACGCCTTTGTCTCATATTGAGTTCTTTCTGATCAAATATGTGTTGCAAGCTTTTGTGATCCGTATAGATGGTGCATTTCGTGCCGTATAAATAATGTCTCCATATTTTCAGTGCAAACACTACAGCTCCTAACTCAAGATCATGAGTAGTATAATTCTTCTCATGAATCTTAAGTTGTCTAGATGCATAAGCAATAACCTTATCTCGTTGCATCAACACACAACCAAGACCTTGGTTCGATGCGTCACAGTAAACGACAAAATCATCGTTGCCATCAGGAAGAGTAAGAATAGGAGCGTTGCATAATTTATGTTTTAGGGTTTGGAAGGCTTCTTCTTGTTTTTGCTCCCATTTGTAAGGCTGATTTTTCTGAGTCAATTTGGTGAGTGGTGCAGCAATCTTTGAAAAGTTTGCAATAAATCTCCGATAGTGTCCTGCCAAACCCAAAAATGAGCGAATCTCCGTCGGTGTCTTTGGGGTCTCCCACTTTTTAACAGCCTCTACCTTAGCAGGATCCACATGTATACCTTTCTCATTAACAATATGACCCAGAAACTGTACTTCCTTCATCCAAAATTCACACTTAGAAAACTTTGCATAAAGTTTTTCTTCTTTTAATGACTCCAAAATCTGCCTAAGATGCTGCTCATGTTCCATTCTTGACTTAGAATAGATCAATATGTCATCGATGAATACAATGACAAATTGATCCAAGTAGGGTTTGCAGACTCGATTCATCAAATCCATGAATACCGCTGGAGCATTGGTTAGCCCAAAAGGCATAACCATGAACTCATAATGTCCATAACGAGTCCTAAAAGCTGTTTTAGGAATATCATCCTCATGAATTCTGAGTTGATGATAACCAGATCGGAGATCAATTTTTGAGAAACAAGTTGCACCTTCCAACTGATCAAATAAGTCATCAATCCTCGGCAACGGATACCGATTCCTGATTGTCAACTTGTTTAATTCCTGGTAATCAGTGCACATCCGAAATGACCCATCTTTCTTCTTGACAAACAAAACCGAGGCTCCCCAAGGCGAGAAACTTGGTCGTATGAATCCTTTGTCAAGAAGCTCTTGTAATTGACTGGATAATTCTTGCATTTCGGATGGTGCGAGTCGGTAGGGGGACTTGGCAACAGGATTTGCTCCCGGCACTAGATCGATTCGAAATTCTACTTTTCGGACTGGGGGAAGTCCAGGAAAGTCATCAGGAAACACTTCGGGATAATCTCGAATTACGGGAACGTCTTGAACCTTCCTTTCCTCCTTCTTCCTTTCTACCACGTGAGCCAGAAAAGCATAATAGTGTTTCCTCAAGTAGCTACGCTCCTTTATGCATGAAATGATCTTTAAGCTCCGTCTAGGTTTTTCTCCATATATCTTCAACGTATCACCCGTGGGTAAAGGAATTCGTATGAGTTTCTCAGAACAAATGATTTCTACCCCATTACGAGATAACCAATCCATTCCTACCACTATGTCAAAACTACCAAGTTCCATAGGAATAAGATCAGTATCAAATGAATGTTCATCTAGAGTCATGGTACAACCTTGGATAATCTTATCTACAGTGATTTGCTTACCATCGGCTAACTCTATAGTGTACGGGGAATCCATTCTAATAGCACATAATCCTAAGACAGGCTCAAATTCGGTAGAGACGAAACTTTTGTCGGCTCCCGTATCAAACAGTATAGAAGAAAAGTAGTTCTTAATAAGAAACGTACCCGTGACAACAGTAGGATCCTCACGGGCTTCATTCACTCCGATGGTAAAAGCTCTTCCTCTTGGAACTTGATTGTTGTTGTTATTCAACTTGGGGCATCGGCTCCTGAAATGGTATGGGTCCCCACACTCGTAGCAAGCACGGTTATTGTTGTTGCCCCCATTATTTGTCACAGGTGCCACTACCACTGCATTGTTGTTGTTACCACGGGGTATCCTGCACTTGGCTGTCCAATGCCCAAACTTTCCACAATGAGTGCAATGGATGCACTGTTTGCCATAATGATGAAATTGGCACTTAGAGCACTTTGGAGCTTTCCTAACGTAGTTGTTCTGAGTAGAAGACTGTGCAGCTGGAGCCACTTGGTTTAACGGAGCGGCCATTACATAACCTTTTCCCGTCTTTTGCTTTTTGTTCTATTGATACTCCGGCTTCTTAGTTTTTTCCGAATCCTTCCTGGTTAGCACTCCACTATTAACCAACTCATCAATCAAGGTAGCAGTCAGCCTAATAGCATCCTCCAGTGTGGTTGGTCGAGTAGCAAGGACATGGCTTTTAATCGAACGAGGCAACCCACTGACATACCTATCAATCAACTTTCTCAAAGGGGTCACCATGTGTGGCACTAAACTAGCCAATTCGTGGAATCGGGTAGTGTAGGCCATGTATTCAGCACCTTCTAACTTATGGCCCCAAAATTCACTTTCCAATCTCAACAGTTCGTTATTGGGACAAAATTCCCCTTTCAGTAGCTCCACAAACTGAGCCCAAGTCATTGCTAACGCTGTATCCCTGCCTCTCGCCCTTAGTTACGAGTTCCACCAAGTAAGAGCCCGCTTGTGAAACGAGCAAGAAGCAAACTTCACCTTCAGATTCTCTGGACATTTACTGATATCCAAAGTGTTCTCCATCTTTTCTATCCACTGCATCAGTTCTGCAGCACCTTTAGTCCCACAAAACTCAACAGGCTTGCAGGCCATAAAACTCTTGTAGGAGCCTTGATTTAAGTTCCGTTGATTTCCAGTTGCTTCTCTAAGTGAGCTACTAATATCCCTGACCATACAAGGTATAACCGACGTCAGTTGATCAGTGATGAGTGTAGCAATCTCATTGATTTCAGTGTTATCATGACATGGAGGCATTCTGTTTTGTTACATCAAAGTTGCAAGTTAGCTATATACCATAATGTACCACTAGTAATATAATTATTTTACAACACATTGTTCACATTCCATACTAACACATATATGTCCATAAGTAAAGCATCTCATAATAAGATTTCCCAACATAAATGTGTAACTGCAAATTCACCATTGCGTTGGCCACCCGCAATCGTCAATTTGTATTATACATATATCTTAGTATCTCCTATTTGGAGCTTTTAACTTTTACACATAAATAACATAATAATCAGGAGTAATATATAATAGAACACTTTTATTTCATAATCTCAATGAGTTCGTACAATGGTTTTGAAATGAAAATACGAGAAACAATAACAATAATAATTTCAATAATTCGACTTCTTTCTAAATAAAATAGTAACTCCTAACACTCTAACTAGATCCATCTCCTTCGGGTCCGATACGACTATCGCTGCTGCTAACAGGACTCGCTGTACTACGAGTTCTCCTTTGGTAGGCGTTGTGTGGTCTGTAGTCGCTCTCGGCATCTGAGAGTAGATCAGGATCTGTGTCTGCTTCCCTCATCAGAGGTGGACTCGGGGCCCTCCTATCAGTCTCGATAGGTACTGGAGGATCGTCCCTAAGCCAGATCCTCTGGACAGGAATCACCCTCTTCCTGGCTGTCATCCTCATTAGAGGACCTCTCCCGTTCACTCGATATGGTTGAGTGGGATACCCGGGGTCTGGCGGTACTACAATAGTCACGTACTCAAAATGTGGTACAACTGGCGATGCTGGTCTCTCAGACGAAGTTGGTGGAGACACGTCATCAGACACCTCCATGGGCTCAGACTCCTCGCTAGGCGACGCCATGACTGTAATGCAACGTGTATATAAAACATCAGACTCTATGAAAAGGAATGCAAAATCCTAAAATGCGTATATGAGGTACTTAGGTTATAGTCTAGGTCGATGCTAATCCACCTAATTCTTTATAACCAAGTCTCTGATACCAATCTGTCACACCCCGTCAGAAACGACTAATCGTCTCAGGCGGAATAACGAGGGGCGACGAAATTGAATCATACAGCCATGGCAAATAAAATACTTAAATCATGCAATGTAGTAAACAAATATCTCAAACTTTCGATCCCACAATAATTCAAAACAAATATAGAAATTGTCTCAACATAACAAATGTTTAAAACTAGGTCTCGTGTTCCTCCTAGCTTGCTCATATCATACTTGCACTAACCTTGATTTCCATTACCTGAAAAACATGCTTAAACGGGTCAACTATAAAGTTGAGTGAGAACATAATTTTTTTAAAATAAAACCATAATATAATTATATAACCAAAACAGTTTATTTTCATATTATCTCAAATATATATATATACTTATAGCATCAATTGTGTATCTCGTATGCATGCAAAATAGACCGTTCGCAAGAAGCCGCCACCCAAACCTATGACTGTTCCGCCCCCGATGTACAATGTCCTAACACTAGACATCGTATATAATTTACATGCGCGCAACGTACATTCGAAACCCTAACCAGGACAATCGAATGGGATGTCAACCCAATAGATCTATTAACGTTACGGTTGGCTTTGCTAAGCTAATGGTGGTGTTAATGTAACGAGGGACTTACAATTGTGTTATAATAAAAACCTCAAGCTAGGCCGTGTGCTCATGCATACATTAAATATATAACTAGTAACAATAATTTACATTTAACAAGTCAAGAATAATTTCAAATAAGTAAACAAGTAGTTGTAATCAAGCATCATGTTTTTCACCCCGATAGTTTAATAAAACATTAAAGAGAAAAGGGGCTATGAAACTCACCTTAGTTATTGTGATGAACTTGATTACTGAAAATGAATAATCAACAAAGTGGTCCTACCCGGATCCTACAAAGTATTAGACACATATAACTTAGATACTTTCTAGAAATCTTAATTTTGTATGTTTAATTAAATTGTTCCATCATGTCAATTTATTTAAATAAATTGTCTTAATTTACATTCCACTTCACCGTTACGTATTTCAGATGATTTTATTTTATAATTACAGCTTTCCATTATTTGTCTGATATCTCACCTGTACTCACGCATGCATGAAATCACCCACCATACATTCATTTTTTTATTTACCCATATATATACCCACATGCATACCTACATGAAACCTCAAACTTTCAATTTCCTACTTCTTGAAAGTCTCCTAATCTACCTGCAGTTCACGTGAATACCCACCTACTTTACAGCCCCACGTGAACACCCATTTGCTACATCAATTTTATACACACTCACATTCAAGTTTTTATACACACATAACTCCTGCCGTTCCTCCATGACTGCATTAACCATAACCCAGTTCAACCTTCTTATCCAAACTCGATCACCCTCCTTGCATGCAATCGAAGCCCATCCTTCATCACGATCATCTTCCTTTGACACTATCAAACACATCCAAATCTTCCCATTATACTATATCTGTACTACACACTTGTCCCGGTCTCCTGCTGGCTCGTCCTCATCATCTCACTTATATGACTCAGTATCTTTTACTACTACCGAAACCCCCACACTAAACATATACTTTCAACCCCGACTTGCTCTCTTTGTTAAATCTCTCATGATTTAGATTTTATTGTGTGTGACTATGCCAGTATTGATTTTGTTTACTTGTTGATTTATAATAACGATAAAACGATCGAAGTTTCGGTTATGCTATTACCTTATCGCATGTAAGATTGAACAACGACAGTCTTCAATGCAACCTCGGCTCACCGGACTTCCTTCTCGTAGTAGCTTTGTTGAGATCCAAATTCTTCAAATGTGTAGTAGCAGCCTCAACCGAGATTTGTGTTTATGGAGTGCCAAATACGTACAATTCAACCGTTTTTTAGTTTGAAATTCCTTAATATTCGATTATTTTGTTACCGACTGGAGACGTGGGATTTGTATTATCCAAATGGATTTTTTTTAAACTCTTCTTTATTAATTGAGATCTTAATTATGTTATTTATTTATTTATTTTTAATTTATTATTATTATTTTTATTATTTATATATATATATATATATATTTTTAACAAATGATTATGTTTATAATTGAATTACTAATCTAAATTTGTATTATATAAACATATATATATATATATGTATATAATACAAATTTAGAATTATTTTTCCTAGGGAATTTATCCTATCAGTATATATACATACGTGTAAATAAATGTTTAAAACCAATTAATTTATTTCAACAATATTCTTAATTACATGTTGTTTAGATCCGGGTAGTTATGTTATAATCATAACTAAAGTAACATGGTTCAAATAATAACTCTAGATATATAATAAAACTAAGTTTTAATAAGCTGATCTCAACAAGGTCCAGTGTCTCATGTGGACTATAACCAAATATATATCCTTATAACTCATAAACTAATGATTTAAAGTTAAGAGTTAAAACCTGATAAATGACGACTGTCACATAGTTGGAGTTCGTAAATGGAAATTAATGAGGCTTGTTATTGTTTATAAAGTTCGGGTTCGTTCGTTTTCGCTCGATTTCGATTAAACGCGTCGTTTTCGTTATTTCGCGTAACGTTGTGCAACGTTATAAAAATAGACATTCTTAAATTATTTTGGGTGGCAATTCCTAATAAATTAACTAAATATCTTTTCATATATTTTAAAATTTCAAAAACGTTTATTTTAACAGTTTCCTCGGATCGTATCTTTTTCGCGCGTATTCGTACAGATTGTCATCTTACGAACAAGATGACAACTGTACTTTCCGATTTGATTTTCTAATTATTAGACATCATTCAGAACTTTAAACTCACGGACATATTCGTGCGAATCGTCACCCACACGAATACACTGTTAGTTTAATATTCATGTAACGACGTCCGTTATTGTTTTGATTTGTACATTCTCACATACGTTTACACATAATCATATCCTAACTAACATTCATATTACTGATTCGTGTTGTCACATATAATTATGATTGTTAAATACGGATTTCACACAATGTTACTGACATAGTTTCGTATTGAATTCACATAACAAGTACTACACATAGTTTCATACATGATTCTACTGTACAATATATTGTTCCTAACTACTGTTCAGGAACTGATGTTGCATAATATGACTCCATGATCTGCCAAGTCTTCTTGTTGTAGACACGATACGCAGCTTTCTCAACAGAGTATCCCACAAAGTAGCATTCTTCTGCTTTATCATCAAATTTGTGATTGGATCTGTGTGGAGTAGAGTGCAAGGGCATCCGAAAGATTTAAAGTGACCGACCTTTGGCTTCTGATTAAAGAAAATCTCATAAGGGGTCTTCTGGTGGTGTTTGTTCAATAAGGCTCAATTATGAACCTAAAAAGTTATGTTAATAGCTTCCGCCCCGAAGAAGATTGGAAATTTTGACTCAGACAGTATGGTCCTTGCAACCTCAATAAGTGTTCTATTAAACCTCTCAGCTACTCCATATTGCTGAGGTGTTTGAGCTACACCGTACTTTCGATCTATCTCCTTTTCATCGCAAAAGTCAATAAGAGTTTGATTTCTGAACTCTGTGCCATTGTCTTTTCTTATCACCTTCCCCTTTAGGTTTTTTTCGTTCTCGATCATGGTAATAAATTTTTCAGGATCTCAGTTGTTTCATATTTCTTAGCAAGGAAGAAGACCCAAGTGAATCTAGAGTAGTCATCTGTGATCACGAGGCAGTATGAATTCTTTCCCATGCTCATAACATTTACCGGTCCAAACAAATCCATATGAAGAAGTTGCAAAATAGAAGAAATCGAGTTGAACAATTTTGGCTTGTGGGGTCTCTTATGTTTCTTTCCTTTGGCACAGGCGATGAATTTCTCTATAGTAGAAAAGTCTTTTGAAGGAAGCCCAATAACGTAATCTCCCTTGGCCAATCTGTTGAGATTCTTCAAGTTGGCATGTCTCAACAGGCAATGCCACAACAAACAATGAGTCTTCAAGGCCATTGAAAACAGACATGTATTTTCAGTGAATGAGTCTTAATTCATGTTAATGATATAGGCATTGTTGATCCTTCGAGTCCTCATCAGAATCTACTTCTCAGGTATGACAAATTCAGGCTTCAGAATCAAACACTCCTTGTTTGTGAAGTATGTAGAATAGTTCTTATCACAGATTTGAGAGACACTCAACAAGCTGTGGTTGAGTTCCTCCACATAATACACATCTTCAAAGCTTAGAATTCCATTTGTCACCGTTCCCGTCATGCTTATCTTTCCTCCTTTGACTCCAGCAAATTAGACATAACCTCCATTGAATGGTGTTACTTCATGCAACGGAGAGAAATCTCCTGTCATGTGCCGGGAACAACCATTATCAACATACCAAACATTTTTCAGCTTTTGGTCGTCCCTGCATGATACACAAATGTTTAATGAGAAACAGGTACCCAAATCTTTACAAATTTAGGCACTTTGGAGTTATCTTTGACTGGGCTCTTGCGGTTGTTCACACTGCCAGAATCAGTTGGTTTTACTGGTGATTTAATTTTCCAAAGTGTTTTGATTTCAGATTTAAAAACTCTTGTTTTCTTTTGTTGTTGAAAACCACTTTGATTCTTTTTTGTCCTTTTGTTAGTTTTGGCAGGGTGATGATTCTAAGCTTTCTTATGTTGTTTCACCTTAGGCTTGGAAGATTTCTCAGTCCTCATTCGTTTACTGATTGGTTTGGCCTTAGGTGTGTGACCTTCTGATTGTTCTTATAGAGAAACTCAATGGGTCTGTGCAGACAATGTCTGTCAATGTGGCCTAGTTCTCCACATGCATAACAACAAACCTTCTGATAGAATTCATTTGGGTCAAAAGGTTTTACATCACAATCACTAAAACCAGGATATGAGCTTTTAGAGACTTGTTCTAATGACCCATTTGGATCATAAGGATCACAGTTAGGATTTAACTTTGCACCCGTCTCTTTGGTGATTATGGAATAAACTTTGTTTTCATTTTCTTGTGAAAGAGAAGTTTTTGTTTTTAAGAGACATTTGTTTTTAACATTAGCATCAGTTTTAATAAATTTAGTCTTAAAATTTTGAATCATTTCATTAGGCATAAGACTGATTGTTTCAAATTTCTCAGCATAGTCAATTTTAGGAACTGAAAATTTTGACTTCTTTAACACAACAGAACAATATGTGCTCTTCCTAGAACTTCTTTCCTCCTTCTCATCATACTGACCTGGAATACTTAATATTTCTGCACAAATCTCAGAATCAATCAGGATCGATTGTGAGAGAAGCTGATTCATTAGAACTAGTTGGGAATTCATGCCCAAAGTCTGATTTGAAATCAAGTCATCAATAGAGGTGTTTATTCTTGGCATACTAAAGTAATTATGGTTAAAAGGAGGTTCAACCTCACTGTAACCAAGTCCTGTTACTCTTTTTCCCCTGAACCTGAGCATTGATCATGCAAGCAACCAAGTTACTTGGGTAATCATATTTTTCAACTCTGATTTTGGTTTTGGACAACTCAGTTTTAACTTGATTCAACTCTAAGGTAATCTCATCTATCCTGAGCTTGGCATCTCGATAGTTAGATTCCTTATCACTCAAAAGTTCCTTTAACTTTGAAATGTCACGTTTCTCAGCCTCAAGTTTTCTTTTAAAAATTTCTTTATTTTTAAGAAACTCAGAGTTAAAGTACGTATTTAAATTTGGTGACTTCTTTGAATGTGTCCTGTACTTAAAAACTTTATCATTGCAAGAGGATGAGCATAAGTGTTCAGTTACCTCAGTACGCTTTTAATCCACCTCTACCATGAGTGCATGACTCAGAGTTGTGACACCTAGTACCTGACAGTCCGGTAACCGTACGGTATGTGTACTTTCACTTATTACTATGTGTAAATTCTATGTGATAAAAAGTTATGTGATAACAACTTTGCGAAAACATTTAACATTTGTATGTATTTCAATGAGAATTGGAATACTTATATACAACAAACCTTGTGAAATAACAAGAATTCATTTCAAATGACATGAACATATCGGTTGTGATCTGATTTCCACAAATAACAGGAATCAGATAGCCAACAATTCAGTAAGAAAACAATGCGAACTCAGTTATAACAAAAGGAAAACATATAGTTTTAGTTGTGTCCGTCAGTGAGAAATTCAATTCAAAACAACAATTCGATATCGTTTTCGAATCTTAAACTCACTATGTTTGCGTCGGTGACGATTCACACAAACATATATGTGGGTTTAACGTTCTGAATGAGATCTGAAAAGTAGAAAACAAAATCAGAAATTAAAGCCATCGTCGTGTTCGCTCGGGTGACGATTCGAACGAATACGCGTGAAGGTGATAATATGTGACGAAACGGTAAAAATAAACGATTTCGAAACATTAAAATAAGAAAACTTTCATTTTAAATATGAAAAATATGCGTTACGTTTCGTAAACGTAACTAAAACGTAAACCGAGCAACCGAACGAACCTTAAATGAAACCTGGTATATAAACCCTTAATAACATTTATTACAACCATTCATGACCCAACAACCCTTTCTATCTCTAAGAATTTCGGATTTCCCTCTCTCTCTAAAATCTCACACCAAATTTGAAGCCAAAATCTTTGTTTCTTGACCAAATTGTGCAAATTTGGTATCAAATCGAAGCTCTCAACATATACAACACGAAAGTACAAAGGATCGGGCTTAGAATCCATTGAATCGAAGGTAAAATGAGCTCAAACATTCGGTTTTATAGGGTTTTTAATAAATCTGAATAGCTGGACTTCGGGACTGAATTTATACCATTAAATCATGTTAGATTTACATGAAATTGAGTTCACCATGCTAGGATAACGTCAACATAAAGATCTGGATTGCTTGGTATTAATATCGATGGATGAGGTTGATAGTATCGAAGGAAGAACTTGGCTGAAATAGTATCGATGACATCTTCGGTTCCAGTCAACTCCCCATCTATTTTACTAAGTTCGACAGACCCATACGACCCCAATTCATCGATATTACTAAGTTCAATCAAGTCTAAAGGATTTGCAACTTGTTTCCATCGATACTCAACAGTATCGAGGCTAGACCGTTGATACAAACCTCTGTTTAATACTGATAGTATCGAAGGGGAGCCTACCAGCCTTACCTTCGATACTGACAAGTTCGACGCCCCTCTTGGCCTGCAAAATCCATTGATAGTAACCTGTAAATGCAATCCAAGTAGTTTAGAACAAGAATTAAAGAAAATGTTCTAGGGATGAGGTCAAAAGATCGAGGGGAATCATATAAGGTTGGTGAGAAACCCATTAGGGTTTCTAGGTGACCACCGGTTTGGATAGCCCATCGATAATATCCATTTGTTCACCGATACTATTTTAAACAAATACACTACACATATAAGTCATTGTCACACCCCGAGCAGGCGGGCCGGATCGAATGTCCCGTCGGGCGGAATGGTCCCGGGGCGTGATATCAGGATGATAATCGATGTGATCAGATTGTTTACATTGCACATGATATAAAATGAGAAAACACTAAATGTTATAGAATTACAAAGTTAAATTACATCAGTATCGTTTATAATTTAACAATGTAAATCTACTAATAACATCATAAATATTCCATCTTGTATCTGCACAAGATGTACAAAATAATATGTATAATGATGTTCGAAATATGCACATCCAAAATGCTAGGTCCGCTATCTGGGCATCCTAGTCAAAAACACGTACTTCCTAGTTAACCTGTTCGTCACCTGAGAAGTCATGCAAAAAGATCAAGTCAACACATGGTTGGTGAGTTCATATAATTTTGTTTGAAAATGAATTTGTACAAACCTGACCGAATGACAACCTTAACCTCATTAACAACTACCTAAACTATCTAGCCAAGTATGCTTATATATAGGGCATACGTAGGGGACAAGCCCCAGCCGACATCCCACCACATACCGAACCACATAGTATATTGTTGTTAATGATAATTAAGCGTTTCATTCCTCATCATCAACACATCAGTTCTTAGTTCTTTTTAGTTTCAACAAAATGTAGAAATTCTCTTTATTCCTTAAGCTCATCACATACATATGAACAACCATAGCAATTGTAGAAACATTTAGTTAAAATGCTTAAATAAACAAATAAATAAACATTTAATAAAATTTAAGACCTAATGATAACTCGAGTAGGCTAGTCTAACAATCAAGGTTCTTAGTAGTTGAGGAAATCTGTAAATATCACCAAACATGTAACCTATAATCAATCAGTCTAGCTAGGACATCTTTTGAAATAATGGATTTTATAGTTCGTTCTTGTTCGTATAGATCGTTTAGTTCTTTGGCACATGCTATCTTTGAATATTTCCCAGATGTTCCTCTGAAAATAGATCGTTGAAAATAGTTTTTTGTAATAGATCTTTAGTTCTTTGAAAATAGTTCGTCACAAACAGTTCTTTGAATTAGATCTTTAGTTCTTTGAAAATAGACCGTTGAAAATAGTTCTTTGATTTAGATCTTTAGTTCTTTGAAAATAGACTTTTGAAAATAGTTCTTTGATTTGAAATAGTTATCTACTCATGATGAATAAATAACCCATTTTGAAATCGTGCAAATAGTTTACCTAGACAAAATCTAGGATAAAAATTATACGTGTAAAACATATATGAAGTAAAAGCATTTAAGTAAATATAATCCAAGGAAAATAATTTATGCATGCTTCTCAACCCCGCGTTTATAAAAACAAAATGTTTAGAAAAGGGGCAATGAACTCACATGTGTTGCTATGCAATGAATCACAAAAGATATGCGCGCTCGTTGATTGTAGATTAAGTATCTTCAGTACCTGTGTTGATTTATTATAATTCGAATACGATAAGTGTCGGAATATGACGTATATGGGATTTGGTCTCAGTGTTCGACTATGTGTCCTACATACTTGCTAATGTGTTCCTAAGTTTCTCTAACTATTCTATGCTATATACCCTCTATGAACCCTTATCCCTTGGTAAAATATCACAACTAAACCCTATTTGTATAAGATTTATAGTGCATCCTTAGTAATTCGTCCTTATGTTGCAAAATATTAAGTTAAGAAATCATTAAATTTTCCTTTAAAACATTTTAAATAAGGTAATTTATAAGTCATTTTATTAAATAAAACATAAGTTATTTTTAAGAAAAATATAAGTTAAACATGTTAGAACTTAAGTTAATCTCACTTAATTAACTCAATGTCTTTCACTAGTTCTTTGTTACAACGTTGTTCTTTGATCGTTCTCGTGTATACTTACATTAGATTGTCCAATTTGAACTATCTAAATTAGTTATACAGGTGCATAAAATCACCAAGTATTAAGAGTCAACTCATAGTGGCCAACACCTTGTACTTAGTCATTTTATTGATATCCAATAGAATTTCTTTGTGTTCTTAACTAAAACCCATGAGCAATAGTCTCATTTGGTAGCTAAGACTTGTATTAATATACTTAAAATGATTTAAAAACATTGAATATTGAATACTTATTAGTTTTGTTGTTCATAAAGTTAGCTAACACCTCAAATTAGTCACCTTAGACCTTTTGTGATGTTACCAACTTTATTTAAAATTTTTCTTAAACAATTCAGGTACTATACATTCCAAGGATCCAACCCAACCTGATTTGTTAAGATCAGTGTTTTTCATACTTAAAGAGGTTTAGAAACTTTGGTAATAAAGTCTTTGGTACTTATGATCTTAAAAATCGGTTAACACAAATAGCCACCTTGGGCCATCTTTGATGTAACCATCTTTTCTTAGAATTTTCCTAAATCAAATTCCATATATTATGTACCAATTTATTACCCAAAACATGTGTTTAGATATCAGATTAGTTTAGAAAATATCTTGTTTAAAATCCTATTAAAATCGATGTGCAATAAACCGGTTTAAGCATCAATAAACCCTAATGGCTCAAAATCGGTTAACTCATGTATAACACCGTGTCCCGACCTCGTTTCTTAATGTTTTGAGCTGATTCCAAACTTGGATGATAATCATGTACCAGTATAGACAGGTTAGACTCAACATCGAGGTCCCATTTGTCCAGCAATATCGATGGAACAACTACCAGCCCCTATCGATCCTGCATGTTCGACGGTCCAAGATTAGCAGCCCCTAGACCCATCGATTTTTTCCATAACCAGCTCCTAATCGATTCTAAACTGACCCAAACCTCAATCTAGTGTGTTCCTTAGTTTTTTGACTCATTTTAGTGAAATTCCTAAGGGTTTTTCAGCTCCAAAATGGGCTGAAAAGTTGCTTTGTTCGGAACAGTGTTCCAGTACAAAAATCATTTACGTTTTGTTTGTTTTTTACCTCAAATTCGGTGTTCCAGCCACCCAATCTTCAATCTAATATGTTCCTAACCTTCCTAGTTCGATTATGTGCAAATCCTAAGAGTTTTGCAGCTCCAAAATCGAATGAAAACCTGTTGTTGCTCGGAACAATGTTCAAACTCAAAAACAATTAAGTTTTGCTCGTTTTTACCTCAAATCCGATGATCCAACTCGATTTCCAGCCACCCAATCTTCAATATAAGTTGTTCCTTAGTTCCCCAAGTTGATTTAGTGCAGGTCCTAGAGGTTTAAAGGTCGAAAATTAGCTGCAAAGTTCAGTGAGTTCGAAGAGAAGATGAATAGTATATGTTTCAGTAAATCGGTGATTTCTCACTCGTTTCTACCTCGTTTTTGGCCATTCAAAGCTCTATATCTTCGTCTCTTCACGATCTACGCGTTTCTATGGTCGTTTGGACAAAAACACCCAATTTGGTGCAGATTTGAGAGATATCTAAGTGTTTTAGTGAGAGGAAAGGTAGAAAGAGAGAGAGTTATGGGTTTGGAGAGAGAGAGGATGATTTTTGTGAAGGTTAAATGGTATTCAATGTCTTTTTATGGATTTTAAACATTCGGGTATGTTCGGGTTCGCTCGGTTTCGCGCGAACGCGTCGGTTTCGGTTTTTCTCGTTACGAAACATTATGATCTTTTAAAATAAGGTTTTCTAAATTATTTTAGGTGGTAATTCCTAATAAATTAACTAGATATCTTTTATTTATTTTTAGCATTTCAAAAACGTTTAATTTTACGGTTTAATCGAATTATACGGTTTTCGCGCATATTCGTTCGAATCGTCACCCGCACGAATACGACGACAACTATACTTTTCGATTTGATTTTCTAATTATTGGACATCGTTCAGAACGTTAAACTTACATATATATATTCGCGCGAATCGTCACTCACATAAATATTCCGTCAGTTTAATATTCACATAATGACGTCCGTTATTGTTTTGTTCTATACAACCTCACATACGTTTATACATAATAAATCCTAACTACAATTCACATAATAGTTCTGTGTTGTCAAATAAGATTCCGACTGTTAAACCATGAATTCATGATATGATTCCGTAATAGATACGTAATAGTTTCGTATTAAACATCAAATGATAATAATACACATGTAATATACATAGTTTGTACCTGATCTGCTGTACAAGTCACTGTTCCGGTTCCGGCACTGATGTTACAGTCATAAACTAAGTAATTTAGCAACAAAATATGGCTTAAAACATATCAAAGGATGGTAATAACTAAGTCACATTTGTTCAAGTGTTATTAGGGTTTACCTATGAAGTGTTAACCGGTTTTATTACAAAGTTGATGAAATCTTTTCTAACCATTATTGATAAACATTTTCTATACCTTTATGTAACATGTAAAATAGCTAAGTTTTATAACAATTACTTATATTAGTACACATAAAGGATAATAACAACTTTAATTAAACAAAAGGCAATATTCATGTTTTGACATAAAAGCCTAATTTGATACTTAGAAAATATTTCATAGTTTCAAAATAACTATAACATGTTAAAAGTTTGATGTCAAGTCTAAAACATATAAACAAAGAATACTATGACACACTAAGCTTAATCTAAAACGGTTAAGAATTAGTATGCAGTATCACAAGAGTGACAAGGGATAATCAAGGATATACACAACTTAAACAACTTTAGGGTTAACATATAAAATAATCACTTATACTTATAAGTTGTAAACAACATTGAATCAAACACAGGATTGTGAATTCAACATCATTACAACAACAAGGTGAGTTCATATGCCCTCTAATTTTTTTGATTTTAAATGCGGGGCTGAGAAACATGCTAACTCTTTTTCTTAAAATATTTAGTACTTTATTTCAATTATCATGTTATCAATATAACAAGGGTTTCATCTTTGTTATCATACTTATGACTATGCTATGCTTGTGTGTGAAATGACAATTATGACATATCAAGGATGATATCATGAAAACATTTCATGATATCATCAAACCATTGGGATAACATAGTGTATCATGATTAGATCTTATAACACTATGTTCAAAACATTGAGACAACAAATGACAAGTACATGACATATCAAGAATAACATTATGATAACATAACTTCATGATATCATTCACCACTTGTGCTAACATTGTGTAATAAGACAAGTTCTTGTTACACTATGTTAAAGACATTGAACACATAACATTGAGAACAAATGATAATGAGACAATGAGAATAAGAACACATAACATCAATTTGATTACTATTAAGCCTGATCGCATTATAACGTTGTATTCATGTGTCCAAGTATTCATGTTTAGTCTTAAGTTCCTCTCCATATCTTTTACCATTGATTTAGTTGGGGCTAAGCCGACGATAGCGTAGTGGTACCATAGGTTTAACAAACCTTCGGCGAGTGAGGTCGGTACGTTAATCGTATTCATTATCATTGGCCGATATCGTATGACCGGTAACAGGTCTGCATCAGTCAAGTTTGTTAAACGACCACGTGGGTGTTATTAATCAACATACACTGATTGTAATTGTACCCTTTGATTCTGTTGACTGGTAGACTGAGGAATTGATTTTCCGTCATGTCAAAATGCTGGTGACAGATCCATTGTGAAAGCACTTAGACTATTTGTGATTTTAAATGAATAGGGGTAAATTGGAGGTATTGTGGTCTGATTACGTGAGGATCACAATGGGTCCCATTTATACTCTATCCATTCAAGTTGTGAACGCTATAAATGGGTTGACTGTCACTTCTAATAATAGAAGCGAAATTCAGTAAACCCTATCATTGAGAGGATAATAAAAAGAATAAGATTTAATAAAATCTATATCTTTCAACATTAAGGGTTACCATAAATTATGTCATGGTGATACATACCCTTTAATAATCTATTATCCTATACTTATATCATTGGGGAATGAAATCATATCATATGGGAATATCAGGCTGGATATCAATTGAGGACAAACACATGTGAGTTGGAAATAGGTATCCATAGTTGCAATACAGGGCGTATTGAATTAAGTTAAGTAAGCGGGTGGGCTGGCGGCTGGGCTGGCGGTAAGCTTGAACCTACGTATGACCTATATATAAGCATGCTTTATTGGATGACATAGTATCTGTAGGTGTAACTATGCAGAGGACATTGTGTGAGACAAGATAAGACAAATTCAATAAGACTTCTGTGTGACACTATGGCATGTGAATAACAAATTACAATAATTTTCATTTACGAAACTTATGAACTCACCAACCTAGTGTTGACTTGTTTTAAATGCATGTTTTCTCAGGTGACGAATAGGTTTAGTCACCAGATTCAGGATGCATTAGCTAGTGGACTATTATAGTGGACCTAGCTACTTTTCTGTGCATATCTTTTAAATGACATATTTGTGAATCATCTTTTGTAAATCTTGTGCAGATACAAGATATCTACTCTATGATTCTTTTGGGTAGATTTACTTAGTTAAATCATGAACATGACATATGTAATTTAACTATGTAATTCTATATCAATGTCATTTAGCATTTCTCATTACATATCATGTACATTGTAAACAATCTGATCATTTAAATTATCACACGATATCGCGCCCCGAGAACCTTCCGTTCGACAGGAAAGTTGATCCAGCCCACTGGCTCGGGGTGTGACAAGAGTCATCTCCAGCTCTTGCACCTTGTAACATCTGTACGTTTAGTCATGGTAGTTGTAAACAGTGTTAGAACAAAAGTGTTTTCATATCAAATCAGTCAATGTGATTCATGTGTTCATTATGTGCTTGTGTGTTAGAATCTTTATTATTTAGGAACAAGTATATATTATCTATGTACAGTCGAGTTCGCTAGGCAAGAACATTATCGTATTATATCGAAACAGTGGTGGGATGGCGTCAGGTACGACAGGTAGCTGGAATCTGGGGTATGCCCTATACATATACTGCGTTCGGTGTAATGGGATAGTGTTAGTGCGTAGTGTCGAGACGAATATTATGACAATTAATTTAACAAGAATCGTAATACGTAAGCAAGACTGAGTAGAGTTATGGGTGACGATCCATAATAATACGAATGTTGAACTTATAATTATGATTAAACGCCTTAACATTTTATACGATCGAAAAACGTACGCGATTGCGGGTAGACACGTAATTGTATGTGTTTAACGATCGGACAACAAACGAAGTGCAAAAATAATTAAAATAATTATTTTATATTTTTACAATTTTGAAACTCATCAAAAAGACGAGAATAATATTCTTTTGTTTTAAATCGCGTAAAATACGCGTTACGTTTCGGAAACGCGAACCGAGCAACCGAAACGGACCCGAACACCACCCGGGCTATAAAAGCCTTGAAAATGGCCATTTCTTTCATTTAATTAAACAAAAACCCACTCTCTCTCTACAATTTTCGTTCAACCCTTCTCTCTCTAAAAATCCAAGCTTCAATCGCGTGTATCTTCTTCGTTTCTCAACGGATTTCGGTGATTCTTGAACCCACGCGTAGCTCTCGACATTCCCTACACGAAAGTGCAAGAGATCTGTGGATTTGCCCGGCTAAAAACGAGGTATGATCGAAAGAAAAATCTGGAAAATAGGGTTTCTTGTGTGTTTTGTTTAAACCCGACCCAAAGCCGGCTCTTGCACCATTATTTTGAGTTTTCGCAGCTACAACAATCATCCTTGATGTTGGATTAACTTGGATTGAGGTCTGGAACTAGAGATTAGATGACGAGGATGGTGTAGGTCGACAGGTTCGTGGCTGGTTGGGGTTGCCGAACCCTTGTTTGGCAAACCTGTGTTGGAAACGAACCCATGGTTCGTTGGTCACAGCCAGACGAACCTTAGTGGTTCTCACGAACCTGCACTAACCAATGGCACTCCAACGAACCCTCGGTCTCTGGGTGAACCCTAACGAACCCTGTATGGTTCGTTTCATGATCAGCCGAACTCTAGGGAACCTACACGAGCCTTGCATGGCTTCACGAACCCTTATCAACATGCAGCGAACCCTTATGCATTAGACGAACCCTACGAACTCCGACTAACCATCTTAAGAAGGCGAACCTTGCTGTTGCAGCGAACTATCGGGATGCAAGCCAAACCTTTATAATTCTTGACGAACCCTAGCTCATGTGACCGAATCCATGCCAGCCGAACCATAAGGTGAACCTTCATGGGTTCAGCATGCAACGAACCTTGGTGGTGTGTGTATGACCGGCGAACCTTAGGCTAGAACCAAAGAAGGTTCGTTGCCTAAGGTGGCAGCCCAAAGACCTCTCGGCCCAACTCAATTCCATACGGCCCAATTCAATACCTTCCGGCCCAAACTAATGCCGATAGGCTCAATTAGACCCCATTCGGCCCATTATAATCTTAATTGGCCCAAGATTATCATTGGTGTGTTACAAGGTCCATACACATGTTGTAGGCCGATACCATCTTTCAATTGGCTCATTTTTAACCTAAGTTGCCCATGGCCTTAGATTAAGCCCTCATGGGTTCATGGGCTTAAGGCCCAATTGTGTGGCCCTCGACTTATGATAATTGTGAATTGATCATGAATAGGTTAAGTTGTAACTCAACATAATCATGAGATCAATTCATAATTCCAAAGTCATAACAAATCAGCATCGATTTCAAAATACATGTTAATCAATGGTTTATCAAACTCTTAAACACATGTGATGTTGTACAAACAAGCTTGTGCATAAAAGAACATTACACATCCTTTTCATGGATCCATGATCAAACAAGTAATCCAAATCATGACTTTCAAGTTCTCACAACAATCATAATCATGAGATCAAGTTCATATTATCACAAGTCAATCAATGAATCAACGTCTATACAACTATAAATCTTATATCTTATGTATGATTACAATGATATAGGAACCAGTTAGAAGTCATGTTTGCTACTTGCTAATCTTTATAGTTCATAGTCTACTGCAGACAGGTGAGAACATTAGCCCCTCTTTTTACTGTTTTTACAACTGTTTTGGGGTGGAACACGTGATCATATTCTATATTACATTCATAATTCTTGATACAAGTTGTTTGCTATATTACAACATTACAGGTTCATTGTTCAAATCCAAGGGATCAATAAACGGTCTTAAAGGATTTATCAAATATTAAACTCTTTCTACTAAAATGATTTTATAAAGGTTCTTTGAACTGTTTTATAACAGAATTATGCAAATGGTTTTATAAAAGATAAACACTTTTAAATAATGGATTTTATAAACTCTTTTGTTATAAACTCGGGTTTTCTGAGTAATATGCTATAAACCTTGTTAATTTACAAGGTCACTATCTTATGTACTAAATCAAGGATATTAAAACAAGGTATTCAAACATTGGTTTTCATGGTGATGTTCAAACAAATGATTCGTTTCATGGTGTCAAACAAAGGATTCAATTCATGGTATTAAATCAAGGTTTTCAAATAAGGCATTAACACGCTAGTCTAAAGCAATGTTTAAAAGCATGGTGTCCATTGTTGTAAACAAACTTATAAACGCATCAAGTTTCATATTCACTAGCGTTAGTACTGGGTGATCACAACAAGGGAAAGCGGACACACTGGTTCATACCAAAATGGAGTTAGCTTTTAAATTTGTTTTATAAGCTAACTGCAGGTTTGGTTTCATTATGGTTTTATCAAAACTGCTGATACATTTTTTAACTCCAAACGTAGTTTGGGACTTGATTATATGTTGGCTTCATTAGTAAATAATCTTGGACTGTTTACACTTGTTTTACATACTTGATGTTAGTTTGGGTTGCAGCTCATCCATGTAATTTAATTGTTGCTTTAACATACCTATGCCTTATATTACAAATTCATGTTTACAAATGTTAAACCTATTGTTCTCACCAACTACCTCTGTAGTTGACAGTTACTTTTCACGTGTTTCAGGTAATCAGGTTTAAAGCATTTTAAGGACAACTAAGGAGACCGATTAAGATAGAACAAGATGAAGAAACATGCTAGGGTGGATTTAGAAACACACTAAAATCCTGATTGTTTAATTGTCTTGTTTGAAGTCTTATTTTGTAAACTATATTTTGGGTCTTTAGTTGTCATTCTTTTGGTAGATAGATTTTCTGTAACTAAACAACTGTCTAAACATTATGAAACTTAGTTATCCATTGTGGTTGTTCTTATTCAATACTTGTGCATGATTCAACTGCTCATACGTCACCGCGCCGTGGATTCCGCACGCGGCGCAGGGGTGTGACAGGTTGGTATCAGAGCCAAGGTTGTAGAGAACTAGGAAAAACCCAATGTTTAATGACCTAGACTATAACCTAAGCTACCCAATAGGACTAAGTGCTATAGGCTTGAGGATACTTAGGATCTAAGTAACTTAAGTAAGCATTAAGTCTACATTAAGCTTGAAAGATCTTAGGGATACTTTTCTAAGATTAGATATCGAGTCAAGGAATTTGAATCGGAATTCTATAATTTTAGAAACCGAATTAAATTTCTCACATATGTTCATTAAAGGATTCCAGAGGCAAGGATCTGTATTCTTAGTATCCTTGATCTGGAATTCTCAATCAGAGTTCATTATAGGAATTTAGAGGCAAAGATCTGTATTCTTAGTATCTTTGATCTAAAATCCTTGTCATGTTCATCATAGGAATTCAGAGGTCAAGGTCTATAATTTTAGAATCTTGGATCTGAAATCCTTGTCATGTTATCATTATCAGGTATTCATTATCATAGGAACTTTGTAACTTAGAATCTGTGTAACATTATTCTTTAGTTGAAGTTCTCACAGGAGATCATTACACTCACTACTATGAGTATTGAGAACCTAGGTTAATTAACCTAGGACACGCATACTAAAACCTAAGGTGTTAATTTCAAG
Organism: Mikania micrantha; assembly: GCA_009363875.1. Taxonomy (NCBI): domain Eukaryota; kingdom Viridiplantae; phylum Streptophyta; class Magnoliopsida; order Asterales; family Asteraceae; genus Mikania; species Mikania micrantha. Next base: position 5,205,939 of record CM018694.1, on the reverse strand, counting down.
TAAATTAAGGACCACGGTTTACGCATTCATAACCATAGTCAATCAAGAGTTGGAATCTTAACTCCAAATACAAACGGCGAATTTACGCTGACGTACTGAGGTAAGTGGTGGGCGGTGAGAGCTTGCCCTATATATAAGCTTATTTCGGTATGTCAGGGGGAATTCGGCGTTCGTATTTGAAGTGAAGATTCGGGAGCAACTGGAATCATTGAACATTAGTCAAACACATGAGATACAATCATTTGAGATACAATCATTGGTGAATCAATCAAGTTGTGAACATTCTTTCAATGTAAACCTTAAGTGAAATTCTTAAGTGATTACATGACTAGTACTTACTAACATAGGTTAACGGAAAAGTGTAGAGCACACGTATGATTTAGTTCTACATGTTAACAACTGTTAGTAGGTGCACACATAACACAATCATAATTCAATCATGGATTCAATCATAGTTCAAGTTGACCAAAGATCATGGGATTCTTAATCAATGGAAAACACTTGGAAATCAGTACAAACATGTTGCCAAATGCTAGCAAGGACATGATCGTGGTACATCGAAGCGGTGGTGGGATGGCGTCTGGGCTGGCAGTTTGCTTGACCCTTTCGTATGCCCTATATATAAGCTATCTTCGGTATATCGGGAAAGTGTCAGTGTGTAGGTTTGGTGGAGTGAGATCATGGAACGTTATACACATTCACGTGAGAAGTATGCTAATGAGCTGATTGCTTATACGTGTACATGCTCATATTACAATTGAATGATAATACTAGTAGTATGGATATATTACTAATTTTATCATGCAAATTCAATTGTATCCTTTCTCATTACTGACCCATTTGTGGCTTCTATTCGCAGAATGCCTCCCCGACGTGATCCTAACGGAGGGGGTTCGACAAGTGGCAACGACGATGAGATCAACAAGATTGCCCGAGCCATCGCCATACACATGAGAGATGTCATTCCGGGCATGGTCACTGATATTACCCAGAATCTTCGGGGAAGTACTAGTGATTCAGCACATAACTCAAATGCTACCAACACTGGAACTGCTAACTTCACTTTTAAGCAGTTCAATGATGCTAAACCTCCTAAGTACGCTGGTACTGAAGGAGCTACTAGCCTACTGCAGTGGCTGGAGAGCATTGAGGATATTCTTGATTTCACATGATGTCCTGAGAACCAGAAGGTCAAAATGGCCTCGAGCGTTTTTCACAAAGGCGCATTCACCTGGTGGAACTCTGAGAAGAACACCAGAGGACGGGAAGTTGCATTAGCTTTATCTTGGGAGGATTTCAAGAAGTTACTTGTGGATAAGTTTTGTCCACGACATGAGCTGAAGAAACTTGAGGTAGAAATGTGGAATCTGGTGCAAGATAGTGGTGAAAACGCAAAGTATACAACTCGCTTCCATGAGTTGTGCATTCTGGTGCCGCACCTGGTTACTCCACTATCCCGCAGGATAGAGAAGTACATCGAAGGCTTACCACTGGTTGTCAGAGGAACTGTGATGGGGAATAACCCCACTACTCTGGAGGCAGCGATTCATCTTGGGGCTAGCCTTACTTAAGAATACGTTAAGTCTGGAGTGCTCACCCGAAAGGGGTATAAGAGAGCACAGATTGATGAAGGCAAGAAGCCTGAACAACAACATCCCAAGAAGAAGAAGAAGCAAAAGACAATCAAGAACTTTGCAGCCCTGACTGCAGTTACACCTACTCATGCCACACCCATTACTACTATGCCACAATCTGCTTCAGTCAGAAAGCCATATACTGGCCCGTTTCCACTCTGCACCAAATGTCAATATCATCATCTACCAACTACCCCATGCAAAAAGTGTCTCAAGTGTGGGCGGATGGGACACTTGGCAGCTACATGCCGATCTGCTCATCTTGCTGCTGCCACAACTGCTACCACTACCACTGCTGCTACAGGTGGGAGGACCTGTTACAATTGTGGGGCAGAAGGACACTTCAGAAACCAGTGTCCTAAACTCAACAACAACACTGCTACTGCTCGTGCTTTTGTTATCGGAGCTGCCGAAGCACGCGAGGAGCCAGCAGTTGTCACGGGTACATTTCTCCTTAATGGTCATTACGTTTCTATCATATTTGATACTGGTGCTGATAAAAGTTTTATCTCTGCCCATACTGCTTCTTTGCTTAACATAGAACCATCTATACTTACTGCTCCCTATACCGTAGAAGTAGCTGATGGTAACACCATACTAGTAGATTCTATAATGCATGGTTGTGAATTAAGATTAAACGACCATCTTTTCCTCATCGATCTTATTCCTATGACACTTGGAAGCTTCGAAGTTGTGATAGGAATGGATTGGTTATCCAAAAACAATGCCGAAATTGTATGTTCGGAGAAACTTATACGGATTCCTTTACCGTCCGGCGAAACGATGAGAATCTATGGCGAGAAACCCTGCAGCGGATTGAAGATTCTATCGTGCATCAAAGCTAGGAAGTACTTGAAGAAGAAATACTATGCGTTCCTGGCTCATGTGGTAGAGAAGAAACCTGAAAAGAAAGCAGTTGGAGACGTTCCAGTCATCAGAGATTATCCGGAAGTATTTCCAGAAGACTTGCCTGGACTACCACCAGTCCGACAAGTGGAGTTTAGAATCGATCTCGTCCCTGGAGCAAATCCAGTGGCGAAGTCACCGTATCGATTAGCACCGTCTGAGATGCAAGAACTGTCTAGTCAGCTCCAAGAACTTTTAGACAAAGGTTTCATTAGACCGAGTTTCTCTCCATGGGGAGCTCCGGTTCTCTTTGTCAAGAAGAAAGACGGTTCATTCCGTATGTGCATCGATTATCGTGAGCTAAATAAGTTGACAATCAAGAATAGGTATCCTCTGCCCAGGATCGATGATCTGTTTGATCAATTACATGGAGCAACTTTCTTCTCTAAGATTGATTTACGATCTGGGTATCATCAGTTGTGTGTAAATGATGAGGATATACCAAAGACTGCATTTAGGACTCGATATGGACACTATGAGTTTGTGGTTATGCCATTTGGGCTGACCAATGCACCTGCAGTGTTCATGGACTTGATGAATCGAGTTTGCAGACCGTACTTAGATCAGTTTGTTATCGTCTTTATTGACGATATACTAATCTATTCAAAGACAGAACAAGAGCAAGAAGATCATTTAAAGAAAGTCTTAGAATTACTAAGAGCTGAACAACTTTATGCTAAATTCTCAAAATGTGAATTTTGGCTAAAGGAGGTCCACTTCTTAGGACATGTCATAAACAAGGATGGAATACATGTAGATCCAGCAAAGATTGAGGCGATTAAGAACTGGACTACTCCATCTACTCCAACAGAGATTCGTTCGTTTCTGGGTCTGGCGGGCTATTACAGGAGATTCATTGCGAATTTCTCCAAGATTGCCTTGCCACTTACCACACTGACTCAGAAAAGTCAAGCCTTTATATGGGAACAGAAACAAGAAGATGCATTTCAACTTCTTAAACAGAAGTTATGCAATTCCCCTATCCTTAGTCTTCCAGAAGGCAGTGATGATTTCATTGTCTACTGTGATGCTTCAAACCTTGGTCTCGGTTGTGTACTTATGCAACGGGATAAGGTCATTGCATATGTTTCAAGACAACTTAAGGTTCATGAGAAGAATTATGCTACTCATGATCTTGAGTTAGGGGCTGTGGTCTTTGCATTGAAGATTTGGAGACACTACCTGTATGGTACTAAATGTGTCATCTATACAGACCACAAAAGCCTGCAACACATCCTTAATCAGAAAGAACTCAACATGAGACAACGTCGTTGGGTTGAGCTTCTAACTGATTACGACTGTGAGATTCGTTACCACCCGGGTAAAGCCAATGTGGTAGCGGATGCTCTTAGTCGTAAGGAACCAGTCAAGCCAATTCGTGTAAGAGCCATGGAGATCAACACACAGCCAAACTTGAAGGATCTGATTCGTATTGCACAACAACAAGTAGTAACAGACAATCAACTTAAGGCTGACTTAGATTGTGGAATTGAGAAGAAACTGGAACCTCGATCTGACGGGGTGTTATATCTCAACGGCCGCATCTGGATTCCAAAGTCAGAAGAATTGCGCACACTCATCTGTGATGAGGCCCATAAGTCGCGATACTCAGTTCATCCTGGAGCCGATAAGATGTATCAGGACTTGAGGACATCTTAATGGTGGCCAGGAATGAAGAAAGACATAGCACTATACGTGGGAAAATGTCTTACTTGTTCAAAGGTCAAAGCAGAACATCAAAAGCCTTCAGGACTTCTGCAGCAACCTGAAATTCCTCAATGGAAATGGGAACAAATTTCCATGGATTTCATAACCAAGTTGCCGAGAACTCCGCGAGGTTACGATTCGATTTGGGTGATCGTTGATCGACTCACCAAATCTGCTCATTTTCTCCCGATCCGAGAGGATTACAAAATGGAGAAGCTATCCACATTGTACATCAACGAGATCATTGCGCGACATGGTACACCAACATCAATCATTTCTGATCGTGATAGTCGTTTCACTTCTCGCTTTTGGCAATCATTGCAAAAGGATTTGGGAACACGCGTTAATCTTAGCACGGCGTATCATCCCCAAACCGACGGTCAAAGCGAAAGGACTATCCAAACACTCGAGGACATGCTACGTTCTTGTGTGATTGACTTCGGTGGGAGTTGGGACACTCATCTTCCACTCATTGAGTTTTCATACAACAACAGCTACCACACGAGAATTCAATGTGCACCATTCGAAGCTTTATATGGTAGAAAGTGCCGATCACCGGTTTGTTGGACCGAGATTGGTGACTCACAGGTCGTAGGACCAGAACTCATTCAGGAAACATCAGACAAAATCACAATCATTCAATCAAGGCTTAAGGCCGCACGAGATCGGCAGAAGAGTTATGCTGATCGACGTTGGAAACCGCTTGAGTTTCAAGTCGGTGACCGAGTTTTACTCAAAGTTTCTCCCTGGAAAGGCGTTGTCCGATTTGGGAAGAAAGGGAAACTTGCACCAAGGTGCGTTGGACCTTTTGAGATCCTGGAACGGATTGGTCCCGTAGCCTACAAACTCAAACTTCCAGTGGAGCTAAGCAATGTTCACGATACTTTTCATGTATCAAATCTTAAGAAATGCTTGGCAGATCATGATGTTCAGATTCCACTGGAAGACATTCAGATTCAAAACAACATGAAATTCATAGAACGTCCGGTTGAAATCATGGATCATGGGGTCAAGAAACTTAAACGCAGCCGTATCCCGATCGTAAAGGTACGATGGGAGGGCAAACGTGGTGCTGAGTTCACCTGGGAACGTGAAGACCAGATGAAGCTTAAGTACCCTCATCTTTTTACAGTACCTTCGGCTAGTTAATTTCGGGACGAAATTTCCTTAACTAGGGGAGACTGTAACATCTGTACATTTAGTCATGGTAGTTGTAAACAGTGTTAGAACAAATTTGTTTTCATATCAAATCAGTCAATGTGATTCATGTGTTCATTATGTGCTTGTGTGTTAGAATCTTTATTATTTAGGAACAAGTATATATTATCTATGTACAGTCGAGTTCGCTAGGCAAGAACAGTATCGTATTATATCGAAACAGTGGTGGGATGGCGTCAGGTACGGCAGGTAGCTGGAATCTGGGGTATGCCCTATACATATACTGTGTTCGGTGTAATGGGATAGTGTTAGTGCGTAGTGTCGAGACGAATATTATGACAATTAATTTAACAAGAATCGTAATACGTAAGCGAGACTGAGTAGAGTTATGGGTGACGATCCATAATAATACGAATGTTGAACTTATAATTATGATTAAACGCCATAACATTTTATACGATCGAAAAACGTACGTGATTGTGGGTATACACGTAATTGTATGTGTTTAACGATCGGACAACAAACGAAGTGCAAAAATAATTAAAATAATTATTCTACATTTTTACAATTTTGAAACTCATCAAAAAGACGAGAATAATATTCTTTTATTTTAAATCGCGTAAAATACGTGTTACGTTTCGGAAACGCGAACCGAGCAACCGAAACGGACCCGAACACCACCCGGGCTATAAAAGCCTTGAAAATGGCCATTTCTTTCATTTAATTAACCAACAACCCACTCTCTCTCTAGAATTTTCGTTCAACCCTTCTCTCTCTAAAAATCCAAGCTTTAATCGCGTGTATCTTCTTCATTTCTTAACGGATTTCGGTGATTCTTGAACCCATGCGTAGCTCTCGACATTCCCTACACGAAAGTACAAGAGATCTGTGGATTTGCCCGGCTAAAAACGAGGTATGATCGAAAGAAAAATTTGGAAAATAGGGTTTCTTGTGTGTTTTGTTTAAACCCGACCCAAAGCCGGCTCTTGCACCATTATTTTGAGTTTTCGCAGCTACAAAAATCATCCTTGATGTTGGATTAACTTGGATTGAGGTCTGGAACTAGAGATTAGATGACTAGGATGGTGTAGGTCGACAGGTTCGTGGCTGGTTGGGGTTGCCGAACCCTCGTTTGGCAAACCTGTGTTGGAAACGAACCCATGGTTCGTTGGTCACAGCCAGACGAACCTTAATGGTTCTCACGAACCTGCACGAACCAATGGCACTCCAACGAACCCTCGGTCTCTGGGCGAACCCTATCGAACCCTGTATGGTTCGTTTCATGATCAGCCGAACTCTAGGGAACCTACACGAGCCTTGCATGGCTTCACGAACCCTTATCAACATGCAACGAACCCTTATGCATTAGACGAACCCTAAGAACTCCGACGAACCATCTTAAGAAGGCGAACCTTGCTGTTGCAGCGAACTATCGGGATGCAAGCCGAACCTTTATAATTCTTGACGAACCCTAGCTCATGTGACCGAATCCATGCCAGCCGAACCATAAGGTGAACCTTCATGGGTTCAGCATGCAACGAACCTTGGTGGTGTGTGTATGACCGGCGAACCTTAGGCTAGAACCAAAGAAGGTTCGCTGCCTAAGGTGGCAGCCCAAAGACCTCTCGGCCCAACTCAATTCCATACGGCCCAATTCAATACCTTCTGGCCCAAACTAATGCCGATAGGCTCAATTAGACCCCATTCGGCCCATTATAATCTTAATTGGCCCAAGATTATCATTGGTGTGTTACAAGGTCCATACACATGTTGTAGGCCGATACCATCTTTCAATTGGCTCATTTTTAACCTAAGTGGCCCATGGCCTTAGATTAAGCCCTCATGGGTTCATGGGCTTAAGGCCCAATTGTGTGGCCCTCGACTTATGATAATTGTGAATTGATCATGAATAGGTTAAGTTTTAACTCAACATAATCATGAGATCAATTCATAATTCCAAAGTCATAACAAATTAGCATCGATTTCAAAATACATGTTAATCAATGGTTTATCAAACTCTTAAACACATGTGATGTTGTACAAACAAGCTTGTGCATAAAAGAACATTACAAATCCTTTTCATGGATCCATGATCAAACAAGTAATCCAAATCATGACTTTCAGGTTTTCACAACAATCATAATCATGAGATCAAGTTCATATTATCACAAGTCAATCAATGAATCAAGCTCTATACAACTATAAATCTTATATCTTCTGTATGATTACAATGATATAGGAACTAGTTAGAAGTCATGTTTGCTACTTGCTAATCTTTATAGTTCAGAGTCTACTGCAGACAGGTGAGAACATTAGCCCCTCTTTTTACTGTTTTCACAACTGTTTTGGGGTGGAACACGTGATCATATTCTATATTACATTCATAATTCTTGATACAAGTTGTTTGCTATATTACAACATTACAGGTTCATTGTTCAAATCCAAGGGATCAATAAACGGTCTTAAAGGATTTATCAAATATTAAACTCTTTCTACTAAAATGATTTTATAAAGGTTCTTTGAACTGTTTTATAACAGAATTATGCAAATGGTTTTATAAAAGATAAACACTTTTAAATAATGGATTTTATAAACTCTTTTGTTATAAACTCGGGTTTTCTGAGTAATATGCTATAAACCTTGTTAATTTACAAGGTCACTATCTTATGTACTAAATCAAGGATATTAAAACAAGGTATTCAAACATTGGTTTTCATGGTGATGTTCAAACAAATGATTCGTTTCATGGTGTCAAACAAAGGATTCAATTCATGGTATTAAATCAAGGTTTTCAAATAAGGCATTAACACGCTAGTCTAAAGCAATGTTTAAAAGCATGGTGTCCATTGTTGTAAACAAACTTATAAACGCATCAAGTTTCATATTCACTAGCGTTAGTACTGGGTGATCACAACAAGGGAAAGCGGACACACTGGTTCATACCAAAATGGAGTTAGCTTTTAAATTTGTTTTATAAGCTAACTGCAGGTTTGGTTTCATTATGGTTTTATCAAAACTGCTGATACATTTTTTAACTCCAAACGTAGTTTGGGACTTGATTATATGTTGGCTTCATTAGTAAATAATCTTGGACTGTTTACACTTGTTTTACATACTTGATGTTAGTTTGGGTTGCAGCTCATCCATGTAATTTAATTGTTGCTTTAACATACCTATGCCTTATATTACAAATTCATGTTTACAAATGTTAAACCTATTGTTCTCACCAACTACCTCTGTAGTTGACAGTTACTTTTCACGTGTTTCAGGTAATCAGGTTTAAAGCATTTTAAGGACAACTAAGGAGACCGATTAAGATAGAACAAGATGAAGAAACATGCTAGGGTGGATTTAGAAACACACTAAAATCCTGATTGTTTAATTGTCTTGTTTGAAGTCTTATTTTGTAAACTATATTTTGGGTCTTTAGTTGTCATTCTTTTGGTAGATAGATTTTCTGTAACTAAACAACTGTCTAAACATTATGAAACTTAGTTATCCATTGTGGTTGTTCTTATTCAATACTTGTGCATGATTCAACTGCTCATACGTCACCGCGCCGTGGATTCCGCACGCGGCGCAGGGGTGTGACAGGTTGGTATCAGAGCCAAGGTTGTAGAGAACTAGGAAAAACCCAATGTTTAATGACCTAGACTATAACCTAAGCTACCCAATAGGACTAAGTGCTATAGGCTTGAGGATACTTAGGATCTAAGTAACTTAAGTAAGCATTAAGTCTACATTAAGCTTGAAAGATCTTAGGGATACTTTTCTAAGATTAGATATCGAGTCAAGGAATTTGAATCGGAATTCTATAATTTTAGAAACCGAATTAAATTTCTCACATATGTTCATTAAAGGATTCCAGAGGCAAGGATCTGTATTCTTAGTATCCTTGATCTGGAATTCTCAATCAGAGTTCATTATAGGAATTTAGAGGCAAAGATCTGTATTCTTAGTATCTTTGATCTAAAATCCTTGTCATGTTCATCACAGGAATTCAGAGGTCAAGGTCTATAATTTTAGAATCTTGGATCTGAAATCCTTGTCATGTTATCATTATCAGGTATTCATTATCATAGGAACTTTGTAACTTAGAATCTGTGTAACAGTATTCTTTAGTTGAAGTTCTCACAGGAGATCATTACACTCAGTACTATGAGTATTGAGAACCTAGGTTAATTAACCTAGGACACGCATACTAAAACCTAAGGTGTTAATTTCAAGTAAATTAAGGACCACGGTTTACGCATTCATAACCATAGTCAATCAAGAGTTGGAATCTTAACTCCAAATACAAACGGCGAATTTACGCTGACGTGCTGAGGTAAGTGGTGGGCGGTGAGAGCTTGCCCTATATATAAGCTTATTTCGGTATGTCAGGGGGAATTCGGCGTTCGTATTTGAAGTGAAGATTCGGGAGCAACTGGAATCATTGAACATTAGTCAAACACATGAGATACAATCATTTGAGATACAATCATTGGTGAATCAATCAAGTTGTGAACATTCTTTCAATGTAAACCTTAAGTGAAATTCTTAAGTGATTACATGACTAGTACTTACTAACATAGGTTAACGGAAAAGTGTAGAGCACACGTATGATTTAGTTCTACATGTTAACAACTGTTAGGAGGTGCACACATAACACAATCATAATTCAATCATGGATTCAATCATAGTTCAAGTTGACCAAAGATCATGGGATTCTTAATCAATGGAAAACACTTGGAAATCAGTACAAACATGTTGCCAAATGCTAGCAAGGACATGATCGTGGTACATCGAAGCGGTGGTGGGATGGCGTCTGGGCTGGCAGTTTGCTTGACCCTTTCGTATGCCCTATATATAAGCTATCTTCGGTATATCGGGAAAGTGTCAGTGTGTAGGTTTGGTGGAGTGAGATCATGGAACGTTATACACATTCACGTGAGAAGTATGCTAATGAGCTGATTGCTTATACGTGTACATGCTCATATTACAATTGAATGATAATACTAGTAGTATGGATATATTACTAATTTTATCATGCAAATTCAATTGTATCCTTTCACATTACTGACCCACTTGTGGCTTCTATTCGTAGAATGCCTCCCCGACGTGATCCTAAAGGAGGGGGTTCGACAAGTGGCAACGACGATGAGATCAACAAGATTGCCCGAGCCATCGCTATACACATGAGAGATGTCATTCCGGGCATGGTCACTGATATTACCCAGAATCTTCGGGGAAGTACTAGTGATTCAGCACATAACTCAAATGCTACCAACACTGGAACTGCTAACTTCACTTTTAAGCAGTTCAATGATGCTAAACCTCCTAAGTACGCTGGTACTGAAGGAGCTACTGGCCTACTGCAGTGGCTGGAGAGCATCGATGATATTCTTGATTTCACAGGATGTCCTGAGAACCTGAAGGTCAAAATGGCCTCGAGCGCTTTTCACAAAGGCGAACTCACCTGGTGGAACTCTGAGAAGAACACCAGAGGACGGGAAGTTGCATTAGCTTTATCTTGGGAGGATTTCAAGAAGTTACTTGTGGATAAGTTTTGTCCACGACATGAGCTGAAGAAACTTGAGGTAGAAATGTGGAATCTGGTGCAAGATAGTGGTGAGAACGCAAAGTATACAACTCGCTTCCATGAGTTGTGCATTCTGGTGCCGCACCTGGTTACTCCTCTATCCCGCAGGATAGAGAAGTACATCGAAGGCTTACCACTGGTTGTCAGAGGAACTGTGATGGGGAATAACCTCACTACTCTGGAGGCAGCGATTCATCTTGGGGCTAGCCTTACTGAAGAATACGTTAAGTCTGGAGTGCTCACCCGAAAGGGGTATAAGAGAGCACAGATTGATGAAGGCAAGAAGCCTGAACAACAACATCCCAAGAAGAAGAAGCAAAAGACAATCAAGAACTTTGCAGCCCTGACTGCAGTTACACCTACTCATGCCACACCCATTACTGCTATGCCACAATCTGCTTCAGTCAGAAAGCCATATACTGGCCCGTTTCCACTCTGCACCAAATTTCAATATCATCATCTACCAACTACCCCATGCAAAAAGTGTCTCAAGTGTGGGCGGATGGGACACTTGGCAGCTACATGCCGATCTGCTCATCTTGCTGCTGCCACAACTGCTACCACTACCACTGCTGCTACAGGTGGGAGGACCTGTTACAATTGTGGGGCAGAAGGACACTTCAGAAACCAGTGTCCTAAACTCAACAACAACACTGCTACTGCTCGTGCTTTTGTTATCGGAGCTGCCGAAGCACGCGAGGAGCCAGCAGTTGTCACGGGTACATTTCTCCTTAATGGTCATTACGTTTCTATCATATTTGATACTGGTGCTGATAAAAGTTTTATCTCTGCCCATACTGCTTCTTTGCTTAACATAGAACCATCTATACTTACTGCTCCCTATACCGTAGAAGTAGCTGATGGTAACACCATACTAGTAGATTCTATAATGCATGGTTGTGAATTAAGATTAAACGACCATCTTTTCCTCATCGATCTTATTCCTATGACACTTGGAAGCTTCGAAGTTGTGATAGGAATGGATTGGTTATCCAAAAACAATGCCGAAATTGTATGTTCGGAGAAACTTATACGGATTCCTTTACCGTCCGGCGAAACGATGAGAATCTATGGCGAGAAACCCTGCAGCGGATTGAAGATTGTATCGTGCATCAAAGCTAGGAAGTACTTGAAGAAGAAATACTATGCGTTCCTGGCTCATGTGGTAGAGAAGAAACCTGAAAAGAAAGCAGTTGGAGACGTTCTAGTCATCAGAGATTATCCGGAAGTATTTCCAGAAGACTTGCCTGGACTACCACCAGTCCGACAAGTGGAGTTTAGAATCGATCTCGTCCCTGGAGCAAATCCAGTGGCGAAGTCACCGTATCGATTAGCACCGTCTGAGATGCAAGAACTGTCTAGTCAGCTCCAAGAACTTTTAGACAAAGGTTTCATTAGACCGAGTTTCTCTCCATGGGGAGCTCCGGTTCTCTTTTTCAAGTAGAAAGACGGTTCATTCCGTACGTGCATCGATTATCGTGAGCTAAACAAGTTGACAATCAAGAATAGGTATCCTCTGCCCAGGATCGATGATCTGTTTGATCAATTACAGGGAGCAACTTGCTTCTCTAAGATTGATTTACGATCTGGTTATCATCAGTTGCGTGTAAATGATGAGGATTTACCAAAGACTGCATTTAGGACTCGATATGGACACTATGAGTTTGCGGTTATGCCATTTGGGCTGACCAATGCACCTGCAGTGTTCATGGACTTGATGAATCGAGTTTGCAGACCGTACTTAGATCAGTTTGTTATCGTCTTTATTGACGATATACTGATCTATTCAAAGACAGAACAAGAGCACGAAGATCATTTAAAGAAAGTCTTAGAATTACTAAGAGCTGAACAACTTTATGCTAAATTCTCAAAATGTGAATTTTGGCTAAAGGAGGTCCACTTCTTAGGACATGTCATAAACAAGGATGGAATACATGTTGATCCAGCAAAGATTGAGGCGATTAAGAACTGGATTACTCCATCTACTCCAACAGAGATTCGTTCGTTTCTGGGTCTGGCGGGCTATTACAGGAGATTCATTGTGAATTTCTCCAAGATTGCCTTGCCACTTACCACACTGACTCAGAAAAGTCAAGCCTTTATATGGGAACAGAAACAAGAAGATGCATTTCAACTTCTTAAACAGAAGTTATGCAATTCCCCTATCCTTAGTCTTCCAGAAGGCAATGATGATTTCATTGTCTACTGTGATGCTTCAAACCTTGGTCTCGGTTGTGTACTTATGCAACGGGATAAGGTCATTGCATATGTTTCAAGACAACTTAAGGTTCATGAGAAGAATTATACTACTCATGATCTTGAGTTAGGGGCTGTGGTCTTTGCATTGAAGATTTGGAGACACTACCTGTATGGAACTAAATGTGTCATCTATACAGACCACAAAAGCCTGCAACACATCCTTAATCAGAAAGAACTCAACATGAGACAACGTCGTTGGGTTGAGCTTCTAACTGATTACGACTGTGAGATTCGTTACCACCCGGGTAAAGCCAATGTGGTAGCGGATGCTCTTAGTCGTAAGGAACCAGTCAAGCCAATTCGTGTAAGAGCCATGGAGATCAACACACAGCCAAACTTGAAGGATCTGATTCGTATTGCACAACAACAAGTAGTAACAGACAATCAACTTAAGGCTGACTTAGATTGCGGAATTGAGAAGAAACTGGAACCTCGATCTGACGGGGTGTTATATCTCAACGGCCGCATCTGGATTCCAAAGTCAGAAGAATTGCGCACACTCATCTGTGATGAGGCCCATAAGTCGCGATACTCAGTTCATCCTGGAGCCGATAAGATGTATCAGGACTTGAGGACATCTTACTGGTGGCCAGAAATGAAGAAAGACATAGCACTGTACGTGGGAAAATGTCTTACTTGTTCAAAGGTCAAAGCAGAACATCAAAAGCCTTCGGGACTTCTGCAGCAACCTGAAATTCCTCAATGGAAATGGGAACAAATTTCCATGGATTTCATAACCAAGTTGCCGAGAACTCCGCGAGGTTACGATTCGATTTGGGTGATCATTGATCGACTCACCAAATCTGCTCATTTTCTCCAAATCCGAGACGATTACAAAATGGAGAAGCTATCCACATTGTACATCAACGAGATCATTGCGCGACATGGTACACCAACATCAATCATTTCTGATCGTGATAGTCGTTTCACTTCTCGCTTTTGGCAATCATTACAAAAGGCTTTGGGAACGTGTGTTAATCTTAGCACGGCGTATCATCCCCAAACCGACGATCAAAGCAAAAGGACTATCCAATCACTCGAGGACATGCTACGTTCTTGTGTGATTGACTTCGGTGGGAGTTAGGACACTCATCTTCCACTCATTGAGTTTTCATACAACAACAGCTACCACACGAGCATTCAATGTGCACCATTCGAAGCTTTATATGGTAGAAAGTTCCGATCACCGGTTTGTTGGACCGAGATTGGTGACTCACAGGTCGTAGGACCAGAACTCATTCAGGAAACAGCAGACAAAATCACAATCATTCAATCAAGACTTAAGGCCGCACGAGATCGGCCGAAGAGTTATGCTGATCGACGTCGGAAACCGCTTGAGTTTCAAGTCGGTGACCGAGTTTTACTCAAAGTTTCTCCCTGGAAAGGCGTTGTCCGATTTGGGAAGAAAGGGAAACTTGCACCAAGGTACGTTGGGCCTTTTGAGATCCTGGAACGGATTGGTCCCGTAGCCTACAAACTCAAACTTCCAGTGGAGCTAAGCAATGTTCACGATACTTTTCATGTATCAAATCTTAAGAAATGCTTGGCAGATCATGATGTTCAGATTCCACTGGAAGACATTCAGATTCAAAACAACATGAAATTCATAGAACGTCTGGTTGAAATCATGGATCACGGGGTCAAGAAACTTAAACGCAGCCGTATCCCGATCGTAAAGGTACGATGGGAGGGCAAACGTGGTGCTGAGTTCACCTGGGAACGTGAAGACCAGATGAAGCTTAAGTACCCTCATCTTTTTACAGTACCTTCGGCTAGTTAATTTCTGGACGAAATTCCCTTAACTAGGGGAGACTGTAACATCTGTACATTTAGTCATGGTAGTTGTAAACAGTGTTAGAACAAACTTGTTTTCATATCAAATCAGTCAATGTGATTCATGTGTTCATTATGTGCTAGTGTGTTAGAATCTTTATTATTTAGGAACAAGTATATATTATCTATGTACAGTCGAGTTCGCTAGGCAAGAACAGTATCGTATTATATCGAAACAGTGGTGGGATGGCGTCAGGTACGACAGGTAGCTGGAATCTAGGGTATGCCCTATACATATACTGCGTTCGGTGTAATGGGATAGTGTTAGTGCGTAGTGTCGAGACGAATATTATGACAATTAATTTAACAAGAATCGTAATACGTAAGCGAGACTAAGTAGAGTTGTGGGTGACGATCCATAATAATACGAATGTTGAACTTATAATTATGATTAAAGCATTTTAAGGACAACTAAGGAGACTGATTAAGATAGAACAAGATGAAGAAACATGCTAGGGTGGATTTAGAAACACACTAAAATCCTGATTGTTTAATTGTCTTGTTTGAAGTCTTATTTTATAAACTATATTTTGGGTCTTTAGTTGTCATTCTTTTGGTAGATAGATTGTCTGTAACTAAACAAATGTCTAAACATTATGAAACTTAGTTATCCATTGTGGTTGTTCTTATTCAATACTTGTGCATGATTCAACTGCTCATACGTCACCGCGCCGTGGATTCCGCACGCGGCGCAGGGGTGTGACACACCTGATCACACCAATCATAAGAATCTGAATCCTCAGTGACCAATGGCTTTGATGTTCAAGCTCCAGTGACCTCATCAGTCTTCTTCTCAACTTCCTTCACAGTCTTGGGTAACTTGCATTCCCTAGCAAAATGTCTGGGCTGGTCACAGTAGTAGCACCGGAGCTTTGACTTATCGAATCCTAGCTTCTTTCAAGGGTTATTCCCAAAACTGTTTCTTCCATACTTCTTGATAAACCTCTTTGCTCTGAAAAATACCATTTCCATATGCCAGTCAATGTCCATATCCTCAACATCTGCAGGATTGATTTGCTCCAAGTTAACCTGAGTCAGATTTGCAGGTGCAAGCTCTCCTGTAATGAAGGCATTATAGCTGTTCATTAAACCCTTGAACAACAGTAGATTCTCTTCTCATTCAGCAGTGGCTTTTGGCACATAATGAGATTGTCCTGAGGAGAGGAAAGCAGTCTCATATGAAACAGTTTGAGATCCAGAGACAAGAGTTGCATTCTCTGTTGCCGGAGTAATTCCCATTGAGCTTGCATTATTCAGTGCTCTCTATTTGTCATACATATCGTAAGAGTTGATGATGGAGATAAGCTCACTCAGGGTGGTCTTGTACATGTCTTTAGTTCTCTTGATGGTAGTACAATTGAAGTTCCAATTGTAAGGAAGAGAATTGAGCAGCTTCTTGTTGACCTCACCCTTGATCATTTCAATTCCAGCACTGGTCAGCTTAGTCATCAGATGGGTGAATCTGTTAAGTTGCGCCTCCAATGTCTCACCCTTGATGTGGTTGAACATGTTAAACCTCTCTCTTAACATGTCTTTACGACTCTCCCTCATATCCCCATTTCCTTCAAACCTTTCCACCAATAAATCCCACAACTTTTTGGTTGTTTTGTGTTCTTTAAACCATGAGCAACTTCTGTGGATATGCCATGGTAATTTTAGCATATGCCTTATCATCTTTCTCCCTTAGGAGGATATCGTTCTCGGTGAACAAATCTGGATCTTTCGGGATTAAACCGTTGAGCTCACTCTCATACATATGTACATATGGCCTTTCCTCAATACATCTCCACAGCTTTGGGTTAGTATACTTGATAAAATATTGGAATCTCAATTTTCAATCTTGGAAGTTGTCTCCAGAAACAAGCCTAGGAGGCTTGGTGCCTGTTCCAATCTCATTATCCAAGTTGAGCAGGTTAGACAAATTACTGAGGCTCTTGGCAGCCATGTTCATGAAAACTCAAACGTAGTCGAAGTCCAAGTATTCAAAAATTCAGAATTACTCGAAATCCAAAGAGTACTCGAAGTCACAAAGGTATTCGAAGTCACCCAAGTAATTGAAATGAAGAACAAGAACTCCAAGTATACGAATTAGCAGAAGTAATCGAAGATTGAAGTATATGAACTTCACAGAAGTAATTGAAAACTAAAGTAACTGAATCTTGAAGTACAAGATCTCAAAGTAACCAAAGTCTGAAGTACATGAACTCAAAGTAACCGAAGAACAAGAACACTAAAGCTGGAGTTCACGAAAAGCTTAAGTTCACGATGATGAAGTACTCGAATCTAAAGTTCTCAAAAAATGCTTATAAGAAATCTAGATGAAATTTCTTCAAGATTTTGAACCCCAAATTTGTAGAATAGCTTCCCAATGTAGAAATAAAAAATAAATTTGTGAACTTGATGAAGAAACATGTTACCTTTATGCTGAAAAGAGCTACAATGCTCTGATACCACTTGAAGGTCCCTAGTTTGTCAAGACTCAAACTTTATCTATAAAATCAGTATCAGATGTCTTCTATAGTGTGCGGAATCTAGAATAAAAGATAGAAAAGGGAATTTCTATTGATGAAAACGTGAACTTTACAAGGTAACTTCAATATGTCTAGAAATTGTACCTTGGGATTCTAACTTAGACCAGTACACTGTACGTCTATATATACTAGTCTAGGAGTACACGAAATCTATGTACATGAAAAGTGGGTAGAATCCCGCAAAGGATTTCTGTTGCTTCTAAAGAAGCAAGTTCACAGCAAAGAAAAGTTTGGAATTGGATATAATCACCTTTCTCCTCCTAGTGATTATACTCCAATTGATAATAAGAAGGAAGAAACTGAATCTGAACCCTTTTCTCCCACATTTCTATTTGATATTATACCTGAAATAGTAAACTATCCACCTAAGGTGTATTCATCTAGTATACTTCAAAAGTTTGTAAATCCCACTGATACAAATTTAGAGGTATATGATAAAAAGTATTTAGAAAAAAAAATCAAATAAAAGACTCTTCAAAAAAAATGAAGACTGTTCCATCAATGAACACTTCTTCTATTTTTGAATATACAAAAACAAAGGAAGCCCGTGATGAATCTAAGGATGCCATGCTCAAAGAGAAGCATCCTATGATTGACATCAAGTTCTCTCCCTGATACCCTCATCCTCCTTATCCAATTATGAAAGCAAACCAACCTTTCATTCCAAATTGCTCTGCCCTTTCACGTGCTTGTACTAAATGTTTCAAGTAAAATCATACTATAGAGGAGTGTTGGTAGACTCCTCTTGAGAAATTCAGATTTAAAATAAAGGCTGAAAAAGTGTCTACCTCAAAAACAACACCTTCCAACAAGGTGAAAAAAAATCAACAAGGCAACGGTCACGAGCCCTATGCCACATCCCTTATTTCACACACCTCCACCTTTAGCTCCAATTCCCTTGCCTTTAACTGTTGGAACCTCACCCTTTCACTCTCCAACAGTTACCGCATCACATTATCCATCAGTTGAAGCAAACTCACCTTCTATGAATTCACATATTGATGTTAGCTTGGTTAAAAATCTCAAGTTTAATCTCTTGAGTGTATCTCAATCAGCTGACAAAAATTACTGCTTATCTTTCACTTTAGACAGCTGCAAAATCCTTTCCCCTGAAATAAATTCCAAAATAAAGGTCTTAATTGACCAACACACTCTCTTGACTGCCAAGAGAAGTGGAAATGTTTATGTTGTCAAAATGGGAACTGATTCTCAGTCCTCAATTCCCACTTGCTTAGTTGCTAAGGCTTCATATTCTAAAACTGCCTTATGGAACAGAAGATTCAACCATTTAAATCATCTATCTCTTCATAAGTTTTCCACCTACTCACTTGCAAAAGGGTTACCTTTCAAAGAATTTAACTTTGAATGTCAATGTGATTCTTTCATAAAAGGGAAGCAACATAAATCATCGCATAAATCTATTGAGGAATCAAAAACAATAGCATGTCTTCAAATGCTTCACATGGACTTGTTTGGTCCAGTGAAGGTTGTTAGCTTAGCTAGAAAGAAGTACTGCTTAGTTTGCTCAATATCATTTGATTGAACAGTTGACCCAGCCCCTTGTTGTTTGAAAAAACCCTCCAGTTGTAGATGATTACTCAAGATATTGTTGGACATTCTTTCTATTCAGCAAGGATGAGAGTGCTGACAAAATAAAAGCCCTGATCACTCAGATTGAAAGACAATTTGATCTTCAAGTCAAAACAATAAGAAGTGATAATGGGACCGAATTCAAGAATTAAGTTCTTAATGAATTTTGCACTTCTAATGGAATTTTGAGACAATATAGTGTTCCTAGGACACCTGCTCAAAATGGAGTAGTTGGAATGACAAATAGGACACTTATTGAAGCAAGTAGAACAATGCTAGCTGACTCAGGACTACCTTTATCTTTATGGGCTGAAGCAGTAAACATTGCTTGTTATGTCTTGAACAGGGATCATATTGTGAATAGACATGATAAGACTGCTTATGAAGTTCTTCATAAAATAAAGCCTCTCATCTTCTTTTTCAAAGTGTTTCGATGTCCCTACTTCATACTAAACACAAAGGATCCCCTGCCCAAATTTGCTGCAAAAGTGGTCTCAGGATACTTTGTGGGATATTCTCAAACTTCAAACCCTTACAAGGCTTTTAATCATAGAACAAATATTGTAGAGGAAACCATTGATGTAAATTTAAATGATTTCTCATACCCTTATTTTCCGGCCACTCCTGAAGATCTATTTGATCTTGAAAATCTTACATATATTCCTCTGCATCAGTCTTACCCACCTCGTCTGAATCTTACCAAACTTCAGAAGACTTGTCATCAATTAAAGATTTCTCGGGTTCTACTTCACCTTTTCATATAACTTCACACCTGAGAAACTTTCCAACTCATATTGTGCAAGTTTAACCTCTTCAATTCCAATTGTTGAGTATGCATCAAAAATTCCTCCTATGCAAGAACCCACTCCTCCACCTATTGAACCTCTTTCTCTAATTGATATTTCATCAGCATCATCTGATGCTGCTTCCACGAATAACTGTCTAGAGATCATTCCCTATGACAAAAAACACCCTCTTGAACAAATCTTAGGTGATTTGAACAAAGGTGTTCAAACCAGAAGCCAAATTGCAAACTTCTGTCTTCATGCAGTCTTCTTGTCTCAAATAGGGCCATCTAAATACCAAGAGGCTGTAAAAGATAGTAATTGGGTTGAAGCTATGAAAGAAGAGCTGCTTAAGTTTAAAAGACAAAATGTTTGGACACTATGTCCTCTGCCTAAGGACAAAAATCCTATAGCTACTAGATGGGTGTTTAGAAATAAATAGATGACAGATGCCAAACTTCAGAAGACTTGTCATCAATTAAAGATTTCTCAGGTTCTACTTCACCTTTTCATATAACTTCACACATGAGAAACTTTCCAACTCATAATGTGCAAGTTTTAACCTCTTCAATTCCAATTGTTGAGTATGCATCAACAATTCCTCCTATGCAGGAACCCACTCCTCCACCTGTTGAACCTCTTTCTCCAATTGATAATTCATCATCATCTGATGCTTCTTCCATGAATAACTATCTAGAGATCATTCCCTATGACAAAAATCACCTTCTTGAACAAATCTTAGGTGATTTGTACAAAGGTGTTCAAACCAGAAGCCAAATTGCAAACTTCGGTCTTCATGAAGTCTTCTTGTCTCAAATAGAGCCATCTAAATACCAAGAGGCTCTAATAGAGAGTAATTGGGTTGAAGCTATGAAAGAAGAGCTGCTAAAGTTTAAAAGACAAAATGTTTGGACACTATGTCCTCTGCCTAAGGACAAATATCCTATTGCTACTAGATGGGTGTTTAGAAATAAAATAGATGACGGATGCATTGTAGTAAAAATCAAATCCAGATTGGTAGTTCAAGGTTACTGCCAAGAGGTAGGCATAAACTATGATGAAACCATTGCTCCTGTAGCTAGATTAGAATCTATCAGAATCTTTCTTGCATTTGCAATTTCTCACAAAATAAGTGTTTAAAATGGATATCAAAAGTGCCTTCCTATATGGGACAATAAAAGAGGATGTCTATGTTTGTCAACCACCAGGTTTTGATGATGTTCATCATCCTAACTGGGTGTGCAGACTGGACAAGGCATTGTATGGACTAAAACAAGCTCCTAGAGCTTGGTATGAAACCTTATCTCAAATAATTTTACCATGGAAACCATAGACAAAACATTGTTTACTAAAAGGACATGAAAAGACCTCCTGCTGGTCCAAATATATTGATGACATTACATTTGGATCAATCAATTCTTCCCTATGTGAACAATATTCAAATTTTATGTCTTCAAAATTTGAAATGAGCGCCTTAAGTGAATTAAAAACATTTTTTTGGTCTTCAAATTCGACAAACACAAAATTGTATTTTCATTCATCAGTCAAATACATAAAATATCTTTTGAATAAATTTGAAATGACCGATTGCAAAGTAATTTCCATACCTATGGCAACAACTTCTGGAATAATACCAGATGAAAATGGTGAACCTGTAGATCAAACCCTCTACAGATGCATGATTGGATCACTGATGTATTTAACTACATCAAGACGTTACATCATGTATGCACCATATGTTTGTGCAAGATACCAATCTTCACCAAAACAATCTCATTTATATTTTGTGAAGAGGATATTCAGATACCTAAAAAGTACTTCTGCACTTGGTATCTGGTATCCCGCTAATCAACCTTGTAAGCTGGTAGATTTTTCAGATTGTGATTATGCAGGATTCTCTCTTACAATAAAATTAACTTCAGGAGGATGCCAATTCTTTGTAAATTGTTTGGTATCTTGGCAGAGTAAGAAACAAACTTCCGTCTCAAACTCAACTGCTGAAGCTGAGTACACTGCTTGAGTACACTGCTGCAGCTCATTGCATTTCACAAGTTCTATGGCTTCAATATCAGTTATTGGACTTTGGAATAACTGAAATGAAAACTCCACTTTTGATAGACAGTGATGCAGCTAAACACATCATAAAAGATCCTCTTGATCACTCCAAAAACAAACACATAGAAATAAGACACCATTTCATAAGAGACCGTTATGAAAATGAACTAATTGTTCCTAAACATGTCTCAACAAATGATCAAGTTGTAGATATTTTTACAAAACCTTTAGACTCATCAACTTCTGCCTAATTTGTTATTAAATTGGGCATGATGAACATGAGTTGAACTACAACCTCTGAATCAAAATAACTTGTTTAATTTTAAATTTTCCTTAAAATTTTGTTTATTGTCTTTAATTTTACTTTTTATTAATAAATCAAACGTCAATCCACTGATTGACCTAACAATGAACCAAAAACGAATAACCATTAAGTGAACTACTATTGTTCATATTTATGTGGTTATACCTAACTGCGTAGACTACTGTGAATATATTAATAAGTTTTTTATATTTCACTACTTATATATGTTCGTGGTTGTCAGCTATTCGTTGTCACATTTCTATCAGTAGGTAATCATCAGTGATTATGTCCGTCTGTGGATGTAATCATCTGTGATTATGTTTGTGTCAGTGGATACAATCATCCGTGATTGTATTTATATCGAGTATAACCATCAGTGGTTATACTCATCTGTGCCTGTGTGTATATCAATAACCATCAGTGGTTATTAT
This sequence comes from Mikania micrantha, assembly GCA_009363875.1. Classification (NCBI taxonomy): domain Eukaryota; kingdom Viridiplantae; phylum Streptophyta; class Magnoliopsida; order Asterales; family Asteraceae; genus Mikania; species Mikania micrantha. The sequence goes on along the minus strand of CM018694.1, from coordinate 5,183,165 downwards.
TATCCATGGTTGTGATATTTGTACCACTTGACCTTCGTTGACCCTCAGTCTTTTTCCCTTATATCCGTCTTTCCAAATTCCGTCGTTCTCATCTTTCGCACTTACCCTAATTTCTCTGAAAGTTCATTAACTCATCTTGATCACAGTGTTTAACCTAACCCTTGATCAAGAATGATGAGTTCAAGCTTGAGGATAGATGTTTGTGAGGAATGACATCTGGCTCGGTGCATTTACTCTAATCATGTTATCTGAGCTTTAAACTTAAGATGATTTAGAGCGACGGCATCAGACCAAGCTTCATTCCACTCAAAACATTGTCCATGATTTTAGAATTTTTTTCTGTTTAGGTTGTTTTGTCATTTTGTTGTCTCTCTCAACCTTCTTCTTCTTCTTCTTTTTTTTTTTTGTACCATTTTTACCTTTTCTATTTTTGTCCTAATCGGACTATCCATCATTTGTTATAAATACTAGCCATTTCTCCCTGTAGATCCCCTCTTTATTTTGTAACGGCTAAATCATCCCTACTTTCTCTCTTCAAACCCTCTAAATCGCTGCAATTTTAGCTTTGTTCTCACAAATTCCATGGCTCTCGACTCTCTAAAACTCAACTCGTTCATAACCTAATCGATTGTCTCACCCGATCATCTGAGTATCCTCAGTATGATGAAATTATTGATATTTGTAGAATTCATTTGTTCACACTGCCTCAACTATCAACCCTAATATCTAGGTCACTTCCCTGAATCAATTTTTGTCAAACTCTGCTGTAGTGACCAAAGATGATACTGTTGAAAGCATCGCATCTGTGGTTACTGAACAACAGGTCACCATATCTCCCTCACTGCTTTCATTTGCTCTAAATCTTCTGGACACATATTCTCCACCCAACTAGTAGGTCTCCTTCACACGAAATATCTTGAGTGTCACTACCAAGGAGATCTAAAGAATGGAATTTTGTACAAAGCATTCTTCCAACCCAAGTACAAGTTCCTATATCACACAATCTTGCAGTGTTTGTCTTAGAAGACAACTAGTTGGGGAGAAATGCCATATGACATGCAATATGTCATGTATGCACTTCTCACCAATAAAAAGGTAATGTTATCCCAGATCATCTTTGATCATTTGGTACATCACCAAAGGGCCACCAATTTTTTAATTTTTCCTAGGTTTGTGATGGCTTGTTTGTTCCATCAAATATATAATGTATGTCATATTGTTTCTCTTTTACAAACTAAGGCAATTGACAAACAGACCTTTGCTAGGTTAAACACTAATGCAAAGACATTGGATGGTACTGAGGTCACAACCGTCCAAAGCAAACCCACATCCACCTCCACTTCCACACCTAAAAAGGTACAGACCATAAGAAAACAATCATCCAAAGCCTCCTCCAAACCCTTTTCTAAAAATCCCAAAAAGGCTGTTTAGGAAGTTGAGATCCCTAAACAAGTCATTGTCCCCACTGGACAACAGGATCCACCTGAAACTCTCAGGTGAATCCAAAATCTCACCCTGAGCCAAATCCTCATCAATCCTCTCAACATGATGATGTTGTATTCCAAAGGAACCCACACAAACTGCTGAAATATCACTAGATACTCAGCCCGTAGTCCATTCTCCCATGGACACCTCTGCTTGTGAAACCTAGCCAATCCATGAAACAATAACCCAAGTTCTCCATGAGATTGATACAACTTTTGGACTTGGTGGTTCTCTTCTCACACAAACATTGAGGAGCAGCCTCTTAAAACCACTGTTGAAAATGCGCATTCTCTAACCCTTAGAGATGAAGATGGGGTCAGTGTGCCTAGTCCATCTAGACACTCTTCAAATCAATGTGGCTACACTCACTTAGTTGGTTACAAAGGTGTTGAATGAAAAAGCACTGCAAAACCAATCCAACCCAATGCATGCATCTTCATCTGAAGATCCCCCAAACACTTTAACCACCTTAAACACTCACACCATTGATCCCACTATTCTTCAAGTAGTGTAAAACTCACTGCTTACCACCCATCTCACCACTCTCTTTTAAATCTTCACTCAAAGCTTTCTTCACTCCCAAAAGGTACAAATGGATCTACTAAAAGTTTTGGTAGATTCCAAGATTAAGTCACTCAAGCATGAGGTGGCTAATCAGAATCTCTTTCTAAATTCTCTAACATGAATAGCTCCACCTCCCCCTTGGTTTAAAGAACAGGCTGATAAAGCCAAAAAGAGGGAGAATGAGAAACTCCTGTCTACTGCTTAGAAAGCCAAAAGGGCTGCTGATGAAGCTAAGCGGCAGAAGATGAAGCTTGTAATGAAGCTTGTAAAACTAAAGAACCAAGAGGCTCTTTTCAAGGCTGATTTGGATCAACAGTTTCAAACTGAAACTGCCACAACCAGCTTAGCACAAAAAGAGAAGGAAACCTCTTCTCAGATGGAAACCAGTAGTTTTGGCACAACCATAATACCCAAACACAAAGCCACTAAACCTGATGCCACCATACCCATCAGTGGCATTCAAAAATCCACTGAACCCCAAACAACCACAGACTCTACACAACTTCAAATAACCACTGCTCCTTCTCCTATTCAAATCAACTCTAACCTAACCGCCCTTGCACAAACAAAGGTACCCATACCAGTAAGAGACTCATCTCCTACTCTCTCACCTCAATCTGCCTCTCAAACTCTCTTGTGTCTTTCAAAGATTCCTCCCAAACCCTAACCTAGAATAAGACATTCTTTTTCAAGGAGAAAGAAGAGTATAGCCAAGAAACACAAACCTGGCTCAACAAAATCCCAAAAACCTTGGGCCTCAAACAAAGAGGAAAACTCTGACTCTGATGATAACAGACCCATCTCTTTACAAAAATCCAGAAAAAGGAAATTAGTGATAGATGAAGATAAGAATGTCTCTGTTTCCCCTCATCCCACCAGATACCCCTATCTAATAAATCCAATTGCCATTGCAACTGAGAAGCCCCAGCCTTCTTCTGAAAGACAGTCCTTTTCACCCAAGAGACAATTCTCCACTGATAAAGAACTTAAACAACAGAAGAATGTGGAGAATGAAAGAGAACAGAAGATCTTAGCTGATCTTCAAGCCTTTGGACTAAACGTGGAAGCTTTCGTCAAAGCCTATCAGGACAAGATCACTCAGATGGATCTTCATCAACAGAAGGATTATGAGGCTGAGAGGGAGTAGATAATAAAATTCCTACTGGATGAAGGAAAGTATATAGTGGAAACCTTCATGAACTAGGACATCACCCGTTTAAGAAATGAAGCTGCAAAACTCACTTCTAGATTGAAGGCAGATGCAAGGAAGAAGAGGGATGCAGAGCAGAGGAAGAGATTAAAGCATATGCTATTCCAAAATGATTGGGATTCAAAGAATTCTATCATGAGATGGAGGGACAATCTTTTATATGAAGAATGGTCTAATTCAAAAAGGTGAATGTGACATCCGTCAACTTTCAAATTTGACTTATTAACAACTTTAGTGTATTTAACGTTGACTATGACGGAATTTTCAACAAATTTAATAATTAAATGTTTGTTCTCATTTAACATTTATCAATATTTAAAATGCATAGTTTGCATTTGGTAATTTTCGTAATTTCGGCACCGTCTTACGCTAAAAAATCTAAAACGAATATTTATGACAAATCACTTAACGGATTTAGTCAGTATCCTTAATTTAACACGAAATAATAATTCATAAGTAATTAATTTGAATTAACAAATAAAAACCATAAAGTCACAATTTTATGCGTTAAGGTTCCAGACAATAGAAAGTATATGTGTTCAGCCGAATAAGACAGACACAATATATCATATATCATTTAATATTATTTTTAGTTGCTAAAATTTAAGTATTTAGTAAGTTTTAATATCTTAATAAATTTACGAATAAAAATAGTTTATAAAACAATTACCCGGTACAAGATTCAAATACTGTAATACTCAGAATATACATGTTTTAGTCTGTAAAAAACCGCCATAATACCCAATATTTATACCACCTTTCACCTACAATTTGTTATAATAAGACAAATATAAAATTATGACATGGTGTAAGCTTTTAAGGCGCATGTCACTTACATATGACAAGAATCTTTAAAAGCCTTACACATCTTTTATTTTTCTTCACTTAAACACACAAACCCTACCCCTTTTCTCCCTTCATACGTCCACCACCACCACCATTCTTCTTGCCACTTTCAAATTTTCATCTATCATCTTCCAAAGACCCATCCACCATTTCCCTACAAGCTTTTGGAATTTTTGAAGAATTCTTGGCACAAGAACAAGTAGTACAACAAGAACATACTTCATCTTCTTCTAGTTTCCTTCTCTCAAAGGTATACCATCCATTTTATTTTAGATTTACTCTTGGATGAGTTTATGCATGCATATAAACCTATATACATATACGAGTATGTGTGTGTAAGGATATTATGTATGCATGCATGCATGTATACATACATATACACATATGTATGTGTGAGTATGATAAATATATATCTATATGTATATGCATATACACATATGAATCCAACTTTGCAATAATCTTAAAACCCTAGCTGAGGCCAAGGAATGATTTCACATTCTTAGTCCCATTACATGGACGTTGGTGATTTAAAGCTTGGGGAAACTCTTATTAAGTAATAATCTTGCATTCCAAAATTTTGACAGAATATTGTCATCACTTCAAAAAGTCATAAAATGGTCATGACAACTTCAAGTGGAACAAACTCAAGTTCCATGACTAATCATCATGTTAGCTTTCCATGCACTACTTATACAGCTTCTAACTCGACCAAATGATACCTCAAACTACCTTCACAAGATTAATGTGCGGATTTGTACCCCCTAACTTGTGTTGCTGTTTTGGCCTACTTAAGTTCCTAATCATAAAAACTTTTCTAAATAAAAGTTGTTCATAACATCTTAAATAGTGGACTGGAGAGTTTCATAATTTAACTCAAAGGTTTACTATTCAAAAACGAATCAAAACTCACTGGACTAAATATGTTAAAACAGAAACTTCAAGGACTTATACTTGTGTGACTGTTTTGACCCATTTACAAGCAAAATCACGAAAAGTTTTCTTAATGAAAGTTATTCAAAAGACCTTAAAATAGTAGACTGTGAAGTTTCATAATTTTATTCAAACGACTTCTATTTTTAAAGATCATCCGAACAAGCTGGACAGAATCTGTCCAAAAGCAGTTTTATAAACTTAAACATTTTTACATAAATATTAATTATTTTCACATATATAAATGTGTATATATTTCATATACACACTTGAATGATGTGATATATGTATATTCTTGTAATATATATTTATATATGTTGATATAATTTATGAGTTTTGAAGTTGCTAAGCAAAATGGTAATTTTCCCAAAATGCGTCGTTATAATGACGAAATTTTTATAAAATCCGACACTTGGTAATTTCAAGCCATTATAAAATAATATTTCAAGTATAAGTTAAGGCATAATTATTTTAACAAAATCTCGACAAATAGAACACAAACACAACTACATAAACTATAGCAAGTATACAAACTCAAACGAAACTCATTATGTTATAGGAACCGAGTAACTCTTCATATAAACGACAATTAAGAAGTCAATCACCAATCATACTATGTGAGTATTCGTAGCCCTTTTCATTTCAAAGTATTGGGTGCAACATGTATACGCTATTCAATTTCAAATTCAATTTCACAAAACTTGTGGATTCAAACTCTATGTCTATGTGTATGATACTATGTCATATGTGTTAAATTATGATTCTATGTGTGTGCTATTCGAAGTCTAATTCTACTATGATCACTAACTTTATGAGCCAATGGTAACAATAATAGATCAATTGGGTGACGTCCATCCATTGTTTTGACCCTAATGAGGGCCTTTGGATGATTGAAACCAATTCATGCTAATCGTGACTTTCGAGTCGATTGTCAAGTCAACAAAGGTCTGATCATACATACGTTCATACATACATGATTGGAATCTACCTTGACATATGAATCGCAAAAGTCTCAATTCTATTACATATAGTTTAAACCTATGTTTACTCACCAACTTTTTAGTTGACTCTATTTTTATACATGTTGCAGGAAATGTCGTTTGAGTATTGTCAAGTTGACGCTACATGTAGGATGCTATGGACCTAGTTTAGTAAATAAAAACAATGTTTAATTTATGTTTTTCTATGCTAAAAACTACTTGATTTGAGCATGTATTGAATTTGGTATGATTAAATTATGAAACTTAATTAGCGTCACGTGTTATGAACAGTCGCGTCGCGCCCTGACGTTATTCAGCCATCGGTTGGGGTGTGATAGATTGGTATCAGAGCCGTGGCTATAGGGAATTAGGTTATTAGAAATGGTGACCTAGTTTATAGCTTTAGGAGTCTAAACATGAGGTAACTAATGCCTTACATGCCTAATAATCTATGTTCGTATACGTGCTATCTGATTTTACCTTTATTCTATATGTGCTCATACCTTTCATATCATTCAAAATTACGCTATTACTCTAAATTCTAAAAGTTTCATGCTTAGACTACATTCCTATTCATATGTTTCAAGATGAAATTTAATTAAGTTATTTTGTTGAATTTCAAAACACACGTACTTGATCTTTGATTTCATAATCTCGTTAGAGTTAGGTTGTAAGACATGCATGTATTAACTGGAAGGGTGGATATCGGTAGTCGGGACTCCTGTCTAGGAAAGCGATTCGTATAAATCCTTGATATACTGTGGGACGAGTCTAGCTACTCTGTGGAATCTTGATGAGAGCATCCTAACCTATAGCCCAAAGCATGTTACACCAAACGTCTTATAAACTATACGACTCTAATAAGTCAACGGTATTCCACTTTGGATACCATTCCTTATCGATTTTAAACAAGACTCAATGATTTATGATTTGATTATTTTAACCAAGTCATAATGATTTATTATTATTTCAAACATGTCACATTGACTTATAATTCATTTATATTTCAACAAAGTGACATATGGACTTATTGACGTTTTTCATGAGTGATTTCATTCAAAAAAAAAAATCAAACAAGTCCACACAATTCATGTACGCTATTCTAAGACAATGTTACATACTCGCATACTCAAACTATGATTTATGAATTCTATGATATTATATCCATGATTAGTGATAATTAGTTATCACATTTATCTAAGGATATTTAATATCACACACTTGTATTCTATATCATGCAACCTATTCAAAATCAAGCATTTACAAACTTATACCTTGCCACTCATGCAAAACATCTCATTTTCATATATTCCTATACTTCAACTACAATTCTAAGAACTCTAAGACATTATACTTATGATAATTGTATATCATTCAAAATCTAAAGATTATGATGTCTCATTCCATACTACGGCTCTAAGAATTCTAAGACATTAGACCTATGATGGATGATATTTGAGATCATCTTAATCTAAAGCTCTAAAATGTCTTATTATGTAAATTTTCATTGCTAGACACTATTTCAAAGTTTATGATACTACGACTATGATTTATGATATTTATCATATTAATCTAAGTTTCATAATGTCACAAACATTCCTAATGGTCTCTAATGTTCAACCTATAACTGTCAAGTTTGGGTATCATGTGACGGACTTGCAATAACCCGGTAGGTTAAAGCTTGTCACTTCAAACGTCATATAGATATGAAAAAAAAAACTAATCCATTGTCCTACAGATGCCAAACGAGTCAAAGTTGACGGTTTTATGAAACGGACTTCTTCAATCTACTTGATTGATGTTAGTTAAACCAAACATCTTGTAAACCACAACAACTTTGGTAAGACAAGTTTTCATTATATGAAGTTATAATTTAACTCATTTGTGTGCCACGTTCATGAAGCAAGGTAATCATGCAAGGCAAATTATCGTTACGGGTGCACATGGAACGATAATTTGCAGTACATGTGAATCCTGTTGTACGGGAAAATGGGCACATTCATAGCAAACTTTGAATTCAAATCCTCAACTCATTCAAATCCTGGTATAAGATTCAAAACCTACCTACTTGCTCAATTACAACATCAAATCAAGTTTTCAAGCATCAAATCCTATTCGGCATAAATCTTAAACTTCATATTTAAAATTTTGTGTTAGTACCGGTATATAATTGGCATGCTTTCAAAGTATTGGTAGTTTGAAGGTTGGTTACGGCATACCCATATATAAACACCAATAGTACAATGAGAGTAGGACCAAAATCCTGACCAAGGACTATTTACCATCAACTCGACATTCATTATCAAGAAAAATATTCTTTAGTCAAATCTATTGGTTGAATCAATTTAACTATTGCAGCTAGGCTTGATGTGTATCCTTACACCAAGTCAATCAATGGCCACAGTAAATAATTTTACACCGAAACAAAAAAACTATTATTATTTCAAGCGCTCTTAGCAACATCGATAGCTGTTGATAAATCTGTGCACTAACAGACTCCCCCTTAGCAAAAGCTCAGTGATTATTCTCAGATCAGCTCTTTTGAGACAAACAGTAGGTTCCATAAAGCATCTTATGCCAGATCAATATCTACATGTCTCTGAAAATGCTTCTCCTCCTTCTCAAATATTTGAGCTTTATTTTGAATTATTGTAATCAAGTAACAATAATTAATCACCCAAAGCTTTTACTAACTTTATGTACCAACAGTCTCCTTCTTAGTAAAGCCTGGGTATCAGAATTAACAACTATCCAAACCATCTTTGGTTTGGGCTTCAATATAATTTTTTCATTTTCATGAAACTGGCATTCAGCTTCTTTGTTAATCTCATTATTAATATGATACCTTCTCTTTCCATCCAAATTGGAATCATATCTCTTATTATTATTATTATTATTATTATTATTATTATTATTATTATTGTGCCTTTTTCAAAAAAAAAATATCTCTTATTATTCCAAGCTGGTTGAAAAGATTGAGTATACGATTGAAAACACATTGTATTTCTTTGTCTATAACCACCATAAATTCTGTAGTTATTATGTTCCCCAATTAAAAAAGAATTTCTTGAATTAGAAGCATGTGGTTGATAAAATTTTTGTAGGCTTCATCTTTTCATTTTGAAAATAATCATTAAAAGCCTTGGTCAACAAGTCGATTAAGTTGACATTCTCTGTCGTTTTCTTATTGTTCCTTGACTTTCTTGACCTCCTCCTTCTTTTCCTTTTTCTTCTTTTGTTTCTGACACTCAACAGGTTTGGATATTGACTTGAATACTTTCGTAGAAATATCAACATGATCTTTATCCATCCGCTTTTCCTGGAGCTCAGATTTATTCTTCAAATCTTCAATTTCTTTCTTCAATCTAACATTCTCCTCTTTCAACAAATCAAATTCATCACATCTTTTATTTAGTCTCATAATTTCAGCTTTTAGCTCATCAATTTGATATTTTAAATCATTAGTATCATTCTTCATTTTAGAATCATCACACAAGTTGGAAATAACAATCCAAAGATCTTTAGAATTCTTGATTTGTTTGAAATTCTGAAGAATGTCTTTGGAGATTGCCATAGAAAGCAAGGTAAAAACCTTCTTTTCACGATAATAACTTTCCTTCTCTTCTTTATTCAATCTTGATGGATTCTTATAAACTCCATTGAGATTAGGTTGCAAATATCCATCAAATATAGAAATTTTGAGATTTGGATCAACAAGCTCGAGAAACGCTTCAAATTGTGTACTCCAAGATGAAAAATCGCTAAGCAAGAAAAGAACCGGCATCTTTGACATATTTTCAATCTCCATTTTACTAAACAAAAGAGATAATCTTGAATAATTTGTCATTTTGAAATCCCGAAAAAAAATTTCAGCACTTCGGAAAATTTCTAAGTCTTGGTTTGTAGATACTGACAGTATCTATGAAAGTTAACGCTGACACTATCAGTCAATGCTGATACTAATAGTATCAATGAAGATCGTCTGATACTAATAGTATCGACAAAGATTCCACCGATACTAATAATATCGATGCAAGAAATGGCGAGAAAATCTGGAAAATTCCCAACAGCTCGAAAAATCAGAAAAATCCTTCTAAAATCTTCATTTTTGAGAGTTAGAAGTCGAATTTTATACCAATCTCTTCGTAATTCAAAAATACACAACCCTAGCCGGTAAATGTGATCAAAATCACATCTGAAAATGATCAATTTGGCTAAAAACGTGGCTGCGAACTTTTATCTTCAACAAACTTTCAAATTTTGAATATTCAACAATTTGAATCTATTCAAAACACACACTGTGATCTCAGAACCGAAACTAAGGCTCTGATACCACTTTTAAGTCCGTTTGAATAGGATCAAACCGAGATTGATCGACTCATAAACGCTCGGAATCCGTAAACGTGTCGATGTGTGTATGAAAGATTGAAGATGACAATGTAAGTAATCTGAATTCTCATTGAATCAATATCTGATTACAAGAGTTTTAATAAAGAAGAATGAAAGTGCAAAGTCTCTCTCTCTAGCTTCAAAGAAAATTTTAATGTTGTGAATGAAGTGCTACTCTTTCAATACCTAGAGACACCTATTTATAGGTTTACAATTTTAGTAGTATAGATACTAATAATATCGGCAACTAATCATACCGATACTACTAGTATCGACAACACACATGTCGATACTACTAGTATCGATGGAACTCACATCGATACTATTAGTATCGACAATCTATATTAGAAGTTCAATGAAAAATACAAAATACAACTCAAATACATGATCTAGACTAAAAACAATGTCTCCAGTAATCATCGATAGTTGTTGATAAATCCGTACACTAACAAAAATCATTTGAGTTTCTTGATGGGTGGTTGAAGAAATTGATGAAGATATTGTTGTTCAAGTCGTAATTAATAATGTGAGGGCATACAAAGCAACTGGAGATTTATTGATAGAGAAAAGGAAAACATTTGTGTTGCTCATTGCATTGACTTAATGCTTGAGAAAATTGAGGAGTTGACACAACAAAAAACCTCTTTGATTAAAGGGAAAAAAAATAGTAACTTTATTTATAATTATCAGTGGTATTGAGTTTTGCTAGAAAGTTTATAAAGGAAGATCTTCTTCAACATGCATCCACTAGATTCGCCACCACTTTTTCGAATTCATAAAGTGTGTACAAATTAAAACAACCAAATGTTTGTTTCAACTGAATGGGATAGTTGTACTTGGGCAAAGAAAGCCGATGAAAAAGATATAAAAGAAAAATTATGGACGAGAGAGGTTTTTGGCCCAGTGTAGTTTATTCTCTAAAAACCATAAAGCCACTTGTGGAGGTTTTGAGGATTGTTAATGGCAATCGATCACCTGTTATGTCATTTATTTATTGTGCGATGGATGAATGTAAAGAAAAAGTTGCAAGGAACTTTTATAATCACCTTTCTTCTTATTAAGAGATTTATGCTATCATTGATCAAGAATGGGAAAACCAAATGCATCGTGATTTGCATGCGGCCATCTACTACTTGAATACTCGATTTAGATGAAATCCCAATGCTTCCAAACACACGGAAATTAAAAGAGGATTGTACAATTGCATGGACATGTTTGTTAAAAATGATGACATTTATATAAAGCTCAAAGCTCAACTCGATGATTACATATATTAGAGAGGATTATTTATTTAATTATTGACTAATTTATTTCTCTTTAACTTATATATTTACAAGGTGAGAGCATTATGGAGATGAAGTTTCAGAACTAAAGTCCTTTGCGATCAAGATATTGGGTCTTACTTTGTTTGGTTTTAGCTTGTGAATGTAATTGGAGTAAGTTAAATCAAGTTCATACAAAGAGGAAGAAATGGGTTAAGCATCGATAGGATGAATAAGTTGGTGTACATTTCGTAAAACAAGAAATAGAAGAAAAAATATATAATATCAATCGAAAAGATTGGCAAGGAGGTTTTGTCGGATAATGAATGGATAGCCAACCCAAGTTTTGATGAAAATCACGTTAGTAGAGTTGGTGGGTCAAATGGAGAAGAATGTCAAAGTTCACACGTTGAGTAACTTTTATTGAAGAAGATGATGATGAGTAACTAAATTCAGTTGAAGAAAACGTCGACATTGATGAGGAGGAATATGAGTTTTACTACATTTAAATTTGCTTTTTAAATTGTAATATTTTTATCGTTTGTTTTATGTTACATAGTGACTTTTATGCCATGCAATTATAATTTTAATTATTTTTTAATAAAGTCTTGAAGCTTCCGCATTGGTGTGTCTAGCGGCTGACTCATCTTGTGTAACATCAGTGCCGGAACCGACACTGGAACAGTGATCTCCACAGTAAAACGAACAGTAATCAGGTACGAACTATATGTGTTTCATTGTTTATAATATTCATATCATGTTTCATTGCCATGTCATGTAGAACAAATTCAGAATCAGTTCAGAAAACGAAGTTCAGAACAATGGTTCGTAAGTCAGATAACTATCTGGCGACACAGAACCATCATGTGGTTATTTGTTAGGCTTTTGTTATATATAAACATATGTGAGGCCTTACAGAATAAAACAACAACGGATGTCGTTACGTGAATGCTAAACTGACGGATTATTCGCATAGGTGACGATCTGTACGAATACATCTGAAAGTTTAACACTCTGAATGATATCCAATAATTAGAAAACAATATTTAAAAGTATAGTTGTCACCGTGTTCGAACGGGTGACGATTCGAACGAATACGCGCGACGACTGCACGATTCGATTGTAAACCGTAAATTAAATATTTTTGAAAATTTAAAATAAATAAAAGATATGTAGTTATTTTATTAGGAATCACAACTTAAAATAATTTTATTAACCTTATTTTAAAATCGAGTCGTTTCGTCACGAAAACGATGAGAAACTGACGCTTTTACGCAAAACCACGCGAAACCGAACGAACCCGAACATACCCGGGTAAACCCAAGTCATTTAATATGGCTTTTATTGCCAAACCAAACCCCACCAACCAGAACTATCATCACCATCGTTCACCTTTCTCTCCCTACTCTCTCTCTCTCTAGAAAACTCACCTTCTCTCTAAGATTTCTTGCTCAAATCTCAACCATTTTGAGTGTTTTTGGTGTCAAAACAACCACCATCACTTGTAGATCACGAAAGTACAACGGATCTAAGGTTTGATCCAGCAAATCCGAGGTAAAATTCATGTTCTTGTTCGGTTTGGGGTTTTGAAAACCCTAATCTCGCCACCCTTCACCACACCGGTTTTAAGCCTATGTCCAACCTTAGGAAATCTCACCAAACACACTAGGATGATGTAGGAACAAGTCTTGTGTCAAGGCCTAACTTATTTGATAGAAAGCCAGAAGCTGGCTGCGCCAGGCCGCGACGGCCGAATGGCCAACATATCAGCCCAGCGAATGAAGAATTTTTTGTCACCTTCGGCCGAATGTCTTGGTTCAATCGGCCCTTCCTTCTTCGCCCGAATCAGGGCCCTTTCGGTCAAGCAACTCATTCTGTCGGCCAAGCTATTCGGCCATGGTTCATTCGGTCGGGCCATTACTTCGGCCAACAGCCATTCGAACAACCCGACCTATTCGGCCATGCTGTTTCGGCCTAGGATCATTCGGAAACCCTTCATACAGCCAACAGTCTTCAGTCGGCCCAGGACTCTCTTTCGGCCCATCCTTCATTCGACGGTCATAATGGTTCGGTCATGAAGATTAGAGTTGGCTAGGGTTTAGACCATATGGTTTCATGCATGGGAGTGGATCATGTGTGAGCATGGTTTGCATGACGAATACGTGCATGTGTGTGTGGGTACATGAAAGTCATTAGGTTTTCGATAACAATAAACAAATCCTAGACTATTTTGTTAAACAAAAGGTGATGAGACTAAAGGCTTTCATGCTAGGGTTATACGTCAAAGTTTCCTAAATAACAACAAAGGTTTAAATCAAGGGTTATTGAATGGAAGCTAGTTCTAAGATGCATGGATTTAGTTACTTATGCGTGATCATGGGGATTTACGTGAATGCATGCATTGAGAAACAGAGAAATTTAGTCTAATGTTGTGGAGTTGTTCTCATGAGTAACTTCTAATCCTTAGACAATTGTAACGACATATAATTACATTAGATAGTTATTTGAACTATCTAGGATGGATTATACACGTAAATGAACAAAGAATCATGAACGATCAAGATCTTGTAAGGGGCCAAGGTTAATCATTTAAGATTAACCTAAGCCCATCATGATAACTAGACTTTTCTTAACTTAATAATGTCTTTGAATAAAGAAATTGATTTATAAATCTCGTTAAATTAAATAAAAGGTTTTAAAACTTACAAGTTTAATTACATTGAAATAAATTAAAAACATTTTAATTAAAGACTTCTAACTAGTGATATGGGATCAGGGTTAATTATGGGTAATGTTTTAGACTAGATAGAAGGAGTTAGAGAAACACACTAGTAATTTAGGACACTTAGTTGCACACCGAGACCAAAGCCTTAAATACAACGTCTATTATAAACACTCATCGTATTCGAATCTCTTAAAACAACACAGGTGCTAAAGATACATAAGCAACCATCAAAGAGCGCGCATTATCTTTTGTGGTTCTGTTACACATCAACACAAGTGAGTTCATAGCCCCTTTTCTAACATTTTTGTTTTAAAACGCGGGGCTGAGAAGCATGCGTAAACTGTTTTATTTAAATTGTTTACCTAAATGCTTTTAATTCGTATATGTTTTACATGTATAACTGTTATTCTAGACTTTTGTCTAGGTAAACTGTTTATTGGATTTAAAACGAGTTATCTATTTTTCATGAGTAAATAACTCTTCAATTCAAAGAACTCTTTTCAAAGAACTATTTTCAAAGAACTAACGATCTTTTTCAAAGAACTAACGATCTATTTCAAAGAACTATTTTCAAAGAACTAACGATCTTTTTCAAAGAAGTAACGATCTATTTCAAAGAACTAACGGTCTATTTCAAAGAACTAACGGTCTATTTTCAAAGAGCTATTTCAAGAGGGTGTTGTCAAAGAACTAACGATCTGACGATCTGTTTACAAAGAACTATTTCAAGGGTCTAACTGGGAAATATCAAAGATAGCATGTGCCATTCTCAGGTTTGAAAGATGTCCTAGCTAGACTGACCGAACATGAGACACATGTTTGATGATATTTACAGTATTCCCTAATTGTTTTGAGGAAAATCTGGGAAATATTCAAAGATAGCATGTGAACGGTCAAGAACGGTCAATAAAATCATATATTTCAAAAGATATCCTAGCTAGACTGATTGAGTATAGGTCACATGCTTGATGATATTTACAGATATCCTTTACTACTAAGTACCTGATTGCTATACTAGTCTACTCGAGTATATGACCAAGGCCCAATCATTAGGACTTAGATTTTATTAAATGTTTATTTATTTATTTAGTTAATCATTTATTTCACTGTTTGTACAATTATTGTGGTTGATCCTATTTGGTGATGAACTTAAGGAATCAATAGAGATTTCAAATCGT
The DNA here is from genome assembly GCA_009363875.1 of Mikania micrantha. Taxonomy (NCBI): domain Eukaryota; kingdom Viridiplantae; phylum Streptophyta; class Magnoliopsida; order Asterales; family Asteraceae; genus Mikania; species Mikania micrantha. The sequence continues at coordinate 5,167,596 of CM018694.1, read as the reverse complement.
TGTATTTACAGGAACAAAGAACTGAAGAACAAATGGGTTAATAGTAGGGGTAAAATGCTTCATTATCATTAACAACAATGTCCTATGTGGATTAGTATGTGGTGGGACGGCGTCTGGGCGGGTTGTAGGCTCGACTCAGGGGTATGCCCTATATATAAGCATACCGATCTGGATGATACATGTGATGTTAATGAGATTAAGGTTGTTACCCGAGGGTTTAACAAATGTTTTGGGGAGTACATTAGAACTATAGTGGAATGGAAGTGTAAAGTAGGTAAAAATGCTTAATTATCATTAACAACAGTGTCATATGCGCATTAGTATGTGGTGGGACGGCGTCTGGGCGGGTTGTAGGCTCGACTCAGGGGTGTGCCCTATATATAAGCATACCGATGTAGATATTACATGTGGCGTTAATGAGGTTAGGGTCTTTACCGGAGAAGATTTTCAAATCATTAATTACTAAACTATATGAACTCACCAACCATGTGTTGACTTGGTCTTTTGCATGACTTCTCAGGTGATGAACAGGTCAATTAAGAAGCTTATGCTTTTGGACTAGGACTTCAGATAGAAGACTTAGCATTTTTTTGGACCTGCATACTTTTGGAACATCATTATACAATTATTTTGTATATCTTGTATAGTTACAAGATAGAAACTTTATGATGTTTATGGTAGATTTACTTTGTTAAATTATAAACGATACTGATGTAATTTAACTTTGTAATTCTATTCTATTTAGCATTTTCTCATTTATATCATGTACAATGTAAACAATCTGATCATCACGATTATCACTCACGATATCGCGCCCCGGGAACCTTCCGCCCGACGGGGAATCCGATCCAACCCCGCCGGCTCGGGGTGTGACAGATTGGTATCAGAGCCATGGTTATAGAGAAATATAGGTCACTTGATTAAACGGTTTGGCCTAGACTATAACCTAGGGACCCTGCATGTAGAGAACACAGGACTTAAGACTTTACTTGCATATTGTCTTCTGTATTCGATCATTGCACTAACCAATAACTTTATTGGTTATGATCAGAATGCCGCCGAGAAGACAGACTCCCTCGTTACCTCCACCACCACAAGATTTGGCTCCATATTCATCTACACCATCACCGTCTGACTCACCTCCTGCAATGCCTCCATTGCCTCCACCTCCTCCTCCATTTATTCCTCCTCCACTCAACCTACCAGCAGGCCCGAGCACAACGCCAATTCTGGATCCTACTACTATCGCTTTGGTGACTCTACTGAGTAGTCAGATGACCAACCAGATGAAAGAAGCGCTACCGGAGATGTTCAGCCGTTTCCGTAACGAGATCAACAATACTGGCAACTCATCAGGAGAAGCCAGTGGGAACACTGGTGGTGCTTCAAACCACTCATACAAGTCCTTTATGGGATGTAAGCCACCCACTTTTAGTGGGTCTGAAGGAGCCGTCGGATTAATCCAATGGATAGAAAATATTGAAGCCACTCTGGACCTCTGCAGTTGTCCAGAGCATCACAAGGTTCGCTACTCCGCTGGAACATTCAACAAGAGAGCCTTGACTTGGTGGAATGGCCAAGTTAATGCAAGAGGAAGAGATGAAGATATGGCGATGCCATGGGAGGACTTCAAGACTCTACTAAGGACAGAGTTTTGCCCCAAGAACGAGCTACAAAGATTGGAAGTGGAATTGTCTAACCATGTGATGAAAGGGGCAGACCACATGGGATATACTACTCGTTACCACGAGTTGGTTGCTTTGGTGCCGGATATGGTACTGACTCTGGAGAAGCGGATTGACAGGTATGTATGTGGGTTACCAGTCCGCATACAAGGATTAGTGGTTGCTGCAAATCCTGTCACATTGGAGTCTGCGGTGAGTTTGTCTGGGAAGCTCACGGATATGATGGTAGCCTCAGGAATTTTAAAGAAAGAGGCTGACTCCGGCAAGAACAAAGCAGAGCCGTCAAAGAAACCTCACCATCATCAGAAGAAGAAACAAAAGGTCATCAAGAACTACACGATGGCCATACCTCTCCAACAAATAGCAGCTGCACCACAGAACCCCAACAAAAGACCCTACACTGGTACATATCCTTTGTGTGTCAAGTGTCAATACCATCATGCTGCTAACACCCCTTGCAAGCAATGCACTGGGTGTGGAAGAATGGGCCATTGGGTTCAACATTGCAGGATGACACCAAATCAAGCAGTCAACAATGCTGCTTTAGCTCTTCCCCCACCAACTAAACAGAACAATGGTGGATGCTATAACTGTGGCGAACAGGGCCACTTTGCGAAGAACTGCCCAAAGAAGACACAACAAGCAGTTCAAGGACCCCGTGGAAGAGCTTTTGTTATAGGAGCTCCAGCTGCACGCCAAGACCCGAACGTGGTCACTAGTACATTTCTCTTACATGACTTTTATGCATCTGTTCTATTTGACACTGGTGCGGATCAGAGTTTTATCTCTGCCGATTTTGCATGCCAACTAGATTCTATAGAGGAACAGTTAGACTCCCCTTACATCATAGAAGTAGCTAACGGAAAACAGATCACAGTTAGTACAGTATACAGGAATTGCCCGTTGACACTTAATGGTCATACATTTGCCATCGATTTGATACCGATGGAATTGGGTAGTTTCGATATCATTGTTGGAATGGATTGGCTTTCTTCTAACCGAGTGGAAGTCATCTGTTCTGAGAAGCTGCTTCGAGTTCCATTGCCGGATGATCGAGTATTGGAAGTCAAAGGGGATCAAGCAAAACGAAGTGTCAAAATCATTTCTAGCATAAAGGCACGTAAGTGTTTACAGAAGCAGTGTGTAGCTTTCCTAGCTCACGTAGTGGAAAAGGAGAAAGACAAGAAAAAGATACAAGACGTACTGGTAGTGAAAGAGTATCCAGAGGTATTCCCTGAAGACCTACCAGGTTTACCACCTGCGCGACCGGTAGAGTTCCGAATTGACTTAGTTCCTGGAGCAACTCCAGTTGCTAAATCTCCTTACAGGTTAGCACCTTCGGAGATGCAGGAATTGTCAAACCAGTTACAGGAGTTACTGGATAAAGGATTCATCAGACCGAGCTACTCACCTTGGGGAGCTCCGGTCCTGTTTGTGAAGAAGAAAGACGGATCGTTTCGAATGTGCATCGATTATCGGGAGCTGAACAAGTTGACTATCAAGAACCGGTATCCATTGCCGAGGATTGATGACTTGTTTGATCAGTTACAAGGAGCACAATACTTCTCGAAGATCGATCTACGGTCCGGGTATCATCAGCTTAGAGTTCAAGACGAAGATATACCGAAGACGGCATTCCGAACCCGATACGGGCATTACGAGTTCATGGTGATGCCTTTCGGATTGACAAATGCGCCAGCGGTTTTCATGGACCTCATTAACCGAGTGTGCAAGCCGTATCTGGATCAGTTTGTCATTGTCTTCATCGATGACATCTTGATCTATTCAAAGAGTAAAGCTGAACACGAAGAACACCTCAGGAAAATCTTGGAGCTATTGAAGGAACATAAACTTTATACCAAATTCTCTAAGTGTGAATTTTGGTTAAGGGAAGTTCAATTTTTGGGCCATGTAGTCAACAGTGAGGGTATACACGTGGATCACGCCAAGATTGAAGCGATAAAGAAATGGGACACTCCGAAGACACCGACGGAGATACGATCTTTTCTGGGCTTGGCAGGTTATTATAGAAGGTTTATCTCAAACTTTTCTAAGATAGCTTTGCCTCTCACCAAATTAACTCAGAAGAGTGAACCGTTTGTCTGGGAGCAGAAACAAGAAGATGCTTTCCAGACTTTGAAACAAAAGTTGTGTGATGCTCCAATTCTATCTCTCCCAGAAGGATGTGATGACTTTGTTGTTTACTGTGATGCCTCCCATCAGGGACTCGGTTGCGTACTGATGCAACGGGATAAAGTCATTGCGTATGCATCAAGACAGTTAAAAGTTCATGAGCAGAACTACACTAATCATGATCTTGAATTGGGAGCTGTAATCTTCGCACTGAAGATTTGGAGACATTACCTATACGGCACCAAGTGTACCATATTTACTGATCACAAGAGTCTGCAACACATCTTTGATCAGAAGGAACTCAACATGCGACAACGCCGTTGGGTTAAACTTCTGAATGATTACGATTGTGTGATCAAGTATCATCCGGGAAAGGCGAACGTTGTAGCTGATGCCTTGAGCCGGAAGGAACGGGTCAAACCCTTGCGCATTAGAGCAATGGGAATGACTGTGCAGACCAGTTTACGAGACAAGATAATTCAAGCACAACAAGAATCAGTTGACAGAGGAAATTTGAAGAAAGAGCTTGATTGCGGAGCGGAGAAACAATTTGAGACCAAGTCTGATGGAATGATCTACTACGAGAATCGTATATGGATTCCGGCGGTAGGCGAATTGAGAATACTTATCTTCAATGAAGCGCACAATACTAAATACTCTGTTCATCCAGGCGCTGATAAAATGTACCAAGACTTGCGTGGATTTTATTGGTGGCCTGGAATGAAGAAAGACATAGCCGAGTACGTCGGTTAGTGTCTTACGTGTGCAAAAGTGAAGGCGGAACACCAGAAACCGTCTGGTTTATTGGAACAGCATGAGATTCCGCTCTGGAAGTGGGAACAAATAGCTATGGACTTCATTACCAAGCTACCCCGCACTTCCAGTGGTCATGATACGATCTGGGTTATCATTGATCGTTTGACGAAATCTGCTCATTTCTTGCCGATGCGTGAGACCTTCACGATGGATAAATTGGCGAGATTGTACATCAATGAGATAGTGGTACGCCACGGTGTGCCATTGTCTATCATCTCTGATAGAGATAGCAGATTTACATCCAGGTTCTGGCAATCACTACAGAAATCTCTACGGACGCAGTTAAATCTGAGTACAGCTTATCATCCTCAAACGGACGGTCAAAGCGAACGTACTATTCAGACCCTAGAAGATATGTTAAGAGCCTGCATTTTGGATTTTGGTGGAAATTGGGATTCTCATTTGCCACTGATCGAATTCTCCTACAACAATAGTTACCACAACAGTATTGGATGTGCCCCATTTGAGGCTCTTTATGGTCGAAAATGTCGGTCACCGATCTGTTGGACTGAAGTGGGAGACAATCGAATAACTGGGCCAGAGCTTATTCAGGAAACCTCTGACAAGATTGCCCAGATCCAACGAAGACTACAAGCTACAAGAAGCAGACAGAAAAGTTATGCCGACAAACGGCGCAAGCCGTTGGAATTCCAAGTGGGAGACCGTGTAATGTTGAAGGTATCCCCATGGAAAGGTGTAGTACGTTTTGGAAAGAAAGGCAAATTAGCACCACAATACGTAGGACCGTTCGAAATCATCGAACGTATTAGTCCTATGGCGTATAGATTGAGATTACCAGATGAACTCAGTGGTGTGCATGACGTGTTTCATGTCTCAAACTTAAAGAAATGCCTTGCGAACGAGATACTCGTCATTCCAATCGAAGAAATTCAAGTAGACGAACAGTTACACTTCATTGAAGAACCTTTAGAGATTATGGATCGCAAGGTTAAACAACTGAGGCGAAGCCGTATTCCAATTGTAAAGGTTCGTTGGAACTCAAGACGCGGACCCGAGTTTACTTGGGAATGTGAAGATCACATGAAGTCAAAGTATCCCCAACTGTTTGAAGAGGAAGCGGTAACCGACAACACTTCTTAAATTTCGGGACGAAATTTCTCTAACAAGGGGAGACTGTAACATCAGTGCCGGAACCGACACCGGAACAGTGATCTCCACAGTAAAACGAACAGTAATCAGGCACGAACTATATGTGTTTCATTGTTTATAATATTCATATCATGTTTCATTGCCATGTCATGTCATTAACGAACAAATTCAGAATCAGTTCAGAAAACGAAGTTCAAAATAATGGTTCGTAAGTCAGATAACTATCTGGCGACACAGAACCAACATGTGGTTATTTGTTAGGCTTTTATTATATATAAACGTATGTGAGGCCTTACAGAATAAAACAACAACGGATGTCGTTACGTGAATGCTAAACTGACGGATTATTCGCATAGGTGACGATCTGTACGAATACATCTGAAAGTTTAACGTTCTGAATGATATCCAATAATTAGAAAAGAATATTTAAAAGTATAGTTATCGCCGTGTTCGAACGGGTGACGATTCGAACGAATACGCGCGACGACTGCACGATTCGATTGTAAACCGTAAATTAAATATTTTTGAAAATTTAAAATAAATAAAAGATATGTAGTTATTTTATTAGGAATCACAACCTAAAATAATTTTATTAACCTTATTTTAAAACCGAGTCGTTTCGTCACGAAAACGATGAGAAACTGACGCTTTTACGCGAAACCACGCGAAACCGAACGAACCCGAACATACCCGGGTAAACCCAAGTCATTTAATATGGCTTTTATTGCCAAACCAAACCCCACCAACCAGAACTATCATCACCATCGTTCACCTTTCTCTCCCTACTCTCTCTCTCTCTAGAAAACTCACCTTCTCTCTAAGATTTCTTGCTCAAATCTCAACCATTTTGAGTGTTTTTGGTGTCAAAACAACCACCATCACTTGTAGATCACGAAAGTACAACGGATCTAAGGTTTGATCCAGCAAATCCGAGGTAAAATTCATGTTCTTGTTCGGTTTGGGGTTTTGAAAACCCTAATCTCGCCACCCTTCACCACACCGGTTTTAAGCCTATGTCCAACCTTAGGAAATCTCACCAAACACACTAGGATGATGTAGGAACAAGTCTTGTGTCAAGGCCTAACTTATTTGATAGAAAGCCACAAGCTGGCTGCGCCAGGCCGCGACGGCCGAATGGCCAACATATCAGCCCAGCGAATGAAGAATTTTTTGTCACCTTCGGCCGAATGTCTTGGTTCAATCGGCCCTTCCTTCTTCGCCCGAATCAGGGCCCTTTCGGTCAAGCAACTCATTCTGTCGGCCAAGCTATTCGGCCATGGTTCATTCGGTCGGGCCATTACTTCGGCCAACAGCCATTCGAACAACCCGACCTATTCGGCCATGCTGTTTCGGCCTAGGATCATTCGAAAACCCTTCATACGGCCAACAGTCTTCAGTCGGCCCAGGACTCTCTTTCGGCCCATCCTTCATTCGACGGTCATAATGGTTCGGTCATGAAGATTAGAGTTGGCTAGGGTTTAGACCATATGGTTTCATGCATGGGAGTGGATCATGTGTGAGCATGGTTTGCATGACGAATACGTGCATGTGTGTGTGGGTACATGAAAGTCATTAGGTTTTCGATAACAATAAACAAATCCTAGACTATTTTGTTAAACAAAAGGTGATGAGACTAAAGGCTTTCATGCTAGGGTTATACGTCAAAGTTTCCTAAATAACAACAAAGGTTTAAATCAAGGGTTATTGAATGGAAGCTAGTTCTAAGATGCATGGATTTAGTTACTTATGCGTGATCATGGGGATTTACGTGAATGCATGCATTGAGAAACAGAGAAATTTAGTCTAATGTTGTGGAGTTGTTCTCATGAGTAACTTCTAATCCTTAGACAATTGTAACGACATATAATTACATTAGATAGTTATTTGAACTATCTAGGATGGATTATACACGTAAATGAACAAAGAATCATGAACGATCAAGATCTTGTAAGGGGCCAAGGTTAATCATTTAAGATTAACCTAAGCCCATCATGATAACTAGACTTTTCTTAACTTAATAATGTCTTTGAATAAAGAAATTGATTTATAAATCTCGTTAAATTAAATAAAAGGTTTTAAAACTTACAAGTTTAATTACATTGAAATAAATTAAAAACATTTTAATTAAAGACTTCTAACTAGTGATATGGGATCAGGGTTAATTATGGGTAATGTTTTAGACTAGATAGAAGGAGTTAGAGAAACACACTAGTAATTTAGGACACTTAGTTGCACACCGAGACCAAAGCCTTAAATACAACGTCTATTATAAACACTCATCGTATTCGAATCTCTTAAAACAACACAGGTGCTAAAGATACATAAGCAACCATCAAAGAGCGCGCATTATCTTTTGTGGTTCTGTTACACATCAACACAAGTGAGTTCATAGCCCCTTTTCTAACATTTTTGTTTTAAAACGCGGGGCTGAGAAGCATGCGTAAACTGTTTTATTTAAATTGTTTACCTAAATGCTTTTAATTCGTATATGTTTTACATGTATAACTGTTATTCTAGACTTTTGTCTAGGTAAACTGTTTATTGGATTTAAAACGAGTTATCTATTTTTCATGAGTAAATAACTCTTCAATTCAAAGAACTCTTTTCAAAGAACTCTTTTCAAAGAACTAACGATCTTTTTCAAAGAACTAACGATCTATTTCAAAGAACTATTTTCAAAGAACTAACGATCTTTTTCAAAGAAGTAACGATCTATTTCAAAGAACTAACGGTCTATTTCAAAGAACTAACGGTCTATTTTCAAAGAGCTATTTCAAGAGGGTGTTGTCAAAGAACTAACGATCTGACGATCTATTTACAAAGAACTATTTCAAGGGTCTAACTGGGAAATATCAAAGATAGCATGTGCCATTCTCAGGTTTGAAAGATGTCCTAGCTAGACTGACCGAACATGAGACACATGTTTGATGATATTTACAGTATTCCCTAATTGTTTTGAGGAAAATCTGGGAAATATTCAAAGATAGCATGTGAACGGTCAAGAACGGTCAATAAAATCATATATTTCAAAAGATATCCTAGCTAGACTGATTGAGTATAGGTCACATGCTTGATGATATTTACAGATATCCTTTACTACTAAGTACCTGATTGCTATACTAGTCTACTCGAGTATATGACCAAGGCCCAATCATTAGGACTTAGATTTTATTAAATGTTTATTTATTTATTTAGTTAATCATTTATTTCACTGTTTGTACAATTATTGTGGTTGATCCTATTTGGTGATGAACTTAAGGAATCAATAGAGATTTCAAATCGTTGTATTTACAGGAACAAAGAACTGAAGAACAAATGGGTTAATAGTAGGGGTAAAATGCTTCATTATCATTAACAACAATGTCCTATGTGGATTAGTATGTGGTGGGACGGCGTCTGGGCGGGTTGTAGGCTCGACTCAGGGGTATGCCCTATATATAAGCATACCGATCTGGATGATACATGTGATGTTAATGAGATTAAGGTTGTTACCCGAGGGTTTAACAAATGTTTTGGGGAGTACATTAGAACTATAGTGGAATGGAAGTGTAAAGTAGGTAAAAATGCTTAATTATCATTAACAACAGTGTCATATGCGCATTAGTATGTGGTGGGACGGCGTCTGGGCGGGTTGTAGGCTCGACTCAGGGGTGTGCCCTATATATAAGCATACCGATGTAGATATTACATGTGGCGTTAATGAGGTTAGGGTCTTTACCGGAGAAGATTTTCAAATCATTAATTACTAAACTATATGAACTCACCAACCATGTGTTGACTTGGTCTTTTGCATGACTTCTCAGGTGATGAACAGGTCAATTAAGAAGCTTATGCTTTTGGACTAGGACTTCAGATAGAAGACTTAGCATTTTTTTGGACCTGCATACTTTTGGAACATCATTATACAATTATTTTGTATATCTTGTATAGTTACAAGATAGAAACTTTATGATGTTTATGGTAGATTTACTTTGTTAAATTATAAACGATACTGATGTAATTTAACTTTGTAATTCTATTCTATTTAGCATTTTCTCATTTATATCATGTACAATGTAAACAATCTGATCATCACGATTATCACTCACGATATCGCGCCCCGGGAACCTTCCGCCCGACGGGGAATCCGATCCAACCCCGCCGGCTCGGGGTGTGACAGATTGGTATCAGAGCCATGGTTATAGAGAAATATAGGTCACTTGATTAAACGGTTTGGCCTAGACTATAACCTAGGGACCCTGCATGTAGAGAACACAGGACTTAAGACTTTACTTGCATATTGTCTTCTGTATTCGATCATTGCACTAACCAATAACTTTATTGGTTATGATCAGAATGCCGCCGAGAAGACAGACTCCCTCGTTACCTCCACCACCACAAGATTTGGCTCCATATTCATCTACACCATCACCGTCTGACTCACCTCCTGCAATGCCTCCATTGCCTCCACCTCCTCCTCCATTTATTCCTCCTCCACTCAACCTACCAGCAGGCCCGAGCACAACGCCAATTCTGGATCCTACTACTATCGCTTTGGTGACTCTACTGAGTAGTCAGATGACCAACCAGATGAAAGAAGCGCTACCGGAGATGTTCAGCCGTTTCCGTAACGAGATCAACAATACTGGCAACTCATCAGGAGAAGCCAGTGGGAACACTGGTGGTGCTTCAAACCACTCATACAAGTCCTTTATGGGATGTAAGCCACCCACTTTTAGTGGGTCTGAAGGAGCCGTCGGATTAATCCAATGGATAGAAAATATTGAAGCCACTCTGGACCTCTGCAGTTGTCCAGAGCATCACAAGGTTCGCTACTCCGCTGGAACATTCAACAAGAGAGCCTTGACTTGGTGGAATGGCCAAGTTAATGCAAGAGGAAAAGATGAAGATATGGCGATGCCATGGGAGGACTTCAAGACTCTACTAAGGACAGAGTTTTGCCCCAAGAACGAGCTACAAAGATTGGAAGTGGAATTGTCTAACCATGTGATGAAAGGGGCAGACCACATGGGATATACTACTCGTTACCACGAGTTGGTTGCTTTGGTGCCGGATATGGTACTGACTCTGGAGAAGCGGATTGACAGGTATGTATGTGGGTTACCAGTCCGCATACAAGGATTAGTGGTTGCTGCAAATCCTGTCACATTGGAGTCTGCGGTGAGTTTGTCTGGGAAGCTCACGGATATGATGGTAGCCTCAGGAATTTTAAAGAAAGAGGCTGACTCCGGCAAGAACAAAGCAGAGCCGTCAAAGAAACCTCACCATCATCAGAAGAAGAAACAAAAGGTCATCAAGAACTACACGATGGCCATACCTCTCCAACAAATAGCAGCTGCACCACAGAACCCCAACAAAAGACCCTACACTGGTACATATCCTTTGTGTGTCAAGTGTCAATACCATCATGCTGCTAACACCCCTTGCAAGCAATGCACTGGGTGTGGAAGAATGGGCCATTGGGTTCAACATTGCAGGATGACACCAAATCAAGCAGTCAACAATGCTGCTTTAGCTCTTCCCCCACCAACTAAACAGAACAATGGTGGATGCTATAACTGTGGCGAACAGGGCCACTTTGCGAAGAACTGCCCAAAGAAGACACAACAAGCAGTTCAAGGACCCCGTGGAAGAGCTTTTGTTATAGGAGCTCCAGCTGCACGCCAAGACCCGAACGTGGTCACTAGTACATTTCTCTTACATGACTTTTATGCATCTGTTCTATTTGACACTGGTGCGGATCAGAGTTTTATCTCTGCCGATTTTGCATGCCAACTAGATTCTATAGAGGAACAGTTAGACTCCCCTTACATCATAGAAGTAGCTAACGGAAAACAGATCACAGTTAGTACAGTATACAGGAATTGCCCGTTGACACTTAATGGTCATACATTTGCCATCGATTTGATACCGATGGAATTGGGTAGTTTCGATATCATTGTTGGAATGGATTGGCTTTCTTCTAACCGAGTGGAAGTCATCTGTTCTGAGAAGCTGCTTCGAGTTCCATTGCCGGATGATCGAGTATTGGAAGTCAAAGGGGATCAAGCAAAACGAAGTGTCAAAATCATTTCTAGCATAAAGGCACGTAAGTGTTTACGGAAGCAGTGTGTAGCTTTCCTAGCTCAGGTAGTGGAAAAGGAGAAAGACAAGAAAAAGATACAAGACGTACTGGTAGTGAAAGAGTATCCAGAGGTATTCCCTGAAGACCTACCAGGTTTACCACCTGCGCGACCGGTAGAGTTCCGAATTGACTTAGTTCCTGGAGCAACTCCTGTTGCTAAATCTCCTTACAGGTTAGCACCTTCGGAGATGCAGGAATTGTCAAACCAGTTACAGGAGTTACTGGATAAAGGATTCATCAGACCGAGCTACTCACCTTGGGGAGCTCCGGTCCTGTTTGTGAAGAAGAAAGACGGATCGTTTCGAATGTGCATCGATTATCGGGAGCTGAACAAGTTGACTATCAAGAACCGGTATCCATTGCCGAGGATTGATGACTTGTTTGATCAGTTACAAGGAGCACAATACTTCTCGAAGATCGATCTACGGTCCGGGTATCATCAGCTTAGAGTTCAAGACGAAGATATACCGAAGACGGCATTCCGAACCCGATACGGGCATTACGAGTTCATGGTGATGCCTTTCGGATTGACAAATGCGCCAGCGGTTTTCATGGACCTCATTAACCGAGTGTGCAAGCCGTATCTGGATCAGTTTGTCATTGTCTTCATCGATGACATCTTGATCTATTCAAAGAGTAAAGCTGAACACGAAGAACACCTCAGGAAAATCTTGGAGCTATTGAAGGAACATAAACTTTATACCAAATTCTCTAAGTGTGAATTTTGGTTAAGGGAAGTTCAATTTTTGGGCCATGTAGTCAACAGTGAGGGTATACACGTGGATCACGCCAAGATTGAAGCGATAAAGAAATGGGACACTCCGAAGACACCGACGGAGATACGATCTTTTCTGGGCTTGGCAGGTTATTATAGAAGGTTTATCTCAAACTTTTCTAAGATAGCTTTGCCTCTCACCAAATTAACTCAGAAGAGTGAACCGTTTGTCTGGGAGCAGAAACAAGAAGATGCTTTCCAGACTTGAAACAAAAGTTGTGTGATGCTCCAATTCTATCTCTCCCAGAAGGATGTGATGACTTTGTTGTTTACTGTGATGCCTCCCATCAGGGACTCGGTTGCGTACTGATGCAACGGGATAAAGTCATTGCGTATGCATCAAGACAGTTAAAAGTTCATGAGCAGAACTACACTAATCATGATCTTGAATTGGGAGCTGTAATCTTCGCACTGAAGATTTGGAAACATTACCTATACGGCACCAAGTGTACCATATTTACTGATCACAAGAGTCTGCAACACATCTTTGATCAGAAGGAACTCAACATGCGACAACACCGTTGGGTTAAACTTCTGAATGATTACGATTGTGTGATCAAGTATCATCCGGGAAAGGCGAACGTTGTAGCTGATGCCTTGAGCCGGAAGGAACGGGTCAAACCCTTGCGCATTAGAGCAATGGGAATGACTGTGCAGACCAGTTTACGAGACAAGATAATTCAAGCACAACAAGAATCAGTTGACAGAGGAAATTTGAAGAAAGAGCTTGATTGCGGAGCGGAGAAACAATTTGAGACCAAGTCTGATGGAATGATCTACTACGAGAATCGTATATGGATTCCGGCGGTAGGCGAATTGAGAATACTTATCTTCGATGAAGCGCACAATACTAAATACTCTGTTCATCCAGGCGCTGATAAAATGTACCAAGACTTGCGTGGATTTTATTGGTGGCCTGGAATGAAGAAAGACATAGCCGAGTACGTCGGTCAGTGTCTTACGTGTGCAAAAGTGAAGGCGGAACACCAGAAACCGTCTGGTTTATTGGAACAGCCTGAGATTCCGCTCTGGAAGTGGGAACAAATAGCTATGGACTTCATTACCAAGCTACCCCGCACTTCCAGTGGTCATGATACGATCTGGGTTATCATTGATCGTTTGACGAAATCTGCTCATTTCTTGCCGATGCGTGAGACCTTCACGATGGATAAATTGGCGAGATTGTACATCAATGAGATAGTGGTACGCCACGGTGTGCCATTGTCTATCATCTCTGATAGAGATAGCAGATTTACATCCAGGTTCTGGCAATCACTACAGAAATCTCTACGGACGCAGTTAAATCTGAGTACAGCTTATCATCCTCAAACGGACGGTCAAAGCGAACGTACTATTCAGACCCTAGAAGATATGTTAAGAGCCTGCATTTTGGATTTTGGTGGAAATTGGGATTCTCATTTGCCACTGATCGAATTCTCCTACAACAATAGTTACCACAACAGTATTGGATGTGCCCCATTTGAGGCTCTTTATGGTCGAAAATGTCGGTCACCGATCTGTTGGACTGAAGTGGGAGACAATCGAATAACTGGGCCAGAGCTTATTCAGGAAACCTCTGACAAGATTGCCCAGATCCAACGAAGACTACAAGCTACAAGAAGCAGACAGAAAAGTTATGCCGACAAACGGCGCAAGCCGTTGGAATTCCAAGTGGGAGACCGTGTAATGTTGAAGGTATCCCCATGGAAAGGTGTAGTACGTTTTGGAAAGAAAGGCAAATTAGCACCACAATACGTAGGACCGTTCGAAATCATCGAACGTATTAGTCCTATGGCGTATAGATTGAGATTACCAGATGAACTCAGTGGTGTGCATGACGTGTTTCATGTCTCAAACTTAAAGAAATGCCTTGCGAACGAGATACTCGTCATTCCAATCGAAGAAATTCAAGTAGACGAACAGTTACACTTCATTGAAGAACCTTTAGAGATTATGGATCGCAAGGTTAAACAACTGAGGCGAAGCCGTATTCCAATTGTAAAGGTTCGTTGGAACTCAAGACGCGGACCTGAGTTTACTTGGGAATGTGAAGATCACATGAAGTCAAAGTATCCCCAACTGTTTGAAGAGGAAGCGGTAACCGACAACACTTCTTAAATTTCGGGACGAAATTTCTCTAACAAGGGGAGACTGTAACATCAGTGCCGGAACCGACACCGGAACAGTGATCTCCACAGTAAAACGAACAGTAATCAGGCACGAACTATATGTGTTTCATTGTTTATAATATTCATATCATGTTTCATTGCCATGTCATGTCATTAACGAACAAATTCAGAATCAGTTCAGAAAACGAAGTTCAAAATAATGGTTCGTAAGTCAGATAACTATCTGGCGACACAGAACCAACATGTGGTTATTTGTTAGGCTTTTATTATATATAAACGTATGTGAGGCCTTACAGAATAAAACAACAACGGATGTCGTTACGTGAATGCTAAACTGACGGATTATTCGCATAGGTGACGATCTGTACGAATATATCTGAAAGTTTAACGTTCTGAATAATATCCAATAATTAGAAAAGAATATTTAAAAGTATAGTTATCGCCGTGTTCGAACGGGTGACGATTCGAACGAATACGCGCGACGACTGCACGATTCGATTGTAAACCGTAAATTAAATATTTTTGAAAATTTAAAATAAATAAAAGATATGTAGTTATTTTATTAGGAATCACAACCTAAAATAATTTTATTAACCTTATTTTAAAACCGAGTCGTTTCGTCACGAAAACGATGAGAAACTGACGCTTTTACGCGAAACCACGCGAAACCGAACGAACCCGAACATACCCGGGTAAACCCAAGTCATTTAATATGGCTTTTATTGCCAAACCAAACCCCACCAACCAGAACTATCATCACCATCGTTCACCTTTCTCTCCCTACTCTCTCTCTCTCTAGAAAACTCACCTTCTCTCTAAGATTTCTTGCTCAAATCTCAACCATTTTGAGTGTTTTTGGTGTCAAAACAACCACCATCACTTGTAGATCACGAAAGTACAACGGATCTAAGGTTTGATCCAGCAAATCCGAGGTAAAATTCATGTTCTTGTTCGGTTTGGGGTTTTGAAAACCCTAATCTCGCCACCCTTCACCACACCGGTTTTAAGCCTATGTCCAACCTTAGGAAATCTCACCAAACACACTAGGATGATGTAGGAACAAGTCTTGTGTCAAGGCCTAACTTATTTGATAGAAAGCCACAAGCTGGCTGCGCCAGGCCGCGACGGCCGAATGGCCAACATATCAGCCCAGCGAATGAAGAATTTTTTGTCACCTTCGGCCGAATGTCTTGGTTCAATCGGCCCTTCCTTCTTCGCCCGAATCAGGGCCCTTTCGGTCAAGCAACTCATTCTGTCGGCCAAGCTATTCGGCCATGGTTCATTCGGTCGGGCCATTACTTCGGCCAACAGCCATTCGAACAACCCGACCTATTCGGCCATGCTGTTTAGGCCTAGGATCATTCGGAAACCCTTCATACGGCCAACAGTCTTCAGTCGGCCCAGGACTCTCTTTCGGCCCATCCTTCATTCGACGGTCATAATGGTTCGGTCATGAAGATTAGAGTTGGCTAGGGTTTAGACCATATGGTTTCATGCATGGGAGTGGATCATGTGTGAGCATGGTTTGCATGACGAATACGTGCATGTGTGTGTGGGTACATGAAAGTCATTAGGTTTTCGATAACAATAAACAAATCCTAGACTATTTTGTTAAACAAAAGGTGATGAGACTAAAGGCTTTCATGCTAGGGTTATACGTCAAAGTTTCCTAAATAACAACAAAGGTTTAAATCAAGGGTTATTGAATGGAAGCTAGTTCTAAGATGCATGGATTTAGTTACTTATGCGTGATCATGGGGATTTACGTGAATGCATGCATTGAGAAACAGAGAAATTTAGTCTAATGTTGTGGAGTTGTTCTCATGAGTAACTTCTAATCCTTAGACAATTGTAACGACATATAATTACATTAGATAGTTATTTGAACTATCTAGGATGGATTATACACGTAAATGAACAAAGAATCATGAACGATCAAGATCTTGTAAGGGGCCAAGGTTAATCATTTAAGATTAACCTAAGCCCATCATGATAACTAGACTTTTCTTAACTTAATAATGTCTTTGAATAAAGAAATTGATTTATAAATCTCGTTAAATTAAATAAAAGGTTTTAAAACTTACAAGTTTAATTACATTGAAATAAATTAAAAACATTTTAATTAAAGACTTCTAACTAGTGATATGGGATCAGGGTTAATTATGGGTAATGTTTTAGACTAGATAGAAGGAGTTAGAGAAACACACTAGTAATTTAGGACACTTAGTTGCACACCGAGACCAAAGCCTTAGATACAACGTCTATTATAAACACTCATCGTATTCGAATCTCTTAAAACAACACAGGTGCTAAAGATACATAATCAACCATCAAAGAGCGCGCATTATCTTTTGTGATTCAGTTACACATCAACACAAGTGAGTTCATAGCCCCTTTTCTAACATTTTTGTTTTAAAACGCAGGGCTGAGAAGCATGCGTAAACTGTTTTATTTAAATTGTTTACCTAAATGCTTTTAATTCGTATATGTTTTACATGTATAACTGTTATTCTAGACTTTTGTCTAGGTAAACTGTTTATTGGATTTAAAACGAGTTAACTATTCGTCATGAGTAAATAACTCTTCAATTCAAAGAACTCTTTTCAAAGAACTATTTTCAAAGAACTAACGATCTATTTCAAAGAACTATTTTCAAAGAACTAACGATCTTTTTCAAAGAACTAACGATCTATTTCAAAAACTAACGGTCTATTTCAAAGAACTAACGGTCTATTTCAAAGAACTAACGGTCTATTTTCAAAGAGCTATTTCAAGAGGGTGTTGTCAAAGAACTAACGATCTAACGATCTATTTACAAAGAACTATTTCAAAGGTCTAACTGGGAAATATCAAAGATAGCATGTGCCATTCTCAGGTTTGAAAGATGTCCTAGCTAGACTGATCGAACATGAGACACATGTTTGATGATATTTACAGTATTCCCTAATTGTTTTGAGGAAAATCTGGGAAATATTCAAAGATAGCATGTGAATGGTCAATAACGGTCAAGAACGGTCAATAAAATCACATATTTCAAAAGATGTCCTAGCTAGACTGATTGAGTATAGGTCACATGCTTGATGATATTTACAGATATCCTTTACTACTAAGTACCTGATTGCTATACTAGTCTACTCGAGTATGACCAAGGCCCAATCATTAGGACTTAGATTTTATTAAATGTTTATTTATTTATTTAATTAAGCATTTATTTCACTGTTTGTACAATTATTGTGGTTGATCCTATTTGGTGATGAACTTAAGGAATCAATAGAGATTTCAAATCGTTGTATTTACAGGAACAAAGAACTGAAGAACAAATGGGTTAATGGTAGGGGTAAAATGCTTAATTATCATTAACAACAATGTCCTATGTGGATTAGTATATGGTGGGACGGCGTCTGGGCGGGTTGTAGGCTCGACTCAGGGGTATGCCCTATATATAAGCATACCGATCTGGATGATACATGTGATGTTAATGAGATTAAGGTTGTTACCCGAGGGTTTAACAAATGTTTTGGGGAGTACATTAGAACTATAGTGGAATGGAAGTGTAAAGTAGGTAAAAATGCTTAATTATCATTAACAACAGTGTCATATGCGCATTAGTATGTGGTGGGACGGCGTCTGGGCGGGTTGTAGGCTCGACTCAGGGGTATGCCCTATATATAAGCATACCGATGTAGATATTACATGTGGCGTTAATGAGGTTAGGGTCTTTACCGGAGAAGATTTTCAAATCATTTTCAATTACTAAACTATATGAATTCACCAACCATGTGTTGACTTGGTCTTTTGCATGACTTCTCAGGTGACGAACAGGTCAATTAAGAAGCTTATGCTTTTGGACTAGGACTTCAGATAGAAGACTTAGCATTTTTTTGGACCTGCATACTTTTGGAACATCCTTATACAATTATTTTGTATATCTTGTATAGTTACAAAATAGAAACTTTATGATGTTTATGTAGATTTACATTGTTAAATTATAAATGATACTGATGTAATTTAACTTTGTAATTCTATTCTATTTAGCATTTTCTCATTTATATCATGTGCAATGTAAACAATTTGATCATCACGATTATCACTCACGATATCGCGCCCCGGGAACCTTCCGCCCGACGGGGAATCCGATCCAACCCCGCCGGCTCGGGGTGTGACATCTTGAGTCTAACAGGAAACAACTCAAGGCTTATTTTTGTTCTTTTAAACCTTAATTATAACCACTAACCTAGTAACATGTATGCATAGGCATGTGTAAACTACACGAAATAATAAGAACAAAAACATGAGGAAAATGACACAACATTGATACATAATATGTAATATTGACGTGAAATATAATCCAAAATTTTAAGCCATGGCTAATCGTTGAGTTCAAATAAAAAGTAACTTTGATAATGAAAAGTAGAGAAATGGTGTATGAACAAAGATGTACTACTCCTATGGTCCAAAGTAGTCTTAATAAAAGAGTACATTACTATTTTGTCGCTATGATTTATATATTTTAACCTATTCAACTCAAAACAAAATCTTCTAACAATAAAACCCATGTCATTGAAACAATCAACGGTTTTGACCCATACGGTTTTAGTCTTTTAGTGTTTTTTATCATATACCATTTTACATGTCCAGTTATATGTGGGGCCAAAATTATTAATTTTTTAAACGACAATGTCTTTGTTGTTAGAAGATAATAGGTTAAAATACTTTAACACAAGGGCCGAAATCGTAATTTACTTTAAGTTAAATAATAATGAAATTACAAATCCGTTGGTTAATGGTGCTAATCAAACAAATGTGGTTGAAGGATCTAAGATCGCAACTGTCAAATATGAGGTACCTGTAGAGGATCTAATTTCTTTAACAAGGACAATAGTCCACAAATGCTATGAAAGTGAAAGTTAAGTAAATGGAGAAATTTCAGTGCTAATATGCAAAATGTAACCATTGGACCAGATGGTAGGAAGGTAATCAAACTGATGGTATTAAAGAACAAGAGAGAGCAATTGAGCAAACACCCCATTGATGAAGAAGCTCATATGTCTCTAAACGCATCTACAATTTTTAATATGAATGTTACGTGTGAGGAGTACTGTTGATGCACGGTCTAACCACAACATCGACCTCTAGGGCGGATACATTTGTAAAATTGCACCCATATTTTACTTTACTAGGCCCCTTCTCTGTGTTATTGTCTTGATGATGGCAAATTTAATGCTTATCAATATTAAATATTAACTACAATTATCATACTTTATGCATGTTCAATTTCAATCATGTGTGCGTATGTATATGTGTTTATGTGAATTTTTAATCTTCTATATCTATTTGTGATGCTTTTTAAAAACTATAATAATATAACAATCTTCATTAATATCTCGAATTATCACTATTTGACTCGTTTTTATTACACCCGGCAAAAGTAGCTCACTTGTCCTATAATGGACATTTAAAATAACATCATGGGTTATTTTAGGTCATTTTTTAATCTTTCATTGGGTTTAAATGGATTGAGTATGTGGTAAAAAGATACCAGCTCGGGTCAAAATGGGCAACACAAAATCCCACATGGGCTTCAAATGGGCGGATTTTTCTTCTGAACTTTTCGTCTGCCCACCAGGCCCTAGGCACCCATGAAATCTCATCATCTACCCACCGACACTCCTCCTGACCAGTGCCCACCACTTATCGTCTATCTCCCCATCAATCCTGAGTTCAACTTTTACGTCACTTCTTGATATCGATTTGTTGTGGTTAGTTTCTTTAGGGTTTTGTGAAAAGCTACTGTTTACCGTCAATCTCACGATCAATTTGTTGTGGTTAGTTTCTTTAGGGTTTTGTGAAGAGCATGAAGTGAATGCGTGAAGAAGTGTTGTTCTTGATGTCTGTTTTTGTAAGGCGTTTGAGCATTAGGAAATCAAGATTTGAAAGGGTTTTTGTTTGAGCATTTGAGCTGCTTGTTGAAGACGACCTCTTGCAAGATTTTTTTTGTTTCTTTCAAATTTAGGAGTGAATCCTCTTCATCTACAGATTAACATAATTGTTGATTTCATCTATGAATTAGGGTTAAATGGCTGCTATAAATCAGAGGATTGCTTTTAACTTGGTTAATTTGGGCATAAAGAAAATCAAAAGGGGTATGTATTATTTCATTAAACTTGGTTACTTTTCAGGTATGTTCTTGGTATAGTTTTATGCTTAACAAGTTAACTGATGCTTAAATATGAGGATGGACCTGCATTATGTGTACATTTGAGTAATTGATTGCATCAAAGTTTATTGTAGTCTGCTTCAAACCTTTTGTTTTAACTATTGAGTGGCATTGTGTATGCTTCAAACTTTTGTCTATTACTTGTTATTTTAATATATTTACTATATATTGGTATTTGAAATACAATGAACATTAAGCAACAAAATTAACTATTGTAGGCAAGGTGTCCACTGCCAAGGTCAAGAATTAGTAACATGTCATAAGAAGAATAATGTAGTTTCATGTGTTTGTTGCTACTATGTTATTTCATTCGTTCATATGTTTTGATGAATCTTGCATGAAAAAGATAGTTTCATGCATGTTAGGATTAATGCATTTCAGGTTATTATTGTTTTGTCTGCATGTTTTTTTTTATTGGTTGGGTCATTTTTTAACACGACCCGACCCATGTCTTTTTTTAAGAAAACTCATTCTGACCGTACCAGGTCATTTTTTTTAAAATGACCCATCTGACCCGAACCCACTATTACCCGTTACCTAACCCAACCCAACCCAACCCACCCATCTTACCAAGCTATAGTTTTTATCTATTGAC
Organism: Mikania micrantha; assembly: GCA_009363875.1. Taxonomy (NCBI): domain Eukaryota; kingdom Viridiplantae; phylum Streptophyta; class Magnoliopsida; order Asterales; family Asteraceae; genus Mikania; species Mikania micrantha. Next base: position 5,146,012 of record CM018694.1, on the reverse strand, counting down.
CTGCTAGAAAAAAATTCTGCATCCGTCACTGATCAACCGTCTAGCCTTTGCCCACTTTCTTTCATTGCCTCCTTGGTTACGTAAATAAACCTGCTTCATGTCATGTAACTTGTCTATTGTAATTTAAAATAGACTTGAAGACTTTCAAATCTTGAGCAATCTCATTCATTCATAACAACAATATTATTATTGTCTCAAGAAGTTCAAGCAAGCAAGAGAAGAGATAAAGCTATAAATCAAACCAGCTATAAATTATAGCTTAGTTTCAACACCACAGTTTTAGTAATTTTTATATATTGGTGATCCCTTTTATATTTTTAATTAATAAAAATAAACTTTTCTATTATATAGATAAAAATTAACAAATACACCTATTACCTTATCACTATAAAAGTTTAAAATAGAAAAAAATATAAATGTCAAAATGTGAGAAATCACTTATGAAAATAAATTAAAATGGTGAACGCCACCATTAGGCGTCCCTCACCAACCGGTTTCACGGTCCAACAAGAGGGAGGTAATGAAAATAAATTAACATCCATGTCTTTTTGAAATATATGTTCTCTGCCAAGCACGCACTCATTTGTTTTAATTTTATATGAAAATAAATTAAAATCAATTGCCATATTTTTCAAAAGTGGGATTTTATTGGAAATTAAAAGTATGATTTTATTGGGTATGTTGTCATATTTTTTAAAACAATTTCTGACAATAGTTCCCAACACATGTTTGTTCTTAAATCTCTCTCTCTCTCTCTCGTTCTCCCTCTCGTGCTCCCTCCCTCCCTCCCCCCCCCCCCCCCCCCCCCCCCCCCTCTCTCTCATGAAACTAAAACCACCATTTCATCATCTTCTCCATGAAGTTTGTCACTTACTCTATTCCACAAGTTGCAGGTAAGTTTTGAGCCTCCTTTTAGTTACATGTACACAAGGCGCAAAAGCCCTTTTTTGTCACCTTCTCTTGAAGGGCTCTAAAGCGCGCACTTCTTGTACCACTCGCTCCTTTGGTAACCAGAAGCATGCTGGCTTGCACTTGAGGTCGCTTCACGCCTAGGCATGCTTTTTCAAAAACCAAGTGTAACAACCGGTACCAGATCGTCCGGCAAGTTCGTACGGTACGTGTACTTTCACTATTTACTATGTGTAAATACAATGTGTAAACAGTTGTGTGACAACAGGACTAGAAAACAAATAACAGTTGTAAGTGTTTAAGTGAAAAGTTCAATACAGTAAATACAACTCATGAGAAACAACAGTGTGTAAACGAATGACAAAAACATATCGGTTGCGATCTGATATCCACAAATAACAGGAATCAGATGGCTGACAATTCGGTGAGAAAACAATGTGAATTCAATGATAACAATGTGAAAATAGGCAAGTTAGTTGAGTCCGTCAGTGAGGAATTACAAATCAAATAACAAATCAGTATTGTTTACGAATAGTAAACCGACTGAGTGTTCGTGTGGGTGACGATTCACACAAACATATCTGTGGGTTTAACGTTCTGAACGATAACTGAAAAGTAGAAAACAAAAATCAGAAAGTGAAACCGCCGTCGTGTTCGTTCGGGTGACGATTCGAACGAATACGCGCGAAGGTGAAACGATCTAACGAAACAAATAAAATAAATGTTTCGAAACAATAAAATAAATAAAAGAATATAAAAACATTTATTAGGAATTACAACCTTAAAAAGAATTAAAGAAAACTATTTTATTTAAATTCGTAAATGTCACGAAAATGAGAACCGAGCAAACGAAACGAACCCGAACTTGCTAGGGGTATAAAAACCCCAACCAAGCATTTATTCATTTATTTCAGCCATATACCCTTTCTCTCTCTACATTTACGTCTCTCTACTCTCTCTCTAGAAAACACCCACCAAAAACCCACCTAAATCCTTCAATTCTTGCGCAAATCAAGAGATCTTGGTGTCAAAACGAAGCTTGGAGCATCTACAACACGAAAGTACAAAGGATCGGAGCTTTGGATCATCACAAATGAGGTAAAATCGAGCTTAAAGATTCGGTTTTTAGGGTTTTCTCTAAAAACCAGGTATATGAACTTGTAGTTTGATTTTTAGACATGGAACCTCATTAGATTCACATGAAAACAAGTTTTGATTGAATGATTTAAGCTCAAAATAATTTGAAAAAGGAGATTTCTTAAGAAACATGCAACTTTTATGGAGGCTGGGAAAGTTGGGGTTGAAGGGGAGTCAACCGAGAATCTCTTGGTTGACTGAAAATTCATTATGTTGACCGAGAATTCATTTCTTGACCGAAAACCAATTTTTGGCCGAGAACCACCTAAGTGAGCCGAGAACCCAACTCCTCTTGGACTTATTTGACCGAGAACCCCTCTATTTTTTTAGGTTAGCCGAGAAACTCTCCCCCACTTGAATAATGTACCGAGAACATCATATGGGACGTTTATATGGTCGAGAATCCATGGGTATTCGGGAAAATCTACAAAAGTAATTGAGAAAATCTTTAATTGCCATATTGCCATCGAGAACCAAATTACACTCAAAGTAAAGAATTTCATTTTTGAAAATCATTGGTCAAGAACAATCCTTATCCTTCCAACTTGATAAGTTCAATTACTTTTGAAACTATGGCCGAGAACTATTTGCTCAAGTAGAGAACTTTTTCTATACCTTGGATCGAAAATTTCTTTAACAGCCCATATATCCGTTCCTAAATCCCATAATTCAGCCAAGAAGACCAATAACAAATAAATCCACCATGATGTTTATGTTAGTTTAATGCAAAATGGTTTAAAACATGTCAAAAGATTCTAACTAAAACCTATTTTGATCAAAGTAGTGATAGGGTTACTTATGCAAGAATAAGTTAGCCACTTACTACAAAGTTGGTGTCCGTGTGACTCCCACAATTTTACAATTGGTTAAAGCCAATAACAAAAATAACCATACAAATCAAGAATGTATTTCGTACTAATCTTAATTTAAATTGATTAAATATTAGTATGTTATACCATCAAATGAGTTCAAGAAAAATCCTAAATACAAAGTCTTATAAAAGTTAACCAACTTTAGGGTTAATTTACGAATCGATAACTCGTACTTATAAGTTACAAACAACATTGAATTCAACACAGGTTTTAAATACAACATCATCACAACAACGAAGAGTGCGTGCATTTCTTGATTACTTAGTCAACCACATCTACTACAATGTGAGTTCATACGCCCCTTTTCTAATCTTTTGATTTTAAAATAGCGGGGCTGAGAAACATGCTAATTCTTTTAATTCTTTAAAGGTTTTAGTGCAACATTTCAATTATGCTATGATTTAGATAATATTGTTTGATCTTTATTATCATTTATCATATCATGTATGCTTGTGTGGATTAACAACTATGACGATAAAGGATGTTTATAATAATATAACTTCATGAATTCATCCGAGCATATAAATAACTTATGTGAAATAAGATTTGATCTTAATAACATTTCGTTATTTACAATGAGACGACAACGTGATAACATGAGACTATTATAAATGATAACAAGAATGATGATCATGATAACATAATTTCATGATAATAGCATCATTCACACATTTACTAACTTGGTGCAATAAGACGAGTTCTTATAACACTTTGTTAAAGACTATGAGAACATATAGTATTGAGATGATGACAATGAATGAACATAACAACAATTGATTACTATTACACTGTTTGTGGTATATCACAACAATCATGTGTTCATGTATTCAAGTTCAATTGTAAGTCCCTTAAAAAGGAATCGTTTACCAGTTAATTTAGTGCGACTAAACCGACGATAACGTAGCGGTACCATAGGTTTGACAAACCGTCGGCGAGTGAGGTCGGTACGTTGATCATATTGTTATCCTTGGCCGGTAACGTATGACCGGTAACAGGGCGACTCAAGTCAGGATTGGTAAACGACACATGGTGATATTAAACTACAGTAAATTAATGGTAATTAATCCTTCGATTCTATTAACTAGTAGACTGAGGAATTGATTTTCTCTCATGTCACATTTCTAGTAATCGTTTCGTTGAAGGCAATGAGATTACAAATGGGATAGAGATAAATTGAATGCATTGTGCTCTGATTACGTGAGGAACACAATGGATTCCATTTAGGCTCTATACTTACAAAAATGAGAACAATATCAATAAGTTAACTATCACTTCTATTATTAGAGGTGAATTACAGTTAACCCAACAATTGAGAGAATAATAATAAGGACAAGGTTTAATAAATCTGTTTTCCTTAAAACACGGAGGGTTTATCATTACTTAGGTATTGATAATCTACTTCCCTACTGCTCTATTATTCTTTATATACAACACAATGGGTGATGACACATACTATGGGTGAATAACATTTGGGATGAACACACGTGAGAAAGAAAATGGATACCCATAGTTGTATTACAAGTGGTGTTGAGTTCTGATTGAGCATGTGGTGGGATGTCGGCTGGGGCTTGTTCCCCCTACGTAAGCCCTATATATAAGCATGCTTGATTTGGGTGAAACACTATTTGTAAGTATAACTATGGAGAGAACATTGTGTGAGACTAATGAGACAATTATCAACCAAACCCGTGTATGACAATGTGATTGTAACTGGGAATGACAATAAAACAATGGTTTTCAATTACTAAACTTATGAACTCACCAACCTAGTGTTGACTTTGTTTAAATGCATGGTTTTCTCAGGTGACGAACATGTTTAGTCACCAGACATCAGGACATAAGCTAGTTGGACTTTATAGTGGACCATTAGCTTACTTTTGTAAATCTTGTGCAGATACAAGATAGAAACATCTTGATTCTTTTTAGGTAGATTTACTTAGTTAAATTCTGAACACAATTTGTGAACATTTGTGAACTTGTTTGCATAACCAAAGTACAGTCCTATGGAACCTACTAGGCGAAATTGTGTTTAGACAAACTAAACAATGAATCTTTTTGTGATAATGAGATAGACGTTCACATTGCAAATAACCCAATATTCCATAAAAACATAAAAAAGTTGATCGTAACTTCACTTGAGTCCAAGGCTAAACCCAAACCTCACTCTGAGTGCAAATAACCCTAACCCAATATTCCATAAAAACAAATAAAAGTTAATGCTTATGTTTAGGAGCTAGATCAAGTTTCCTCCCATGGGATTTATGTACGTACAAAATAAGGCTAAACCCAAACCTCACTCTGAGTGCAAGGAAGATGGAATGTCAAATAATTCTTAAACGAGCCAATGTTTATACTTTATATTGTTTCGTATCTATTAAGTGGAAAATGAAACGCTTGTCAGCATCATGCAAGTTTTACTTATATATTGTATGTACTATGTACAGGCTAGAAATGTTGGATATAAGTTGTTTCACATGTGAGGTGCAAGCTATGGAGAATTATAATCCGAGTATGAGTCTTAGTCTAATATGAATTCGTTCGCCTAAAGATAATTGTTTAGGTTTATCAGATATATTTATTGGTTACTTAGTTGGAGTTTAAGTAGGAGTATGTAACTTGCTTTGCAAGTTTACTTTATTATAAATAGGGATTACGGGTGATTATTTTGTAAGAGTCAAGAGTTACAATACAAAGAAAGTCGATATTCGTGTTCGTATTCTTGGGCCTGATTCCGTGTAGCGCACAAGTTGAATAAAGGAAACATGATACGGTGAAAGTTGAAATAAGAAATGGATGGGTGTGAAACAACAAAAGCAGGGGAAAAAAAAACAATTCTTGCGCTTACAACACCTAAATAATGATTCAAAAACCATGACACTAGAGATTCATGAGCCAGTAAGTTGGGGCAGAGTAAAGTATACCAGAGCTAGCTGGTGGTTAAGATCCTGGACCATATGAAAAACTTATTGAAGCAAATATTCAACAAACCATAAAATGAATATAAACTTCATACTGGGGGATAATACCAGCCAATTGAAATTAGGAAGAACTAGTGGCAACTCCAGATGTTAGATGGAGGTCCTTCTTTGTAAGATACGCATGCAAAATAGTAAGCCTGGCGGTCTCAAAAGCAAAATACCCAATGGCTGAAAAACAAGCACTATGAACAACTCTTGGACCCATTCCTCGTGTAAACCCCACCAACCCTTCTTCCTTCAAAATCTGCTTAACAATCTCAGAAACACCAAAACCAATCTTATCTGAAGTCATCAACCTGGTTTTCACCACATCCAATGGCGTGGTCAATGAGGCAGAAATGGCACCAGCCAATGCACCACAACAAACACTCTGAAATGGCTCCAAATTAGGCTGCTTTGAATTCACCAAAACTGCAGCTTTCAAGTACTCGAAAGCCGAATAGCTCAGAACCCCAGCCGGCAAATTCCTCAGCAATGTAGCCGAATAGCCTGCATAAAGACCCAAGACACCGTCTTTCTCCAAAATCCGTAACAAAACCTCCCAAGATCTCCCTTTAGCCCCTGCTTGCATTCTTTGTGTGATTAGTTCTTTGGGCACCATTATGGCAGATGAAACTATATTACCCATCGCACCAGCGGTTGGAGGGATTAGAACAGATGGGTAATTCGGCAGTTTGGACAGCACCGACTTACCCAACTCGCAGGTCCCGAAGTAAATGGCGGAAGAGACGGTTGAGCCAACAATCACAGCCGAAACACCTGAATAAAACCCTAAGATTCCCTTGGTTTGAAAAGTTTTGACAACCGCATCGAGGGTGTTGTCGTAGATCTTAGAAGCCCCTTTGGTTTGTAGTTTTGTTTTGATGGTGTCAAGGGGATGGAGACACACGTAGGTGAATAAGCCGGCGATACCCCCGGCCCCTGCGCCTATGAGGGCCCGTTCGAAAACAGAGAGATTCTTCAACAAAGCGACAGTCTTGGGTGAGCCTCTAACAGTGGGTTTGAGCCAGTTTTGAGGATTGCGAGGGGTTGACTGGGCCTTATCAAATCGAGTATGGGGGGTTTCCAAAGAGATTGAAGTGGATGCGTATTTGAGATTACACGACGACGACGACGATGATGATGATGCTGGTGATGATGAGATGAAGATGGTGTTGAGTTGTGAGAAGAGTGAATTGAAATCGAGTTGAGAAGCAGGTGATATCGAATGGATGAGAGACAGTGAATTGGGATTGGGACTTTCCATTGGAGAATCTTTGAGAGCTCTCTATGGATACGACGCTTACTTGCCAATGGCCGAATGCTTCCGTTTCAAACCATTCAATCCCATTCCCACCGGCGCTTTTGTTTTATGGTTAAAAAAATATAAATTGTTTTTGCATAGTCTATATAATGTTTTTTTTTTTTTTTTTTTTTTTTTTTTTTTTTTTTTTTTTTAATGTTGTGCAAGCATAATTAATTCAATTTGACAATAGTTCATTGAATATTACATATATACTTACATCCTTCAATAGATTATTTATCCGATTTAAAACGTCGGATGAAAACGGATACTAATGTATGCTCATGTGACTTTAGCACACCAAAAAATCAAATTCATTCATAGTTCTTATTGTATATTTTGAGTTTTACGCATTAAAGTTGTTAAATTGACATCACAATGGGTCACATGGCCTCTTAACATCCACGAGGGGTTATATAGTTGGTGCTTAAGCTCTTGCTGCTTTTGGTTCAAGCTTACACTTCATATGCTACTCGGTAGGGTATAGTGTTGCTACAAAATCTGTTGCAATTTAATGTGTTGGCAATTATTGTTGGCAGATTTTAAGGAATTGTTGTGATTTATGATGTTAATTTTACCTAGTAATAGTCGAGTTTAACCAAGTATGTCAGCCTTGTCCCATTTTCAGTGGAGCTACGGACTCTCGAACTTTGGAAAGAATAAAGTGTCGTTGAAACTGTAGATTTTATCACTAATAAGTTGGGTACCAACAATGATATTGGTGGTCCTTGCTTCGGCAAAGAAATGTAAGCATTTCATCACCACTCAACATCATGTATCGTATGTTATACCCCAACATATGGCGGAATACATCAAGGTGCGATGTATAATTATTCAAAAGCTCATAATGTTATTTGTAAATTTCATATTTAAACATTCTCATTTAAAAACCAAAGCATTAATTACATTCAAAACATGTCATCATTCATACAATGTCGTTCAGATACATTCAAACCAAACATTACATCATAAATGTCATTACAATAACTTGATTAACATTAATCTAGGTCTTATAATTCCTAAATGATCTTCATCCATAGCTTTAACATGTTACACGTACGAAATAGAGTTTGAATCAAACAACTCCAAGTTGTTGTGTTTGACTAAGCTTGACCGTGTTTGACCGTTTTGACTCAACGTCCCGTTAGTGACACGTTTAAACTTGCTAGTGTTCGTTTAGTGTGCGTCAAGTTTCCTCAATTAGCAAATAGTGGACATAAAATTATCAAGCATGTTATCAAGCAACTTACTATTTATAGTAAGTTTTCATATTTAGCGGGTTTCTATATTTAGCGTGTTTTTATATTTAGCAGGTTTAAATTTTCTGTTAGCTGAAGATTTATTGGCCTTCTTTGCTTTCTTCAGCTTATTAGGGAGGTTCCCTTTAGATGAGGAAACCTGTTCAGCTTTCAATCTTTCAGCATTCAGTTTATCTCTAGCTTTCTCCAAAGGAGTTTTTGTCCAACAGTTTACAGTAGTGTGATTGTACTTGAAACACTTTAGACAAGCAGGAGATAGAGAGGAATAGTTAAGAATGAAAGGCTTATTTGCCTTCATTATTGGATAGGGTGGATGAGGATTAGAAGGAGGGAATCTGATGTCAACCATAGGCCTCTTTCCTTTGTCAAGGCGGGCAACATGACTATCAGAGGTTTCAAGAAGAATTGTACCTTCCAAACTTCGAGTAGAGCTCATGGTTGGAGCAATCTCGGTTTGTTCAGAAGAATTATTGTTGTGATTACTTTCCAAGTGTGTTTCCTCCAGTTTTTCAACGTTAGTTTCAGTGGGATAAACAAATGTAGGAAACTGCCTAGGTTGGTACACTCTTGGAGGTGTGATTTTTATGGATGGAATTTCATCCGGAAGAAAGGTAGGGGAGATGGGTTCAGAATCAGTCTCATTTATTTCATTGTCAATCAGGGTATAGTCCTCTGAAGGACTAGTATGATTATACCCGATTCCAAATTTGGCCTTGCTGTGAACTTGCTTACTTAGAAGCATTTTGAACCCTTTGCAGGATTCAACCCACTTGTCACGGCTAACCTTGGTCTGAGACAGTTCATCTCTACAAGCTGCATATTTTTCATTTTGCAAATCAAATAGAGCTTGTAAGTTGGATTTTTCAGTCTTTAGGATAGAGATTTGACTGTCTTTATTTTTTATTAAATTTTCTACTTCAGAATTTTTATTATCTAGCAGTTGTTCCAAATCCTGATTTTGTTGTTGAAGCAACATGTTGGCTTTCTTTATTTTTGCAAAATCCTCTATGCACGCTTCGGTACATAGTTTTTCTAGAGTAGAAGAAGATACCTATGCATCAGGAGTGTCTACAGCAGGTTGTTCAGAAGAAGTAGAATCATCACCAATAGCCATGAGAGCGAAATTTTTTGGTTCAGAGGTGATGAGGGCATAGCCTACATCTTCAGGCAGGCTGCTCCAGTCTACCTACTCTTGGGTGAAAAGAGCCGGTTGACTAGAAGAAGGGGACTGGACAGCAGGGCCTGGTACATTTATTTGAGAAGGTGATGGTGCAACAATTTGAAGAGGTGCATGAGTAAGTTGATACATGCTACCATTGGCAGCTTGTACAAATTATGCATTGGTAGGAGGAGGGGTCTGTACAATGTGTGCTGACTCCTGAGAATTGTTGTGCCTTCTGAGAGATGAGGAAGAAGAAGAAGAAAAAGGTGCAGAAGAAGTATGTGATTGTAAATTAGGGAAAGTCACATATGGTGAAGAATTTGAGTTGGGAGCATTTTTGCATTCTATGGCAAAGTGTCAAGTGCCATGACATCTATAGCATTGGACCTTAGCCTTATTTAGGCCGAACCTGGTTTTCCCATGAATACCAGGAAACTTCCTTCCGGTCCTCTTGTAGAACTTATTCGTTCTTATGCTCAAGAGGGTCAGTTGGTGAAGAATGCCCATCTCTTCCAAGTCATCACTTGGAACTTGATTGAGATCATCCATGATAAAGCACAGATGATTAGAAATAGGAGAGTGGTCATCACAAGAGGAAGAATAAGTGATGCCAGTAGTTATGTCTATGTATTCTTCATAACCCTGATCATTTGTCTCAGAGTTATGACTGAGAAGAGTTGTGGTCCCTTGAACATACTCTTCAGTTGATTTACCAGACTTTATTAGTTTTCGTTTCTGGTCAACCTCTCGCTCAAATGTGAGCAACTTACCATGGAGTTGGGTAAGTGAGAGTTTGCCAAAGTCTGGAGAACATCTCATGACAATGGAATACGTTTCCCATTTTTCACGCAGAGATCCCAAGAAGCGATTCAGAACAGAAACAGGGAGTACACTTGACCAGCTAGTTTTAATTCCCTTAAGAGAGAAGTGAATCGTTCAAACTGCTTAGTCAGTGACTCATTAATTAGTTGGGAGAATGTCTCGTATTGTTGAGCTAATATCTCCCTGGTATTAGCCACAATATCTTTGGTACCACCGAATTGCTCTTTTAGAGCATCCCACAAGTCTTTAGCAGACTCGTGGTGAAGAAGACTAGAGTATATTTCATTAGGAAGGGCCATAGCCAGTTGAGCATGTGCCTTTGCATCAAGCTCTAACTTCTGGTAGTCTTCTTCGGTGTAATTCTGAGGATCTTTCGGGACATTTTCTCTTGTCTCCGTGTCCAGGACCGTTGGTTTATGCGGTCATAACATGACAGACTTCCAACATCCTTTATGATTATTTGACAGGAAGTGTAACATCCGTCTCTACCAAATGTTATATTGGTGCCTAACCAAGATTGGTGGATTTGTGGCAGAACCGGTGTTATGAGGTCTAGGGTGAATTTCTCTGCCATTGGTTCATAAACAGTTATGAGCAAATCAACTAGTGATGAGTTCTCTAAGTGATTTGTTAGAATGATTTTTGAACACAGTTTAGTTCAAAACCAAACTCCTGCAGATTAAAAGAAAATAGAAAGACAGAAGAGACATAACATAGAAAACTAAATAACAAGATATCAGTGAGAGGTTTTAGTTTTAGTCTTGATGGCTAAACCAAGACTAAGGACAAGGCTCTGATACCAATTGTTAAACTACAAGAACCTTGAGGAGTAGCTGTTTCACTAGGAACAAGCCTTTAGACACTTAGTCAAAGCTTTGGTTTTAGCTCCCTCTAAAGTTTTGCACAGTATTATTTTCGTTGTTTAGTTTTCTTGCTTAGAAAGAGAAGAGAACAGATAGAAAGCACAAGGAATTTTGGGGGAAGTAATTCAAATTATTCAGAGAATGTTGGGACTTAAATACCCAAACATTCTGAGATACAAGACAAGAAATAATAAGACAAATAGCTGACACTGTTAAAGACACTGAATCAACAAACGAGTACAAATACAAAGTCAACAATAACGGAAACAAGAGTCTTCAGGAGTCTTCAGGTCTTCCGAGGTTGAAGTAGTTGTTCTGGGATTTAGTGGTTATTATTTCGGAAGATGATCATCGGAAGCTGATTAAATAATCAGTTATTTCGGAAGAGGAGATTGTCTTCCGAGTCATTTGACTTCTTCCGATGCAATGGTTGTCTTCCGAAGATGTCATGATCAGCTAACGTCTTCTGAGGTAGATAAGTTCAGCGTTAGTTCTTTTTGGCGAATCTTTCGCTGTTGATCTTCCGATGCTGAAGCAGTTCTTCAATCGAAAGAGCAGTATCCGCGGCTTGTCATTCCGCGATTTATTCAAGTGTCTGGCTTCAGTGGTTTTGCTTATCAGTCCTTATTTTCCAACAATTTTGCTTCAAATAATATGACTGATTAACACAACAGTTCCCTACTAAGACTTTCTCATTTTTCACAATTTTTAAATGTTTTTGGTTTTTCAATGGAATACTTTTTCTCTCCCTAAAAACCTAAAACTGAAAATCTTTTTGTGTTTTTGAAGAAGTAAAAGAAGTGCAAAGGAAATTTTGTACAGACAATAAAGAAAAATGATCATTTGTTAGATTCAGAGGAAGAAATGACTTCAGTTTTCTGAAAGACACCATTAGCCGATAACAGATATAGAAATCTGGATTTATCAAAAGCTTTAGTGTAAAGATCGACTTACTGGTGATCGGTGTGAATTTTAACAACATCGATTAATTTCATTTCAAAACAATCACGTATGAAGTGATATTTAATGTTGATGAGTTTTGTTTTTGAGTGCTGGACATGATTTTTAGTGACAACAATGGCAGCATTGTTATCAACGAAGATAGGAGTGTTAGAAAAAGGTAACCCATAGTCCCTGAGCTGTTGCTGAATCTAGATGATTTGAGAGCAACAACTTGCAGCTACAATGTATTCAGCTTCACATGTGGAAGAGACACTGACGTCTGCTTCTTACACTGCCTACGGTAACGAGGCGTTTTCCAAAGAATTGACACCCCGCAGATGTTGATTTGAAATCTCGCTTGCATCCACCATAGTCCGAGTCACTGTAAACAGTCAGTTCATAGTCATCATCATTAGGATACCATAAGTCTAAATCTGGGGTTCCCTTCAGATAACGAAAAATCCTTTTCACAACATTAAGATGTGATACTCTTGGTTTTGATTGATAACGCGCACATAAGCAAGTAGCAAATATGGTGTTTGGCCGAGAAGCTGTGAGATACATAAGAGATCCGATCATTCCCCAATACAGAGTGGCATCTATTAACTCCCCCTTTTCATCTGGAGTAATCCCGTGATTAACAGCCAGTGGGGTACTAACAGGTTTTGCATCTGACATACTGAACCGGCTCAGAATGTCACCAACATACTTGGTCTAATGAATAAAGGTTCCTGCCTCAAACTGATCCACCTACAATCCAAGAAAAAATTTCATTTCTCCCATGGAGCTCATTTCAAACTTATCCTTCATGACTTTCTCAAACTCTTTGAACAGAACATCATTTGTGTATCCAAAGATGATATCATCCACATATACTTGCACCAAAAGCAAATCTACATCTTTTTCTCGAATGAATAATGTACAGTCAATGACACCTCTTCTGAATCCGTTGTTCAGAAGGTGAGTAGAAAGTGTCTCGTACCACGCTCGCGGAGCTTGGTGCAATCCATATAATGCATTGTCTAGTTTGTAGACTTGGTCACGATGTAATGGATCTTCAAACCCGGGAGGTTGATTGACATACACAACTTCATTGATCACACCATGAAGGAATGCACTTTTTACATCCATTTGATAAACTTAGAACTTCTTGTAGGATGCATAAGCCAGGAAAATTCGGATTGCTTCAAGACGAGCAACCAGTGCAAACACTTCATTGTAGTCAATCCCTTCAATCTGTCTAAAACCAAGCACCACCAGACGTGCTTTATTTCTGACTATGATCCCATTATCATCACGTTTGCAGCAAAGAACCCATCTAGTGCCAATGACTTTAGCACCCTTAAGTCTATCAACAAGCTGCTAAACTCCAAGCTTCTTAAATTGCAGCAATTCTTCCTGCATTGCATCTACCCATGATTCTTCTTTTAAGGCTTCAGTAATGGTTCTGGGTTCAACTTGGGAGATAAAACATGAATGGGCACAAAAGTTTACATCTGCAAAGTCAAGTATGTCAGCAAGGCCACCTGAAGATAACTGATTTTGAGTCTTCACTCAATCATTTAAATTTCCAGTGATGTTCATCTGAGGATGCATGTTGTTAATTCTACCCACCGGATGATCAGGAACAATAAATTTTGGATCAAGATTGTTAAGATTGAGATCATCAAGAGCAGGTACAATATTTTCAACATCTGGTTCTGGAACACCTGGCTGAGAGTGTTGATCATCTGAGTCTGAACTGTCATCATGTGTCTGCATTGGAACTGGAACAGATGAAGGTTGCACTGGTTCATCAGGTACATTCTGCGCATCATACATCATTTGAACATCAACGTCTTCATCAGGGTACATGGGGAGCATATTGAAAGAATCAAATAAATTTGGATAATCGAACATCCAATCTGGATCCTTTCCAGGTGGTGGCATAGAATATCTTTGAACATCCACATGGTACCACTCCTCCACATTGTGAGTTGATCTGTTGTATACTCTTTTATTAGGAGTGATATACCCAAGAAAATAGCCTTCTTCCACCTTCTCATTGAACTTGTCTTGCTCATGTTTCTTAAGTATTGTGCATGAAGCTCCAAACGGTTCAAGATACTTAAGATTTGGTTTTCTGTTATGGAGAAATTCAAAGCAAGTCTTCCCATGTCTCTTAACAACCAAAACCCGGTTCAAAGTATAACAAGCATTAGCCACTGCTTCATTCAAGAATTCAACCAGATGGAATGAGTAAGCAAGCATAGTCCGAGCATCCTCAATTAACATTTTGTTCTTGCGCTCAACAACACCATTCATTTGAGGGACATATGGAGCACTAAATTGTTGGACAATTCCACGTTCATTGCAGAAAGTCTCCATTTTGTGATTCTTGAATTCAATCATGTTATCTGTTTTGAGCATGCGAACCTTGAGCTTGTAAAGAGATTCAAGTTTAGTTACCAAAACTTGAATACATTCGAACGTTTCTGATTTCTCCTTCATGAAAAACACCCAAGAGTATCTAGACAACTCATCAGTAATGACTAAGCAATATTGATCTCCAGCAATGCTCTAGCAATTGACAGGACTGAACATATCCATGTGGAGAAGCTCAAGAGGAATAGTAATTGAGTGAAACTTCTTAAGTTTATGAGACTGCTTGGTTTGCTTTCCCTTCTTGCATGAAATGCAGACATCAGACAATTTGAAATTCTTTAAACTCACTCCTTCAACCAGATTGTTGTGAACCAAATGATTCATCTTGCAAAGACTCAAATGATCCATTTTCTTATGCCAAAGAATAGAATCTTTCTCTGTAGCCTTTGACATAAAACATGAAGCTGTTGAAGATATAGTTGAAGCTGTGGCCATGTTGAGAACGTACAAGTCCTGCTTTCTAGGAGCTGACATCAAAATCCAGTCTTCCAGAATGGTGATACCTTGCTTGAGAATGTAGCAGCTTGAATCATCAAAAAGAACTTTGTATTTCTTATCACAGATTTGTGACACAGAGAGAAGATTGTTTTCCAGCTGCTTCACATACTTCACCTTGTCAAAAGAAACTTGACCATTTGAAAGAATTCCTTCTCCCGTAATAAACCCTCCTTTGTGTCCAGCAAATGCTAGATATCCTCCTCTAATTGGAATGACATTGGTAAGAATAGATATGACTCCAGTCATGTGCCTTGATGCCCCACTATCAACAATCCAGATGCTGTTAAAAGCAACTTTGGGGCAACCTGTACATTCACAAATGATTAGTTGAAATTGGGAACCCAAGCCTGTACAGTCTTGGGTTGACCCAATGAGTCTAGGATTTTCATTTCAATCCATTGTCCATCCTGAGTCACTTTATCTGAAAGATTTAAAAATTTTTCAATGTTTGAAACTGAAGTCTCAGAAGACTTCACCTTCCAGATAGCATGTTTGCTGAAAGAGTTTTTCAAATAAACAGAGGATGGTTTGGATTGTTTGACAGAAACAATCTTGGGTATGTTTTGATCAACTGTTACTCTTTTACCCTTATCTAAAGGCTTAATGGGAGGTGGGTGTTTGGGTTGGACTTGAGGTAAGTGATAAAAAAATTTGGCCTCATTAAAAAAAGACTGATTTGTTTTTCTATGTGATGCAAAATGTGGGCTAACCAAGTGAGGACACGATTTAGCAAAGTGTCCTAATGCACCATATTCAAAACAAGCTCGTTTATCTTTTGAAGAAAGCTGTTTGGTTTTATTATGAAGCTGTTTATTTTGAAATTTAGAAACATGGTTTCTATGAAAATCATTTGATTTTGTCTTGTCATGTTTGAAACCCAAACCCTTTGTCCCATTAAAAACAAGATTGTCAGTCTTGTAGGACCCACTTGCTTCACCTTCTTATGAAGCCTTCACAAAGCCTATTGCTTTGGAGAATTTTGAAGACAAATATGTCTTAGATAGGATTGGGTCAACCTTTTTGACACAAGATGGCTGATTCTTAACAATAGAAGCAGGAGGTGAAGAATCAGAATCATCTTCAGAATCAGAGACCCAATCCTTAACCACTCCTTCCACAAATGATTCTTCAGACAATGAAGAACCTTCATTTGAAATGACTCCAATAGGATCAATTACTAAAGGAGTTTTAACTTGAAAATCTTTGATTTCTTTGTCATTAGGTGAGTTAACAAAACAACTTAAAACTGGTGTAGGACAATGGTTGTACTTTGCTTCTTTACCCTTCCCTTTCAGATCAGTCCCATCACTGATCATGTGCTCAATGATATATGAAGGACTTTCATAGCTCTTGAGCTTTTGACTCAAAGTCTCATAGTCACATTCAACTATGGCTAGCTTCTTCTTTGTCTCATTAATGGTGTTGAGATAAGAAGTGATAGCATCTTGCTTATTAAGCATAGCGATCTCAGCCTCATGTAATTGCCTGTTTAATAAATCAATTTTAGCTTGAAAATCTTTTTCATTTGATTTTAAAACACGATTTTCCTTAATACATTGGTTGAGATCACTGACAAGGTATGCATTATGCTCCTGGTAAGCCAGGACCTTACTTTCAAGGTCAACACAATGAAAACATCTGGAATTAAGTGATGAACAGTTATCAAATACCTGACCAATCTGGGATGGAGAAGCAGTATCCACCATCAAAGAAAATTGTGTGGTGTGTTGATCTTCAGAGTCGGCATTTGTTTCTCCTTGATTTTCAGAGTCTGAAGAGCTTTCATGCTCTGATCCTGATGACTCATCCAACCTAGTCTTCATTTCTTCTGAATCATTTTCAGCACTAGGCTCAGCAACTTCCTTGATCTTTGCAACACAAGCTTTCACATCTGCTCCCTTATCAGAATTGAATCTGAAATCCCAGTTCTCTCCTTCATCATTCTGAACCATCAGTGCTTTGTTTGCATTTGAAGAACTAGAATGAGAAGGAGTCTCAATTGGTACTAATCGTCTTTCAGGATTTGCTGAAGAAGATCTTTGATCCTGAAAAGGATTCTTGCTTCCCATCTTCTTTGGCTTGTTGCACTGTCTTGCAAAATGTCCTTTATCACCACAATTGTAGCAGGTAACTGAGGACATGTCGAAACCAAACTTTGAATCTTTGTTAAGATTAATATCTTTCCCTGTCCTTCTGACAAAATCCTTTGCTCCTCTGATTGCACTTGCAAGAGCCCACATAATATCAATCCTTTCCATGTCATCTAGATCAATCTATGAGTAATCTTCATTGTTAAAGTGAGGATTTCCAATCTGTCCAACTAACAATCTATCATAAGAGCTCACAAGAGTAGATAAGAGACCCATGTGCTCTTTAGCTATCTCCACTGTCACTTTGTCAAAATTGTCTGTCTTCAAGTTGATGACAGAATGGCTATCCTCTGAATGAGAAGTAGAAGTGGCAGCATACATAATGGCTATCCTCTGAATGAGAAGTAGAAGTTGATGACAGAATGGCTATCCTCTAAAGTGGTTCTTTCCACTGTAGGAGTAGAATAATAAATGGAATGATCTTGAACTTGTGCCACTCTCTTCGCTTTCCGCTTGTTCTCTATATCTTGTTCCTTTAGCTTTTGAATGAAGTCATTAATATCCATAGAAGCAAGCATCTCACTCTGCTTTAGCACCATAAGGAAATATTCCCACTTAGGAGGTAATGCATCAGCCAGACATTGAATATTCTCTTGAGTAGTTGTCTTGACTTGATGGTTGAAGAGCTCACTGAGAAGATGATAGAATCTGGCAATAAGTTCATCCAAAGACTCGTTCCCTACATACATAAAGCTGTTGAACTCTTTCCTTAAAGCTTTAGACTTGATACTCTTCAGTGCATCATTCCCTTCATATATCTGTTGCAATGCATCCCATAACAACTTGGAAGAAGTAAACTGTCTGAACTATTGGAATACGTCCGTGGCAATAGACTGAGACAGTATTGCAAAGGCCTTCTTCTCAAAATCATATAACTTTCGTTGAGTTTAGTCATCCGAGGGACCAACATAGGTGTTCCATCCTCATTGAGTGGTCTCAAATACCCACCTTCAATCATCATCCAAAAGTTGGTGTCCACCCCATTGGTGTGGATCTCAAATCTTTACTTCTAGTGTGGATTATCATCCACAGAAAGCAGCTTTGGAGCTTTGTTGGAGTTCCATGTCTCCGTCTCTATAAGTAATAGATTCTGAATCTCGTGGTTCTGGTTTGCTATCAATGCAAGTTCATCCATATCAGCAAAGGTATTCTGATTTGACACTTAGAAAAAATTTCAGCCCTTGGGAACGAATGAAACTGTGTGATACGAATGATGGGTATGAATGAATAGGTATCACACGAATGAACAGACAAATGGTAAAGGCAAGCGAATGAATAACTGACACAAGTCTGTAGATGTACTAATTTGATCTTGATCTTCCAACGGAATCCTATTAACAATCAATTACATGCGGAATCTATAATCGATCTATATGTATCAAAGACAAACAATCATTTATAAACATCATTTCATTGAATATGATAAAGTAGTTACAATGAAATGATCAAGGACACATAGTTCTTTCACTCTAATACAGAGAGAATCAGACACTCAAAAACTGCAGAAGTTCAGAAGTTCCAAACTTCTAGACAAACCTGCAATATATATAAAGTTCAGACGAACCTAACCTAGCCGAACCCATAGGTTCACCAGCCAAACCTTGAGGTTCGCTGGACGAACCTATATAATACATAAACTAGGTTCGCCGAACCTGCTTAGGTTCGTGGGCCAGACGAACCTAAGCCAAACCTCTCTAAACTTATACATTTTGACAAGCAATCTATTACATAATGTCCTAACAAACTCCCCCTTAATAGTTGCTTCCAAAATATTCAATAACTCTTCAATCTTCAACTTGATCTCCACTTATTTCTCCACAAACATTATCAACAGCACGAATTACAACAGACTTTGGTATCTTGGATAATCTTTCAGCTTCCAGCTTGGCATCTCTATCATCTATCTCTTTTTTTAATTTCATCAGCTCAACATACAAGTAGTTTACATCTTCCCATTTACATCCAGAATGTATTCCAAGAGTATAACACATCCGAGCTATTGTTTGAAATTGAACTGCCATATCTTTGTAGCTTACACCAACATCATGAAATCCATCATCTGCAAAAACTTCAACTACATTCCGTAAATCAATGTCTTCCTTTGAACAGTTAACCAACCACACAGGATCCAACAGCCTGATCACCCTCCACTTCTCTTCTTGTCTTAAAAGAATAACAGCTTCAGATGTATTTTCATCATAGAACCAGAACTTGAAATAAGGTTCCAATTATGTTATATTCTTCTCAATCTTGGTCTTTTATAAACTTTAGGCTTTGAATATCCAAGTAACTTATGTTTATCCTATGGAACCAACAAACTCCATCCAGACTTAGCCTCTTTCTTTAGCATCTTTTCAAATATGTCATTATGTTCTGTCTGAATAGGTTTGATCATCTTCAGTCTTGATAATTGCATGCACTCAAAAGAAGGTAATGTCATAAGATCAACTGCTTTTCCA
Source organism: Mikania micrantha (assembly GCA_009363875.1). Lineage (NCBI taxonomy): Eukaryota > Viridiplantae > Streptophyta > Magnoliopsida > Asterales > Asteraceae > Mikania > Mikania micrantha. Next base: position 5,126,255 of record CM018694.1, on the reverse strand, counting down.
AAGTATTGACAACCATCAGTCCTCTTTACTACATAGCATCCCTTGTTCTTCAGAATTCCAGAAATATGATGAAAGTAACCATAGCTGATAATTTTTCCAATCATCTTTGATTTAGAACCAATCTTGAATCTCAAGAATTGTCTAGCTTGATCTTCTTTAATTTTTTCTTCAATAAAGTCAACCATTTGCTTAAAAATGAATAAATGATCAATTATGTACTTGTATTCATCTTGATTTTCCTTCCACATATCCAGATAAGTCTTTTCTTTCATAGTATCTATAGGTATCTTTGGAGCTCCTCTCTGAACTTCAATATCAAATATCCTCTTCAAAGTTTGTAGATTATACAAATTTTCATCATCTTGTTCAAAATCTGAATATCCACCTCCAATTTCTCCTTCCTCCAACTCTTTATCTTCAAATAGTTCACCAAACATTCTCTGCAACTGAATATCAGCATTTTGTTTAAACAAATCTAAAAATAGGCAATGACATATCAATCTTTTCTTTTGGATACTCCAAATCAGTCAAGTCTTCCATGTCAACATCTCCAGTATCCTTTGCTTTATCAGAAGAAACTAATGAAATAGGATGATCATCAAGAGAAATCCCAAAAGGTTTGTAAATGACTATTGCTCCAGTAGAGGAATTCAAAACACTTGAACTTCCCACACCTGTCACATCACCATCATCATCTTCATCATCACCATGATAAGCATTAAAGCTTGGATGCTCATTCACATCTGACTCTTGATAGCCAACCTTTTCTTCTTCTTCTTCTTCTTCTTCATCATCATCAAGATTAACAAACACTGGATCAGCACTAGTAGCTTCAGCTTGAGTATCTTTAACTTGTAAACCATCAATCTTTTGCTTTAGATCTTTATTTTCTTTCTTTAAATCATCAATATCAGCACTTTGCTTTACAATCAATTTCTCCAAACTTGTAATCTTCTCATTCATTAACATCTTTTCAATAATATATTCATCTCTCCATTTCAACAACTGAGAAATATGACCTTTCATCACATCTATATCACTTGGACCTGAAGAAGATGGTTGTTCAGCATCAGCTTTCTCCTTTTGTTTCCTATACTTGTCAAACTCTTGTGACAAGATAGAAATTCTTCTTCTTATCTCACTATCATCATAGTCCAATGAAAATTTTAAATCCAAGTCATCTAAACCCTCAAACAAAGACTCTCCTCTTGAGGTAGAAGTTGCTTGAAATGTTGTAGTCACAGTAGTAGCATCCATGAATGAAGGAACAAAAGTAGCAACATTAACAAAATCAGGACTTTGAAAGAATGAATCAGAAGACATATGAACAGGAGAAGTAGAAGCAGCTTCTTGAACTGTTGTAGCTACTGAAACAGGTTCAGAAACATGAATGTAAGCTGGTGTAGAAGAAACAGCTACAGAAGATGATACAATGATCCTAGGAGTCTTAGTCTTCTTCTTCTTAGGCATTTTAGCCATTCTCTTTTTCTTCTTTGGCCTTGAAGCCTCAGGCTCATCAACTGTGAAGCTAGGATCACTTGCCTCTTCTCTTGCTTCTTCACTTTGTTGTACTGGCCTTTTCTTTAACCTTCTTACCATTCTGTTTCCCACTTGTACTGTCTACATCTCTGACTCTGTTGATTCTTCATCTTCAGCATCAACTCCAACATCTTTAGTATCAACATTTTGAGAATCAGTAGCTTCATCATGTCTTTGAGTATCCTGTTGACCTGGATAAATCACTTGTAAAGGAACCAATGTAGAAGGAGTTACATTTGGTCTGTGACCCGGCTCTTGAGTTTGTTGATATGTTTGAGAAGAGTGAGCTTGTTATTGACTAGCTTGTGATCTAGGAGGAGGAGGTGGTGGTTGTTGTTGATCATCATCATTATCACTCAAAAGTTCATTGTCTGAACTTGAGTCTTCATGCCACCAAGCATCATTCAAAGGAGCAACATAATTTGCTCTAGCACAATGTCCTACCACATCCTTAGTCAGAATATCATCATTACTGTTCTGATATATCTTTACTTGACCAGGACTAGAGTCTGTCATATGTTTCAACTTGAGAATATCAGCAGCAACTCTAGGCAAGTTCTGCTCTGGAAATCTTTCATCAATCAGCATCTGGATAAATCTGGGATACATGTAGAATCTATCTTTGGCTTTGGTGATGTTGTCTGACATATATCTGAAAATCATTGCTGAGAAATTGAACGGTTTGTTCAATATCAAAGCCACCATTGCAGATCTCATTAGATCCCTCAACTCATCAAATGTGCCTTTCCTCATGCTAAGGCAATGTAACAAAACATGTGCCAGCAACTTGTACTGCAAAAGAAGCTTTCCCTTCTTGATGGAGTATTCACTGTAAACTCCAAAATATCGAATCCTCAAGAAACACCCTTTAATACACCTTTCAGGAATAAGTGTCATTCCTTCAGGTCCTCCTCCGAACTGTAAAACTCTCCGAATGTCAGCTTCAGTAACTCTAAAAGCTTGTCCCAGCACATTAGCTTCTATCACATAATCTTCATCTACTATGATCAATCGAGCAGAATCCCAGAAGCTCTGTATATGTTGTTGATGCATTTTCTGTGTGAAAGCTGCATTTACTGTGTGAACCTCGCTTGTTGTAAATGAAATCATAGTATGTATGATTGATGGCTAAAAGGTTTGGCATTCACATGGTTTAAGGTTAGGCAAACCTATTGGCAAACCTATGAAACTTATATATAGGTAGACTTTTGAAGACTTGGTAGTTTTAGAGCTTACAATTCACACACACGAAGTCAAATTCTCTCTCAAGCTCAAGATCAAGACTCTCTTCATCTTTGTTTCTTTTGATCGTTCAAGTGTTGTATTTTCACGTTTATTGTTTGTAAACACTTGGATATCAATAAATAATTCAGATTCATGATCTATTACATTGTCATTGTTGATTCAAATCTAGTTGTAAACGGATTCCGCACGTTTATGATCGAATCGTAGAATTTCGTGATCGATTCTTCAAATCTACAGTGGTATCAGAGCGTTAGGCTCGATTCTACAACTATTTGGACATCAATCTCAAGTAATTTGATCAGAAAATTCATCATCTTGGAGGTGTTCTTGAAGTTCTTCACGTTTTTTTCAACAAAAAGCCAGATCTACGAAAAATTATCAAGTTTTTGCAAGTTTTGATTCGATAGAAAGATGCGCCTCGAAAAAACGAAGATTTTGACTACTCATAGGCCTTCTAACTCCAAAAAGTGAAGATTTTAGAGCCATTTTGTGAAGTTCAGATCTGTTCGTTCGATCAGACGAACCTTAGACGAACCTTAGAGACGAACCTACATAGGTTCGTGACAAATAGGTTCGTGAGAATTGAAAAGGTTCGTGAGAAATAGGTTCGTGGGAACCTCTAGGTTTGTCAAAACCTTCATAGGTTCGTGAAAAACCTTCATAGGTTTGTTAAAACCTTCATAGGTTCGTTCAAAACCTTCATAGGTTCGTGAAAACCTCAATAGGTTCGTGAAAACCTCAAAAGGTTCGTGAAAAGGTTTGGGAGAACCTCCAATAGGTTTGTTTGAAGAGTTTTGAAAGAAATATACCATTTTAAAAGTTCAAGTAAACCTTGTTTACCTATTTTGGGCCTTCCGGATTATTTGGGATAGGTTTCAAGACCTAATTCGGACGTTAAGACAAGGTTTGAGCTGTTTTGTTTTGAGAGGTTAAACATTGATGTCTGAACATAAAAGTTAAATATGACACACAAGAACTGGAACGTAGAATGGTTGACTAACAATGGACTTGTGTTGGACAATTTGGACAATTATCCGAACTGGAGATCCACATTCGAAACGTTTATTGCTAAAGCGGATGAAAATTATCAGAAGTTATTGTACAATCAATACAAGAAACCATGTCTGAAATCAAAGGATAATTTTGGGACATCAAAACTGAATGAAGATCAATTGTTTGAATTTAATCAAGAAAGAGAATTGTGTGACTTGTTTTCGGTGATCATTTCTGAAAATATTAAAAAGACTGATTTTGAACAAATGCCACATTCATGTGCAAAGTGGAGTTTGCTAGAACTTGCATATAACAATCATGTTGCAAAGAAGATCAATGATGCTTATGATCGTCTTTTACCACTTATGCAAGAATTGAAATATTTTCAGTTTGATATCACTGATGGGCAAATCGTTGAGAAGTTTACGCAATTCTTACCTTGTTGATGTAGTGGTTTTGTTGAAAGAATGAAGGAAAGTGAAGTCATTTATTATGTCAAATTAATGAACTTCAAAGATGTGGTTGACAAAATGGAACCGGAGATAAGACGAACCGGAAAATGGATTGTGAAAATTGTTGATTTCTCGTGGATTGATGAACAAAGAAACATGTTAAAGGCAAGTATGAGTGTTGAGAAACAAAAAGAAGATGTTGATGGAGGAACGGAAGATGAACCTGAAATGTCTGAAGATAGCAAACAGATGAATGAAGTTGTAGATAAGAGATGTAATGTAACTGAAGATACACACATTCTTGATGATTCTGATATCAAAAGTGAGATGAAGAAGTCTGAAGATGATGTTTTGAAGTCAAAGGATGAAACTTCAAGTGTTGAAGTGGTGTCAACAGAGGATGAGAGTGTTTATGAGGTTGCCTATGATAATATGTCTGAAACAAATACCATCATTAGTGAAGATCATTGTTATACCATTTCAGATAAAGAGGTAAGTTCAGGTAAGTTTTGTAAACTCTCATGCTCTAAATGTTTAAATCTTAAGGGAAAGTCTCTAATTTGTGCTGATAACAACATTCCTCCGATCATTGAAGATTGTACTTTAGAGGAATTTGATGAGGAGACATTGTACAGATGTGGGTTGATGGATGTACATAAGGATTATGATGACTCTCACAATAATATATTTGATGATGTGAAACCATGTGTTTCAAACTCTGCATCATCATCCAAAAAGAAAGTTTCTTTCAAAACTCCATTGGTTGAAATTAAAAAGTTTTCAAAGAACAAAAACAAGAATTTTTCAAAACAAAATGGTTTTTCAAGTTCCAAACCTAAAAGTCAAATTCAATCAAAATGGGTTGTGAAATCATCATGTGCATCAAACAGAGTGGAATCAAAGTGTGATACTTCAATGTCTTGGATCAAAGACAAGATTTCACTAAGCCCCACAAAATGTGAAAAGTTGAACTTTGAGTCTCCCATGTCAAGTGGTAAGAAGTCACATTTGACTCATATTGGTTCAACAAGGAACAAAGACTGGTTTATGGTTCGCCAGTGACAAATCACCAAAACCATAAGTTTGTGCAAAACTATTCTCCTAGGTTTGTGGAGAGGAGAATATGTTTTGAGTGGTACAAGATGGCATATTATTGCTAATTGTCTTTATCTGTGTGAGTTACAAGGACATTTTAGTAATGCCAAGTCTTGTGTCAAAGAGGTTTCAAAGTTCATTCCTAAAAAACATAAAATGCCAAATAAAAACAAGGAAGAACTTGTGAAAGCATTGGATGATGATATGTTGAAACTTTCAAAACCCTTAATGACTAATTTGGTTTTTAACAACAATGTGGTGATTCAAGATAAGTATTATCTTAAGAATGCACTTGAACAGGAACAGTTGTGGATACCAAAAACAAATAAAGTTTCAAAAGGAAATTTATCTGTTTCAACTGGGAAATGGATTAAATTTCGGTATATGGATGGTCATGGTAAACTCAAGACCTCGATAGCTTGGGTGACCAAAGCTATCTAATGGTTTGTGAGTGTGTGCAGGAGGATTTCAAGAGGACCTATCAATTGGAGGAGAGCTCATTGATAGTGGAACTTCCTGGCGTGTATTTGGTAAAATCGTTCTAATTCTTTAACTGTCATATTATTCTGGAGAACTTGACAGGTTTGGAATTACATTGTCTTATTTTCTTGATGTTTTCAAGTCACTTTGAGCATAATGTTTCACAAAGATGGTAAATCATATCGGTTGTTAATTTTCCGGGAATTTTGATTTTTCTATGTACTTATAAAATTCTAAAAATCAAAAAGATTTTCATTTTTAGCATTTTAGGGGGAGTAAAATTTAAAAAAAAATCAAAAGCAATATAAAATTAGAAAATTGAGAAATTGATCCGACCTTTGAGATATGATTGTACATTGTAACATTCTAAAGCTTACTTGTATCATACAAGATCAAATACAAAGCGATCACAATGCACTTAGTATGATATGTTGGTAGGTCTTTCACTTAATTGTGATTTCTGTAGACTAATGCCATAATCATTCTTTGTGGGACACATTACTTAGAACACAGTGTTCGATCTTTGTCCTGAGTGCGTGGTCATTTGCCTCAGTGGTTGCTAATTGTATTAGTACATATATTAGTTTGATCATGTGTTTCTTTTTCAAAAGAAATTCTGAGTTCATTTTTCTTTTATTTTCGTTCAAAACATGGACATTCTCTGCGTATACTTACGTATCGACCTGATTGCTATGTTTTGGACATTCTGTTTTTATTTTCTTGTTTTTGTTTAAAACTTGGGCATTCTATGTGTGTACGGAAGTATCAATCTGATTGCTAGGTTTTAAACTTAAGTTATTTTTTGGTTCAATATCTTGGTTTCATCTGCGCATACGGAAGTATCAATCTTGTTACCGGATTTTGAACATTCTGTTTTATTTTACACTTTGTTATTTCACAAAAGATATTCTGTTTTATTTTTGCATGATCAAACTAATAAAGAATTTGAAATTATAATTTACAATGGCATCGCTGTTGGTTGATGTTTCACAAAGTGGGGATGTGTTCAAGTGAGTGGGGAACACAAAGTCTTGTGATTGGTTTTCATTAATCCAAATTCACAACAAGTGATAAGACTTAAAGTGGATCCATATACTGGCAATCATCCTAGGCTTGTGCATCGAATAAATAAACATCATTAATAATCAACAAGTAACGCTGAGGTATGATTACAATATGATCTTATGTTTAGATCTTTCTCATCAAAAACATATTTATTTTTTAGTTAGAATACAAATTTTGTAGGATTCTAGGATATACAATTTTGTAATTCATAGCTTTAGGGGGAGTTTATTCAAATCATTGAAAAATTCATAAAAAATTTTCTTCGACTTTCGTTTAGACTATCCGGTGTGACTTACTAATTCTTTGTAAACACTATAATTGATTTACTGTTAATAAGTGACAAAGAGAAATTGGAATTGTGATGAGGCATCTAGTATGATTACATATGAAGCAAAATATTTATTTTTTATTATGTATCAACTGATGCAGGTGATAAGGGTGATGAAGATCTGTATGATTGAAGATGTCACTGCAGTCCTCAGCAGGTGAATCTTGGAAAAAGAAAGACATAAGATGGAGACAGAGAGAATGAGTTCAAGAGAGAGAATGAAGTGGAAATAAAGAGTCTAATGCTGTCTATACAACAAAATTTGATACAACAGCTACATCTGAAGGGGAGTATGTAGATAACAAGGCTGTAGGGGATGCACATAAAGTTTGAGCATATACAACAGCAAGGTTCAAGGGGGAGTATGTTGATACATTTTCTGTGTGAAAGCTGCATTTACTGTGTGAACCTCGCTTGTTGTAAATGAAATCATAGTATGTATGATTGATGGCTAAAAGGTTTGGCATTCACATGGTTTAAGGTTAGGTGGCAAACCTATAGGTTTGGCAAACCTATTGGCAAACCTATGAAACCTATATATAGGTAGACTTTTGAAGACTTGGTAGTTTTAGAGCTTACAATTCACACACACAAAGTCAATTTCTCTCTCAAGCTCAAGATCAAGACTCTCTTCATCTTTGTTTCTTTTGATCGTTCAAGTGTTGTATTTTCACGTTTATTGTTTGTAAACACTTGGATATCAATGAAGAATTCAGATTCATGATCTATTACATTGTCATTGTTGATTCAAATCTAGTTGTAAACGGATTCCGCACGTTTATGATCGAATCGTAGAATTTCGTGATCGATTCTTCAAATCTACATATGTGATCTATAAATCTAACATGAGTTGGAGATAGCATGATAAATCCTTGATCGTCTTAAGAACTCGATCATCGAACGAAAATCCTTGCCGTTCTTCGTAGTTGGATCCATATAAGCACATAGGTTGTGTTTATCTCTGAATGTAATATTTGCCATTTCTACAATCAGAATAAACAAAAAATTAAAACAAAAATTAAAAGAAATCAAAAAATAATAAAATAATAAAAAATAAAAAATATTCTAAGTGTAGAAACCAGCGAACCTTTCCCTGTGCCGAACCTAAATTTAGACGAACCTGTTTATTAGACAAAACTGTTTAAACCAACGAACCTATTCATCAACGAACCTAAAAATAACACAAACCTTTTGGTCAAACGAACCTTGACCAACAAGGTTCGGTTCAATGACATACAGAGGTTCGGCCCGAACCTATGAAGTTCAAACGAACCTTTGTAAACAAGCGAACCTATGTTAATATCACGAACCTAATCCATTTCAAAATCAAATTTTCAAATCAATGAATTAGATCAAAAAATTGATATCCAAAGGTTCGTAATTCAAATATGAACAACATTAATAAAACAATTTTTCCAGAATTTAGATTTAAACATGTTTTAATCCAAATCAACAGATTCGACTAATTCCAATCTAAAATCAATATATCTCCTAATTTATCTGGTCAAACTTCAATCTTTTTACCGATTAAGAATCACAATCCAAATCCAAAGCTAATGATATATGAAACACAGTATCTGAGATCCAGAATCGAAAAAATCGAAATCAAGGTTTTACAGGTTCGTGAAAAGTTCTGATGAAAGTGACGAACGTATCACACACGAACCTTTATTTATACGAACCTATAAACAAACCCTTTGAACGAACCTTTGACCAAATATGTTGATCGAACCTGTCAACAAACCTTTAAACAAACCTATCCAAAACCTATTAAACGAACCTGTGAACAAACCTCTCAGGCGAACCTGTCTTAAACCTATTAGACGAACCTGTGAACAAACTTCTCACAAACCTTCCAAACGAACCTCCAAGCAAACCTTTGAAATTCAATTTTCTTTAAAATTTCAAACAATCCAATGTTTAATGTTTCAAAGTCAAAAAAAATATTCAAAAATTATTGATTTAACATCAGATAAAACCAAAAATCTTTTTTTTATTCTTTTTTTTTCAAATTTTTAGAACAAACACACTCCAAATTTTAACAAATCTAACTATGAAATATAAACTAACAAAGCAATCACATATTTTTGCTTGGGAAAGATCCAGACATGAGATCATATTGTTTTACAATCATCAACACACCTGATTGAATTAATGAATATAATTATCAGCAAATTAAAATTCAAAGATGATTGTCAGTATATAAATCCTTTTTAAGTTTAATTACTTAGATAAAATACCAATTGAAAACAAAATCATCAAATACTTTATGTTCTCCGTTTACTTGAACACATCCCCGTTTTGTGAATAACTAAACAAACAATAATGTTCTTGAAACAATTAACTTCAATTTTAACTAGCTTGACCATTTACTTCAATTTTGAAAATAACAAAATATAAAACAAATTGAATTTGTTCAAAATCTTGGAATCAAGGTTGATACTTTCGTATACTCAGATGATTCAGAAAACGAACGAAACAATAATTTAAGATTAATGTAACATTTGTACATTTAGTCACGGTAGTTGTAAACAGTGTTAGAACAAATGTGTTTTCATATCAAATCAGTCAATGTGATTCATGTGTTCATAATGTGCTTGTGTGTTAGGATCTTTATTATTTAGGAACAAGTATGTATTATTTATTTACAGTCGAGTTCGCTAGGCAAGAACAGTATCGTATTATATCGAAACAGTGGTGGGACGGCGTCAGGTACGGCAGGTAGCTGGAATCTGGGGTATGCCCTATACATATACTGCGTTCGGTGTAATGGGATAGTGTTAGTGCGTAGTGTTGAGATAAATAGTAAGACAATTAATTAAACAAAAATCGTAATATGTAAGCGAGACAGAGTATAGTTATGAGTGACGATCCATAATAATACGAATGTTGAACTTATAATTATGATTAAACGCCTTAACATTTTATACGATCGAAAAACGTACGCGATTGCGGGTATACACGTAATTGCGGTCGTTTAACGATCTGTCAACACACGAAGAGTAAAAATAATTAAAATAATTATTTTTCATTTTTTTTACTATTTTGAAACTCATCAAAATGATGAGAATAATAATCCTTATTTAAAATCGCGTAAAATACGCGTTACGCGACGAAAATGCGAACCGAGAGACCGAAACGGACCTGAATACCGCGCGGGCTATAAAAGCCTTGAACAAGGCCAATTCCTTCATTAAATTCACCAACAACCCTTTCTCTCACTAGATTTTCGTCCAACCCTCTCTTTCTAGAAAACCGACTTCAATCGCGCGTATCTCACTCGTTTCTCCACGTATTTGGACGTTTTTGGCGCCTACGCGAAGCTCTCGACATTCCTTACACGAAAGTACAAGTGATCTGGAGATTTGTCCGGCCAAAAACGAGGTATGCTCGAATGGAAAATCTGGAAAATAGGGTTTTCTATGTGTGTGTGTTCGAATCCGATATCTAGCCGGTTCCCTCCTTTCCATTTCAAACCCTATGCACACGATCGTGGTTCTGGGTTATTCGTGAGGTGCATACCGACCAGGAACAGCTGGTATTCGATGATGGTGATGACACAGGTACAGGTTCGCCTAGGAGGTTTCAGGGCCGAACCCTATGAAGCCATGGCCGAACCTTCTTGTGCTGTGGCGATCCTTGCCGAACCAGCGATCTCACGAACACCTCAGCCGCCGAACCTTCATGCATGAACGAACCTAGACGAACCCTAGTTCTCCTCAGCCGAACTCTGATGTCACCGAACCCTTTTGAATGCAGCCGAACCTTGCATGGTTCGTTGATCAACTTGCCGAACCTTCATGCATGTACCCAAGAACCTAAGAGCTCATCGTGAACCTATGCAAGCTGAACCATTGGGCGATCCTTCATGGAGCTTGGCATGCAACGAACCCTTGAACCAGGAACTATAGCCGAACCCTTGGACATCTCACCATGTTGACGAACCTTGTGCTAACCTTGAAACCAAGTTAAGCGGCGAACCTAGTTTCATCTAACCTAAAGGTTCGCTGCCACTATGGGCAAACCATTCGAATACATGCAGCCACAAAGTTTCATCAGCCCAATGCCCTTTGATCGGTCCATTACCTTAAACAAAATCATTTAAACTTGGCCCAAATTCGATTATATGCGGCTCACATGACTTAATCAAGCCAATAGGGATCTCGGCCCACTACATGGTCCATATACCGTGATTGGCCCAACAACTTAAGTAGATGGGCCACACATCCTAAATCAAGTCCAATTGAGTGAAATTGTCCCAATGATTTATTCTTTGGCCCACACTACACTCAATTGGCCCATGTTTAAACTAATAGGCCCATGAACCTCTACTTAAGCCTATCATAGTTTTACGGACTTAAGGCCCATAGTGTGGCCCACAAACTCAAAGTAATTGTGATTTGATCTTAGTGAGTTTAAGTTTATAACTTAACCTAATTATGGGATCAAGCCACAATCTCTAGAGTCTAAAACATTTGAGCATATCTATACGTTGTCATATTAAACATCGGTTATCCAGATCATTAACACTTGTCATTTTATGCGTACAAGTGGTGCATAAAGGATCATGACACATTCTTTTCATAAATCAATTATCAAACAAGTAACTCAATTATGACTTTCAAGTTCACACAACATCTTTAATCATGAGAACAAGTATCCAAGTGTTAATTGAGTTCAAGAGAACACAAGTCAATCAATGAATCAAGGTCTATACAAATAGAAATCTTATATCTTATGTATGATTTCAATGATATAGGAACCAGTTAGAAGTCCTGTTTGCTACTTGCTATTTGTTATAGTTCAGAGTCTACTGCAGACAGGTGAGAACATTAGCCCCTCTTTTTACTGTTTTTACAACTGTTTTGGGGTGGAACACGTGATCAAATACTCTTACTTCAATCATATTACATGATACATGTTTATGTTACTTTATAAACATTACAGGTTCACTCTAGAAATCCAAGGGATTTCTCAATTGTTTTCAAAGGAATTATCAACCGTTTATAATGGTTTTATCAACTGTTTAACATTTTCTACTAAAAAGGTTTTTGAAAAGTTCTTTAAACTATTTATATCAGTTTTTACTCAAATGGTTTTATAAATGACAGACACTTTTAAATAATGTGACTTATAAACTCTTTTACTATAAACTTGTGTTTTTGAAAATAATCTTTTATAAACCTTGTTATTATGCAAGGACACTATCCTATGTACACAATCAAGGGTTTCAAAACAAGGTATTAAATCAATGGTTTTCGCGAAGATGTTCAAACAAAGATTCATTTCATGGTATCCAAACAGAGGATTCATTTCATGGTACTCAAACAAGGTTTTCAAATCATGTTATCAAACAAGTCATTAAATCACTGTTTCCTTTTAAAGCAAAGATTAAAAGCATGGTGTCCACTATTGTAAACAAACTTATAAACCCATCAAGTTTCATATTCATTCGCGTTAGTACTGGGTGATCACAACAAGGGGAAGCGGACACATTTGGGCAGGCCGATTTCTGGAGTTAGCTTTTAAATTTGTTTTATAAACTAACTGCATATTTCGGTTACGTATGGTTTTATCACTGTTGCTGACTAATTTTCTGACTCCAAACGTAGTTTGGGACTTGATTATAAGTTGGTTTTCGTGCAAACAGTCTTTGGTCTGTTTACACTCATTTTACATACTTGATGTTAGTTTGGGTTGCAGCTCATCCATGTAATTCATTTATTGCTTTAAACATATGCCTTATATTACAAGTTCATGTTTCAAATGTTAAACCTATTGTTCTCACCAACTATTTCTGTAGTTGACAGTTACTTTTCACGTGTTTCAGGTAATCAGGCGTAAGGCATTTTAAGGACAACTAAGGAGACCGCTTAAGATAGAACAAGATGAAGAAACATGCTAGGATGGATTTAGAAACACACTAAAATCCTGATTGTTTAATTGTTTTGTTTGAAGTCTTATTTTGTAAACTATATTTTGGGTCTTTAGTTGTCATTCTTTTGGTAGATAGATTGTCTGTAACTAAACAACTGTCTAAACATTATGAAACTTAGTAATCCGTTGTGGTTGTTCTTATTCAATACTTGTGCATGATTCAACTACTCATACGTCACCGCGCCGTGGATTCCGCACGCGGCGCAGGGGGTGTGACAGGTTGGTATCAGAGCCAAAGTTGTAGAGAACTAGGAAAAACCCAATGTTTAATGACCTAGACTATAACCTAAGCTGCCCAATAGGACTAAGTGCTATAGGCTTGAGGAGACTTAGGATCTAAGTAACTTAAGTAAGCATTAAGTCTACATTAAGCTTGAAAGATCTTAGGGATACACTTCTAAGATTAGCTATCGAGTCAAGGAATTTGAATCGGAATTCTATAATTTTAGAAACCGAATTAAATTTCTCACATATATTCATTTAAGGATTTCAGAGGCAAGGATATGTATTCTTAGTATCCTTGATCTGAAATTCTCACACAGAGTTCATTAAAGGATTCCAGAGGCAAGGATCTGTATTCTTAGTATCCTTGATCTGGAATTCTCAATCAGAGTTCATAATAGGAATTTAGAGGCAAAGATCTGTATTCTTAGTATCTTTGATCTAAAATCCTTGTCATGTTGATCATAGGAATTCAGAGGTCAAGATCTATAATTTTAGAATCTTGGATCTGAAATCCTTGTCATGTTATCATTATCAGGTATTCATTATCATAGGAACTTTATAACTTAGAATCTGTGTAACAGTATTCTTTAGTAGAAGTTTTCACAGGAGATCATTATACTCAATACTGTAAGTATTGAGAACCTAGGTTAATTAACCTAGGACACACATACTAAAACCTAAGGTGTTAATTTCAAGTAAATTAAGGACCACGGTTTACACATTCATAATCATAATCAATCAGGAGTTGGATTCTTAGCTCCAAATACAAACGGCGGATTAACGCTGATGTGCTGGGGTAAGTGGTGGGCGGTGAGAGCTAGCCCTATATATAAGCTTATTTCGGTACGTCAGGGGGAATCCGGCGTTCGTATTGGAAGTAAAGATTCGGGAGCAACTGGGATCATTGAACATTAGTCAAACACATGAGATACAAACATTGGTGAATCAAATCATTGTGCTATTCAAACTTGGATGAGTCAAACATTGTGTGTAAATTAATCAAGTTGTGAACATTCTTTCAATGTAAACCTTAAGTGAAATTCTTAAGTGATTACATCATTAGTACTTACTAACATAGTTTAACAATAACAATGTAGAGCACTCATATGATTTCGTTCTACATGTTAACAACTGTTAGTAGGTGCACACATAACATAATCATAGTTCAATCATGGATTCAATCATAGTTCAAATTGATCAAAGATCATGGGATTCTTAATCAATGGAACATACATGGGCATTAGTACAAACATGTTGCCAAATACTAGCAAGGACATGATCGTGGTATATCGAAGCTGTGGTGGGATGGCGTCTGGACTGGCAGTTTGCTTGATCCTTTCGTATGCCCTATATATAAGCTATCGTCGGTATATCGGGAAAGTATCAGTGTGTAGGTTTGGTGGAGTGAGATCATGGAACATCATACACGTTCACATGAGAAGTATACTAATAAGCTGATTGCTTATACGTGTGCATGCTCATATTACAATTGAATGATAATACTAGTAGTATGGATATATTACTAAATTTAACATGCAAATTCAATTGTATCTTTTCTCATTACTGACCCACTTGTGGCTTCTATTCGTAGAATGCCTCCCCGACGTGATGCTAACGGAGGGGGTTCGACAAGTGGCAACGACGATGAGATCAACAAGATTGCCCGAGCCATCGCCATACACATGAGAGATGTCATTCCGGGCATGGTCACTGATATTACCCAAAATCTTTGGGGAAGTACTAGTGATTCAGCACATAACTCAAATGCTACCAACACTGGAACTGCTAACTTCACTTTCAAGCAGTTCAATGATGCTAAACCACCTAAGTATGCTGGTATTGAAGGAGCTACTGGCCTACTGCAGTGGCTGGAGAGCATCGAGGATATTCTTGATTTCACAGGATGTCCTGAAAATCTGAAGGTCAAAATAGCCTCTAGCGCTTTTCACAAAGGCGCACTCACCTGGTGGAACTCTGAGAAGAACACCAGAGGACGGGAAGTCGCATTAGCTTAATCATGGGAGGACTTCAAGAAGTTACTTGTGGATAAGTTTTGTCCATGACATGAGCTGAAGAAACTTGAGGTAGAGATGTGGAATCTGGTGCAAGATAGTGGTGAAAACGCGAAGTATACAACTCGTTTCCATGAGTTGTGCATTCTGGTGCCACACCTGGTTACTCCTCTATCCCGCAGGATAGAGAAGTACATCGAAGGCTTACCTCTAGTTGTCAGAGGAACTGTGATGGGGAATAACCCCACTACTCTGGAGGCAGCGATTCATATTGGAGCTAGCCTTACCGAAGAATACGTTAAGTCTGGGGTGCTCACCCGAAAGGGGTACAAGAGAGCACAGATGAAGGCAAGAAGCCTAAACAACAACATCACAAGAAGAAGAAGCAAAAGACCATCAAGAACTTTGCAGCCCTGACCGTAGCTACACCTACTCATGCCACACCCATTACTGCTATGCCACAATCTGCTTCAGTCAGAAAGCCATATACTGGCCCGTTCCCACTCTGCACCAAATGCCAATATCATCATCTACCAACTACCCCATGCAAAAAGTGTCTCAAGTGTGGGCGGATGGGACACTTGGCAGCTATATGCCGATCTGCACATCTTGCTGCTGTAACAACTGCTGCCACAACTCCTACTGCTACAGGTGGAAGGGCCTGTTATAATTGTGGAGCAGAGGGACACTTCAGAAACCAGTGTCCAAAACTCAACAACAACACTGCTACTGCTCGTGCTTTTATTATCGGAGCTGCCGAAGCACGCAAGGAGCCAGCAGTTGTCACAGGTACATTTCTCCTTAATGGTCATTACGTTTCTATCATATTTGATACTGGTGCTGATAAAAGCTTTATCTCTGCTCATACTGCTTCTTTGTTTAATATACAACCATCTATGCTTACTGCTCCCTATACCGTAGAAGTAGCTGATGGTAAAACCCTACTTGTAGATTCTATAATACATGGTTGTGAATTAAGATTAAACGACCAACTTTTCCTCATCGATCTTATTCCTATGACACTCGGAAGTTTCGAAGTTGTGATAGGAATGGATTGGTTATCCAAAAACAATGCCAAAATTGTATGTTCGGAGAAACTCATACGGATTCCCTTACCGTCCGGCGAAACGATGAGAATCTATGGCTAGAAACCCTGCCGCGGATTGAAGATTGTGTCGTGCATCAAGGCTAGGAAGTACCTGAGGAAGAAATGTTATGCATTCTTGGCTCACGTGGTAGAGAAGAAACCCGAAAAGAAAACAGTTGGAGACGTTCCAGTTATCAGAGATTATCCCGACGTATTTCCAGAAGACTTGCCTGGATTACCACCGATCCGGCAAGTGGAGTTTAGAATCGATCTCGTCCCTGGAGCAAATCCAGTGGCGAAGTCACTGTATCGATTAGCACCGTCTGAGATGCAAGAACTGTCTAGTCAGCTTCAAGAACTCTTAGACAAAGGTTTCATTAGACCGAGTTTCTCTCCATGGGGAGCTCCGGTTCTCTTTGTCAAGAAGAAAGACGGTTCATTTTGTATGTGCATTGATTATCGTGAGTTAAACAAGTTGACGATCAAGTACAGATATCCTCTACCTAGGATCGATGATCTGTTTGATCAATTACAGGGAGCAACTTGCTTCTCTAAGATTGATTTACGATCCGGGTATCATCAGTTACGAGTGAATGATGAGGATATACCAAAGACTGCATTTAGGACTCGATATGGACACTATGAGTTTGTGGTTATGCCATTTGGGCTGACCAATGCACCCGCAGTGTTGATGGACTTGATGAATCGAGTCTGCAGACCTTTATATGGGGACAGAAACAAGAAGATGCATTTCAACTTCTTAAACAGAAGTTATGCAACTCCCCTATCCTTAGTCTCCCAGAGGGCAGTGATGATTTCATTGTCTACTGTGATGCTTCAAACCTTGGTCTCGGTTGTGTACTTATGCAATGAGACAAGGTCATTGCATATGCTTCAAGACAATTTAAGATTCATGAGAAGAATTACACTACTCATGACCATGAGTTAGGGGCTGTGGTCTTTGCATTGAAGATTTGGAGACACTACCTGTATGGTACTAAATGTGTCATCTATACAGACCACAAGAGCCTGCAACACATCCTTAATCAGAAAGAACTCAACATGAGACAACGTCGTTGGGTTGAGCTTCTAACTGATTACGACTGTGAGATTCGTTATCACCTTGGTAAAGCCAATGTGGTAGCGGATGCTCTTAGTCGTAAGGAACCAGTCAAACCAATTCGTGTCAGAGCCATGGAGATCAACACACAACCAAACTTGAAGGATTTGATTCGTATTGCACAACAACAAGTAGTGACAGACAGTCAGCTGAAAACAGACTTAGACTGCTGGATTGAGAAGAAACTAGAACCTCGATCTGATGGGGTGTTATATCTCAACGGCCGCATTTGGATTCCAAAGTCAGAAGAATTGCGCACACTCATCTGTGATGAGGCTCATAAGTCGCGATACTCAGTTCATCCTGGAGCAGATAAGATGTACCAAGACTTGCAGACATCTTATTGGTGCCCAGGAATGAAGAAAGACATAGCACTGTACGTGGGAAAATGTCTTACATGTTCAAAAGTCAAAGCAGAACATCAAAAGCCTTCGAGACTTCTGCAGCAACCTGAAATTCCTCAATGGAAATGGGAACAAATTTCCATGGATTTCATAACCAAGTTGCCGAGAACTCCGCGAGGTTACGATTCGATTTGGGTGATCGTTGATCGACTCACCAAATCTGCTCATTTTCTCCCGATCCGAGAGGATTACAAAATGGAGAAGTTAGCTACATTGTACATCAACGAAATCATTGCACGTCATGGTACTCCAATATCAATCATTTCTGATCGTGATAGTCGCTTCACTTCTCGCTTCTGGCAAACATTGCAAAAGGCTTTGGGAACTCGTGTTAATCTTAGCACGGCGTATCATCCCCAAACCGACGGTCAAAGCGAAAGGACTATCCAAACACTCGAGGACATGCTACGTTCGTGTGTGATTGACTTTGGTGGGAGTTGGGACACTCATCTTCCACTCATTGAGTTTTCGTATAACAACAGCTACCATACAAGCATTCAATGTGCACCATTCGAAGCGTTGTATGGTAGGAAGTGCCGATCACCGGTCTGTTGGACCGAGGTTGGTGACTCACAGGTCGTAGGACCAGAACTTATTCAGGAAACATCAGACAAAATCACAATCATTCAATCAAGACTTAAAGCCGCATGAGATCGGCAGAAGAGTTATGCTGATCGACGTCGGAAACCGCTTGAGTTTCAAGTCGGTGACCGAGTCTTACTCAAAGTTTCTCCCTGGAAAGGCGTTGTCCGATTTGGGAAGAAAGGGAAACTTGCACCAAGGTACGTTGGACCTTTTGAGATCCTGGAAAGGATTGGTGCCGTAGCCTACAAACTCAAACTTCCAGTGGAGCTAAGCAATGTTCACGATACTTTTCATGTATCAAATCTTAAGAAATGCTTGGCAGATCATGATGTTCAGATTCCACTGGAAGACATTCAGATTCAGAACAACATGCAATTCATAGAACGTCCGGTCGAAATCATGGATCATGGGGTCAAGAAACTTAAACGCAGCCGTATCCCGATCGTAAAGGTACGATGGGAGGGCAAACGCGGTGCTGAGTTCACCTGGGAACGTGAAGACCAAATGAAGCTTAAGTAGCCTCATCTTTTTACAGTACCTTCGGTTAGTTAATTTCGGGACGAAATTCTCTTAACTAGGGGAGACTGTAACATTTGTACATTTAGTCACGGTAGTTGTAAACAGTGTTAGAACAAATGTGTTTTCATATCAAATCAGTCAATGTGATTCATGTGTTCATAATGTGCTTGTGTGTTAGGATCTTTATTATTTAGGAACAAGTATGTATTATTTATTTACATTCGAGTTCGCTAGGCAAGAACAGTATCGTATTATATCGAAACAGTGGTGGGACGACGTCAGGTACGGCAGGTAGCTGGAATCTGGGGTATGCCCTATACATATACTGCGTTCAGTGTAATGGGATAGTGTTAGTGCGTAGTGTTGAGATAAATAGTAAGACAATTAATTAAACAAAAATCGTAATATGTAAGCAAGACTGAGTATAGTTATGGGTGACGATCCATAATAATACGAATGTTGAACTTATAATTATGATTAAACGCCTTAACATTTTATACGATCGAAAAACGTACGCGATTGCGGGTATACACGTAATTGCGGTCGTTTAACTATCTGTCAACACACGAAGAGTAAAAATAATTAAAATAATTATTTTACATTTTTTTAACTATTTTGAAACTCATCAAAATGATGAGAATAATAATCCTTATTTAAAATCGCGTAAAATACGTGTTACGCGACGAAAATGCGAACCGAGCGACCGAAACGGACTCGAATACCGCGCGGGCTATAAAAGCCTTGAACAAGGCCAATTCCTTCATTAAATTCACCAACAACCCTTTCTCTCACTAGATTTTCGTCCAACCCTCTCTCTCTCTAGAAAACCGACTTCAATCGCGCGTATCTCACTCGTTTCTCCACGGATTTGGACGTTTTTGGCGCCTACGCGAAGCTCTCGACATTCCTTACACGAAAGTACAAGTGATCTGGAGATTTGTCCGGCCAAAACCGAGGTATGCTCGAATGGAAAATCTGGAAAATAGGGTTTTCTATGTGTGTGTTCGAATCCGATATCTAGCCGGTTCCCTCCTTTCCATTTCAAACCCTATGACACGATCGTGGTTCTGGGTTATTCGTGAGGTGCATACCGACCAGGAACAGCTGGTATTCGATGATGGTGATGACACAGGTACAGGTTCGCCAAGGAGGTTTCACGGCCGAACCCTATGAAGCCATGGCCGAACCTTCTTGTGCTGTGGCGATCCTTGCCGAACCAGCGATCTCACGAACCCCTCAGCCGCCGAACCTTCATGCATGAACGAACCTAGACGATCCCTAGTTCTCCTCAGCCGAACTATGATGTCACCGAACCCTTTTGAATGCAGCCGAACCTTGCATGGTTCGTTGATCAACTTGCCGAACCTTCATGCATGTACCCACGAACCTAAGAGCTCATCGCGAACCTATGCAAGCTGAACCATTGGGCGAACCTTCATGGAGCTTGGCATGCAACGAACCCTTGAACTAGGAACTATAGCCGAACCCTTGGACATCTCACCATGTTGACGAACCTTGTGCTAACCTTGAAACCAAGTTAAGCGGCGAACCTAGTTTCATCTAACCTAAAGGTTCGCTGCCACTATGGGCAAACCATTCGAATACATGCAGCCACAAAGTTTCATCAGCCCAATGCCCTTTGATCGGTCCATTACCTTAAACAAATTCATTTAAACTTGGCCCAAATTCGATTATATGCGGCTCACATGACTTAATCAAGCCAATAGGGATCTCGGCCCACTACATGGTCCATATACAGTGATTGGCCCAACAATTTAAGTAGATGGGCCACGCATCCTAAATCAAGTCCAATTGAGTGAAATTGTCCTAATGATTTATTCTTTGGCCCACACTACACTCAATTGGCCCATGTTTAAACTAATAGGCCCATGGACCTCTACTTAAGCCTATCATAGTTTTACGGACTTAAGGCCCATAGTGTGGCCCACAAACTCAAAGTAATTGTGATTTGATCTTAGTGAGTTTAAGTTTATAACTTAACCTAATTATGGGATCAAGCCACAATCTCAAGAGTCTAAAACATTTGAGCATATCTATACGTTGTCATATTAAACATCGGTTATCCAGATCATTAACACTTGTCATTTTATGCGTACAAGTGGTGCATAAAGGATCATGACACATTCTTTTCATAAATCAATTATCAAACAAGTAACTCAATTATGACTTTCAAGTTCACACAACATCTTTAATCATGAGAACAAGTATCCAAGTGTTAATCGAGTTCAAGAGAACACAAGTCAATCAATGAATCAAGGTCTATACAAATATAAATCTTATATCTTATGTATGATTTCAATGATATGGGAACCAGTTAGAAGTCCTGTTTGCTACTTGCTATTTGTTATAGTTCAGAGTCTACTGCAGACAGGTGAGAACATTAGCCCCTCTTTTTACTGTTTTTACAACTGTTTTGGGGTGGAACACGTGATCAAATACTCTTACTTCAATCATATTACATGATACATGTTTATGTTACTTTATAAACATTACAGGTTCACTCTAGAAATCCAAGGGATTTCTCAATTGTTTTCAAAGGAATTATCAACCGTTTATAATGGTTTTATCAACTGTTTAACATTTTCTACTAAAAAGGTTTTAGAAAAGTTCTTTAAACTATTTATATCAGTTTTTATTCAAATGGTTTTATAAATGACAGACACTTTTAAATAATGTGACTTATAAACTCTTTTACTATAAACTTGTGTTTTTGAAAATAATCTTTTATAAACCTTGTTATTATGCAAGGACACTATCCTATGTACACAATCAAGGGTTTCAAAACAAGGTATTAAATCAATGGTTTTCACGAAGATGTTCAAACAAAGATTCATTTCATGGTATCCAAACAGAGGATTCATTTCATGGTACTCAAACAAGGTTTTCAAATCATGTTATCAAACAAGGCATTAAATCACTGTTTCCTTTTAAAGCAAAGATTAAAAGCATGGTGTCCACTGTTGTAAACAAACTTATAAACCCATCAAGTTTCATATTCATTCGCGTTAGTACTGGGTGATCACAACAAGGGAAAGCGGACACATTTGGGCAGGCCGATTTCTGGGGTTAGCTTTTAAATTTGTTTTATAAACTAACTGCATATTTCGGTTACGTATGGTTTTATCACTGTTGCTGACTAATTTTCTGACTCCAAACGTAGTTTGGGACTTGATTATAAGTTGGTTTTCGTGCAAACAGTCTTTGGTCTGTTTACACTCATTTTACATACTTGATGTTAGTTTGGGTTGCAGCTCATCCATGTAATTCATTTATTGCTTTAAACATATGCCTTATATTACAAGTTCATGTTTCAAATGTTAAACCTATTGTTCTCACCAACTACTTCTGTAGTTGACAGTTACTTTTCACGTGTTTCAGGTAATCAGGCGTAAGGCATTTTAAGGACAACTAAGGAGACCGCTTAAGATAGAACAAGATGAAGAAACATGCTAGGATGGATTTAGAAACACACTAAAATCCTGATTGTTTAATTGTTTTGTTTGAAGTCTTATTTTGTAAACTATATTTTGGGTCTTTAGTTGTCATTCTTTTGGTAGATAGATTGTCTGTTGTTGGTGCATATTTTGGGTGTCCGCTGCTTTTCGAATAGATTAGATTTGTATTTGCTTATTTGTAATCACTTGTATGTGTTTGTATGTTGTTAATCTGGAAACTGAGTCGTTCGCAGGAGCATCTGCGAATGGATATTGTGTAAAGGGACGCATTCGGCGAATGAAGGGCCGAATGGCTCCATTCGGCCGAATGGGCTACATGCCCTATAAATACCAGTTTTCAGATTTAGGGTTTAAGGTTTTTTGGGTGTTCTTGGGTTTGAGCACAAGAGGGGGAGAGATCATGCTCGATCTCTCCCCGGCAACACTATGTTCTTTTATGATGTGAATACAATCATGTAATCATTCGATTCTATCAATATATCATTTGATTTTGTTCATCATCTTCATGTTCGTCGTGTGTCAAAACCCTAACCTTCCGTCCAAAGTGAAATCGCCGGTCCTATCACGTCTTTACATCTGTAACTAAAAAACTGTCTAAACATTATGAAACTTAGTAATCCGTTGTGGTTGTTCTTATTCAATACTTGTGCATGATTCAACTACTCATACGTCACCGCGCCGTGGATTACGCACGCGGCGCAGGGGGTGTGACAATTAAGCTTTTAACAATCAGATCGATATTCTCATATACGCAGAGATTGTCCAAATCTTAATCAAAACCAAAAAAAATAAACTTGAATCATTTAAAGCTATAACAATCAGGTCGATACGTAAGTATACGCAAAGAATGTTTCAGCTTTAAACTAAAACAAAAGAAAAAACAAATTTAGAATTTCTTTTGAAAATAAACACATGATCAAAACTAGTAACTTAAATTTTGTTCAAGAAACATTTTGTAAGATTAATCACCACTCATTCAGGACAAAGCTAAGCACTGTATTCTAAATATCTGTTTCTCATAAAGCATAATCAAAATTTTGTCAAATGTTATCTTAACTAAGTTATAAACCTACCAACATATCATACTAAGTAATTGTAAATGCTCTTTATGTTTAAGTTCTAGTATGATACAGATGTGCTTCCAATTGCTACAACGTACTATCATTTCTCATTAGGTCGAATCAATTTCTCAGAATTTTAATTTTTTTAAATGTTTTTGTGTTTTTGATTTTTCAAATGTTTTTGAGTTTTCAAAATTTTCTCACCCTAAAAACTAAAACACAAAACAACAAAACAAGTAAAATGTCTGATATTAATTCAATAAAAATTGATTATGAAGGAAATTGATTTGGAATTACCTCACCGATGACCCTTATGCCATTTAATTTGAGTAAATACTCAAAACGATTTTTATCAAAAGCCTTGGTGAGAAGGTCTGCTCGTTGCTCATTTGTATGTATCTTCACCACATCAATAAGTTTCTTTTCATAGCAATCGCGTATGAAATGAAACCTAATGTCAATGTGTTTAGAACGTGAATGGTACACAGAATTCTTTGTTATAGCAATAGCAACCTCGTTATCAACGTGAATTGGGGTTGTAAGAAAATTCAAACCATAGTCTCTCATCTGTTGTTGTATCCACAAAACTTGTGAACAACAACTGGCAGCAGCGACATACTCAGCCTCACAAGTGGAAGTAGCCACATACGTTTGCTTTTTACACTGCCAAGAAACTAAACGTTCCCCCAAAAATTGTGCACCTCCAGTTGTGGATTTCGCATCTATCTTACATCCTCCATAATCGGAGTCACTGTAGGCATTGAAGAAAAAGTTATCATCCTTAGGATACCACAGACCGGTGTCTGGTGTACCCTTCAGATAACGAAATATTCTCTTGACCGCAATCAGATGTGACACTTTAGGTTTTGATTGATATCTTGCACAGATACTTGTAGCAAATACAATATCTGGTCTTGAGGCAGTCAGATACATCAAACTTCCAATAATTCCACGATAAAGAGTAGGATCAATTATCTCCCCCTTAATATCAGGCTCAATCCCGTGATTAGGCTGAATGGGCGTGGGAATTGATTTTGAATCAAGCATGCTAAACCATTTTAACACATATTGAATATATTTTGTCTGATAAATGAAAATTCCATCATCAGTTTGATCAATTTGTAAACCCAGGAAAAATTTTATGTCTGACATTGCACTCATCACAAATTTTTTAATCATCTCCTCTTTAAACTCCAAACACATTTGTTCATCGGTAGATCCAGAGATAATATCATCTACATAGATCTGAACAAGAATAATATCCTTGCCCTTTTCCCGATAAAACAAAGTTTTGTCAATCTGACCCCTATTGAACCCGTGTTCAATAAGGTGAGTCGATAATGTATCTTACCAGGCACGCGGAGCCTAATAAGACCATACAGTGCTTTGTCCAAGAGGTAAACCTGATCCCGATGGATAGGATCCTCAAAGCCCGGTGGCTGACAAACATACACTGTTTCCTTCAAAGAACCATACAGAAATGCAGATTTGACATCCAACTGAAACACTTTGAATTTCTTGTGAGCAGCAAAAGAAAGAAAAAGTCTAATTGCTTCCAACCGCGCCACAGGTGCAAACACTTCATCGTAATCAATTCCTTCAACTTGTTTGAAACCTTGAACCACTAAACGAGCTTTGTTTCGAACAATTACGCCTCGGTCATCTCGTTTACATCTTAGCACCCATCTAGTACCAATCTTCTTCTCGCCTTTTGGCAAATCAACTAAATGCGAAACTCCCAGCTTCTGAAACTGATTTAACTCTTCTTGCATTGCCTCCACCCAGGAAGGCTCACGTAACGCTTCAGTCACAGTCTTTGGCTCTATTTGTGAAATAAACGCAAAATGCATCCAGAGCTCTTGACTGCCATGATTTTTCTCTAACTCTACATACAAACTCTCCTCATTTGTGACTTGATTTCGTGTTTGTACTCCAGCAGTTGGATCTCCTATGATCTGAGCAACAGGTTGATTTACATGAACTCTTGTGACAGGCACTTGTGGGACACCCACATTATGATCCAGATTTGTAATATTCTGATCAGTGTCTTGATCGTGAGAAATAGCATCTTCAAAAACATCCTGATCATCATCAGATGACCAATCATCATTAATAACTTCTTAAATGCCTTCCTCATGTGGAGTATGATTACCATCTTCAGAATGATGAGAAATACCTTGATCTTCAGAATTCTGCAAATCATATAATATTTGTAAGGTTATTTCATTATCAGAAACAC
This sequence comes from Mikania micrantha, assembly GCA_009363875.1. NCBI lineage: Eukaryota > Viridiplantae > Streptophyta > Magnoliopsida > Asterales > Asteraceae > Mikania > Mikania micrantha. The sequence goes on along the minus strand of CM018694.1, from coordinate 5,100,393 downwards.
TTGGAGACATATTAAAGACTCAAACAATTTGTTATAATCAAAAAGCCAATCTGGTCCTTTTCCGTCTGGTATAGATGTATGTCGTTGAACATCCACATGATACCACAATTCCACAACACCCGTACGTTTATTAAACATATGTTTGTTAGGAAGACTGTAGCCAAGAAACCCTCTTCAACTTTAGAATTGAATTTTGAATCTTTCTTAAGCATGGTACAAGGAGCCCCAAAAGGTTCCAAGTGTTCCAAATTAGGCTTTCGATTCTGAAGTAATTCATAACAGGTTTTATTATGTCTTTTAACAATCAAAACTCTGTTAAGAGTAAAAAAAGCTGTAGCTATAGCTTCACTCCAAAATGTAATGGGAAGTTGAGAATCAGCTAGCATTGTTCTCGCAGACTCAATCAACGTTCTGTTCTTTCTTTCAGCTACACCATTCATCTGAGGCTCATACGGTGCATTGAACTGCTGCTGAATGCATTTGGAATCACAAAATTCCTCCATTTGGTGATTCTTAAACTCAGTCTCATTATCTGATCTTACGCGTCTCACTCTCAACTTATACAATGTCTCCAACCTATTTATCAACAACACAAAATGTTCATAAGTATCTTATTTATGCTTTAAAAACATGACCCATGATCATCAGTCACCACAAAACAATAAGATTCACCACCTATACTTTTCACATTGATTGGTCCAAACAAATCCATGTGAAGAAGTTCAAGTGGCATATCAATAGAAAATATTTTCTTTGTTTTGTGAGACTTCCTTTTCTGTTTACCCTTTTTACATGACACACACACATCCGGAAGTTTAAAATGTTTAACCGGTACACCCTCAACTAAATGATTGTGCACAAGATGATTCATCTTCCGAATATGAATTTGCTCCATCCGTTTTTGCCAAGAACGTATTGCCTTGGACACCAAACATGTCTCCACTTTATTCACCGTGTCCGCTTTCGCCATGTCAAGCACATAAAAATCCTTGCTCCGATCAGCAGTCATCAGAATCCACTCCTCAGAAATCTGAAATCCTTGCTTGAGTACGTAACACCTGTCTTTGTCAAACATCACTTTATATCCTTTATCACAAATCTGTGAAACACTCAACAAATTGTTAGTTAATTCTTTGCAGAAATTAACATTATCAAATGAAATTTTTCCATTCGTCAAACTACCAAACCCGGTAATTTGACTGCCTTTGTCTCCTACAAAGTACACATAGCTGCCTTTCATCAACTTAAAATCTCTCAACAAATTCAACTCTCCAGTCATGTGCCGGGAACATCCACTATCAACAATCCAACGACTATTGATATGGCCCATGGATGCAACCTGCACAATAAATTAAAAACCCATCAGTATTAAAAAGGGATGACCCCCGCCATTTCGGCATCGAGTCTCCCTGAATGGACCCCTGCCATTCTGTTGTGATGACTTATTTGAAGACCCATCATCGCTGTTACCATCCTCTTTACCAGAAATTTGATCACCTGACCAGTTTTTTAGTTTCCAAAAAGATTTTGATTTACCATGTTGTTTTGAAAATGATTTTGAAGAAACATTGTCAAAAAATCATCATCAGATGATGTCACCATTTTCACAAGCTTTTTCACATTTCTTTTGTTATCAAAAACTCGTTTCTTCTGATTATTTCCTTCTTTCACCCAAACACAGTCAGGATCAAACTTTCGAAGAACTTTCATTTCATCTTCACTAGGTTTAACTCTCCTAGGACTTCCACCTGACCTATTCACCCAACTCTCATCATTCGAACTCTTCCTGATTTTATTGTTTGGACAATTAGCAGAAATATGTCCTTTACCACAACAAGTAAAACACTTTCGTGTTTCTCTTGGTGAAAAAGACCTAAAGCTGCTAGAATCAGTAGAACTGAAATCCAAATCACAATCAGCAATCAAATGACCAAAGTTACCACATCTGTAACATTTTCTTTGTAGATGATTCTTTGGTTTTGGTTCATCATAATACTTTGATGAACTGAAAGGTTTAGAAATAACCTTTGCAAATGAGAATCTGTTTCTCAAACCAGTTGATTTTATCTTTGAATTACTCACTTGATTTTGAAAATTCTTTGATTTGTATTTATGTCCAACCCCAAAACTATCAAAGAAAAAATCCACTTTTTCAACCTTTTTAGAAACCACATTTTGCTTTCGAAAAATGCCACTAGACTCTCCTTGATGTGTAGTAGATGACTTTACATACACAATCGGTTTAAGAGTAGTGTTTGTTTTAGCTTTAATCACTGGTTTGGAAACTTGAGTAGGTTTAATCACCATCTTCTCAACTGATTTCATCTCAACTCTTGACTTCTGAGACTTCAAATTCTTTTTATCATCATTTTTAACTTGATAACCATTTTGTCTCAAAATATCAGATGAGTATTCTGATTCAGTGATATCTTCAATGATAGGAGCATCACTATCAAGAGACACATTTTCATCAGATGATGAACCTCAGCATTCTCAACCACTTGTTCAGCCACACGTTCATTCAAAGAAACAGGATGAACTTCCAAATTCGGATCAATTTGTGGTCTAGAAACATAGCTGGAAGGAGGTGGTACAGAATGAAAACTCGAGCCAGTAGTATCATTTGATGATCTTTGCATGGCAACAAAGTAATCAATGACATACTGAGAATTCTGATAATTCTCCAGCTTGCTCTTGTTCATTTATGCTTCTGCTCTTGCAGCTGATAAATCAACTTTCAACTTTTGCACTGATTCGAGATGCACTGAAACGGCATGATTATTTTGCAAAACTTTAATTTTTAACTCTTCATTTTCTTTGCCTAAATCAATGATCTTTTTATCAAAAGCTTTTTCTCTTGATCTCTAAAAGATCCTCATTTACCTCATCAACCTTTTCTTTGCCTTTGCTTGTGTCTTCATCCAAAGAAGCCATGAATGCACCCATTAACTCATCATTTTGCTTTCCCCAATCATATCCTTCATCAGCTTGACTAACTAAAGCTTTCGATGACTCTTCAGGCTTTTCTTTCTTCTTCTGATAAGCTTCTTTTGGCTTAAAAGGATTTAAATTTCCTTGCTTCTTCGGATTTTTACACTCCTTAGCAAAATGGCCCAATTCACCACAATTGTAACATTGTGTGGCCTTTGGATTAAATCCAAACTTGGTGTTTCGATCAAAAGTGAATTTCTTTCCAGTTTTCTTTTCATATCTTTTGATTCTTCTAATTGCACTTGCCAATGCCCATTGAGTGTCAATCAACTCCATCTCATTATCATCAATTTGCGCATAATCTTCAAAGGTAAGATTTGAGTTTCCAATCTTTCCTGCTATCTGTTCATCATAAGCACTGACTACGCATGATAGAATTGACATATGATCCCGAACAGCCTCCACAGTTACTTTTCCCAAATTTGTTGTATTCACTGAACTGGAGTTGTTGTAGAATCAGACTTCTTCTCGTTCATAGAATAAGATGAACTTGAACCAGCAGATGCAGATAATGAAGAAGTACTATCAGCAGTACTTGAAACAAAAACTGTTTGGATCTTTGCAGAAGAAACAGAAGGAGTAACCATAGATGCACCATAGAGAGAAGGATCTTGAGTAACATTAACTCTACGTGCTTTTCTCTTATCCTTCATTTCCCGTTCTTCTAGCTTTTGGATAAACTCCACCAATGTCATTCATGGTAGATTTTCTCTCAAAATCAGCACCAATGAATTCCATCTTTCAGGAAACGCATCTGCAGAACCATCTATCTTATCCTCTTCGGTATACTCAATTCCACACTTCCTAACTTCAGTCAACAAATGCCTATATGTGGTTATTAAGGCTTCCAGACTCTCATTGCCAATAAAATTGAAGTTCTCAAACTCTTTGCGTATATCAGTGGCTTTCATCTTCTTAAGTTTAGTATTTCCCTCAATTCTTGCCTTCAATGCATTCCATAAACCATATGAGGTTTTATGTTCTTCAAATTGATGAAGTATCTGATTAGGATTCGCTTGGCTCAACATCCAATAAGCTTTCTTCTCAGAATCATATTTCTTTCATTGATCAACATCCAATCTCTCAAGGGTTTGATCCAAATCTGTCCCCACCACCTTAGGTCTTTCATAAGGTGACAAAATTCTTTCCCTCAGATTGGTGTCAGTTCCATTTAGATGTGTCTCAAACCTTCCTTTCCAGTTCTCATAATCTGTCAAATCAAGTAGTTTTGGAACTTTATTTGTACTCCCTGCTTCAGTTTCACTAATCAAAATACTATGCATCTTAGAATTTTGACTAGCTACAGCAGCAAACATATCCGCCATGATTCCGAAGTGTATATCAGCGAACCTCCTTTGAAATATTTACCCCGCGAACCTAAGTAACAGGCGAACCTTCACCAATCCTTGATCTGCACAAACCTTAAGTCATGAACCTGAGACAAACCTTGATCTCACGAACCTAAGTCCACGAACCTTGAGACAAACCTTGATCAGCGAACCTCTTAAACAAAACTTTGACCAACGAACCTTAGTCAAGCGAACCTCAATCAGACGAACCTCTGCAGTAGACAAACCTTGATACGAACCTCTTCAAAAACTCTATACGAACCTTTACAGGAATTATTTTTAACAGCGAACCTCAGCTTCAGATGATCACAGGTTCGGCTCACGAACCTGTCTTCAAAATTCGAAAATTTTGGAGGGAAAACCTTCAAAATTTGAAGAAAAATTCTTCAAAAATCACCAATTTCAGCCACAAATCTCTGAATTTTGATGTTTCAAAGCAGTAGATGATGATATCACACTCAACACAGCAATCAATCACAAAGAAACTCGAATTTTAATCCATCTCTTGATCTTTTTATCTTCAAAATGATTGTAGATCTTCAAATCACTTGTATAGAACTCCTCCTAAGCTCTGATACCACTGTAGATCTACTAATTTGATCTTGATCTTCCAAAGGAATCCTATTAACAATCAATTACATGCGGAATCTATAATCGATCTATATGTATCAAAGACAACAATCATTTATAAACATCAATTCATTGAATATGATAGAGTAGTTACAATGAAATGATCAAGAACACATAGTTCTTTCACTCTAATACAGAGAGAATCAGACACTCAAAAACTGCAGAAGTTCAGAAGTTCCAAACTTCTAGACAAACCTGCAATATATATAAAGTTCAGACGAACCTAACCTAGCCGAACCCATAGGTTCGCCAGCCGAACCTATATAATACATAAACTAGGTTCGCCGAACCTGCTTAGGTTCGTGGGCCAGACGATCCTAAGCCAAACCTCTCTAAACTTATACATTTTGACAAGCAATCTATTACATAATGTCCTAACAAAGTGAAGTCAAGCGAATGGAAAGGTCAGACGAATGAAGATTTAGACGAATGGATGAGTGAAACGAATGAGATTTGATTCAGACGAATGACTGAAGTGATTACACGAATGAGATATCCATTCGTGCAAGGCTCATACGAATCCGTATCTATTCATGTGAAGTCGAATGAATGAACATCTATCTGCCCAAGTTGCTTATTCGTGTGAGTAGCTATTCACCCAAAAACTCCATTCGTACGATCTGGGTTTTCAGCCACACAAAAATCCTTCAAACTTGATGTTTAGGCCGAATTTCACCAACAAAATTGGTACATAACTTCACAATAACCTTCCCAAGGTTCGTGAATCAACAAACAGCAAAAAAACCACAAAAACACAAGTTTTGCAATAGGAAAGTAAACTTTTGAAGAGGAGAAAACAAGGTTTCTGTAGATACCACTGATACCACTTTGTAGGACCTCGGAAATGACACGGTTCCTTGCGGATTCTGCTCGGCAGGCCCTCGAATAGTGCGGAATCCTATTCGGGGGTTTTCCAATCGAAATCTAGAAGCCCCATGGTAATCTGATGATTGGGAATCAACGTTTTGATCGAAATCGAACACCACGGGTCTGAGAATGATATTGTAATGCAAGGGGCGGCTCTGAAACCTGAGTGATTTGACAAGGAATGTTCAGGACTTGTAAAACATTCTGTTTTTCAGGTATTTATAGGCATCAGCCATCCATACGAATGAGTGGTACGGACAACTTACTCACACGAACGACGATCCACGAATGAGCCTGTTACACGAATGAATCAGAATCCTGATTCGTTCGCTTTACTCGACATTCATTAAGTGTTCATTCGTGTGAATGAACTCAACTTTAGGTTCATTCGTACGAATGGTCTTGTTTGATATACAAAGTCAAAGTCAAACATGTTAAACATAAACAAACAATATCAAATACTTGATTTCATTAATCATAACAACTTTGTACAATCAATATAGACTATTACATTTAACTAGGGACACTGTATGCATCTACAGTTTTCCAGGATGATAGCGAAGAATCTCGCAAATCGTTAAGTAGTTCAACCCATCACCGTTGTCTCATATTAAGTTCTTTTTGATTGAAAATGTGTTGGAGACTTTTGTGGTCAGTGAACACCACATACTTAGTACCATAAAGGTAGTGCCTCCAAATTTTCAAGGCAAACACAACAACAACAACACCAAGTTCAAGATCGTGTGTCGTGTAATTCTTTTCATGGATTTTGAGTTTTTGTGATGCATAAGCTATAACCTTGCCTCGTTGCATGAGAACACAACCAAGGCCTTAATTAGAAGCACTATAAACCATGAAATCATCGTTCCCCTCAGGTAGAGTTAAGATAGGAGCGTTGCACAACTTATGTTTAAGAGTTTGAAATGCTTCTTCTTGTTGTGAACCTCAAACATTAGTTTGTCTTTTTGTGTTAAACTGGTGAGAGGTACGGGAATCTTAGAAAAATTGGCAATGAAACGACGATAATAGCCTGATAAGCCAAGAAACGAACGAATTTCAGTAGGAGTTTTAGGTGCATTCCAATTTTTCACAGCTTCAATCTTTGCAGGATTCACATGAATGCCCTTTTCATTTACTATGTTCCCCAAAAATTGAACTTCTTTCAGCCAAAATTCACATTTAGAGAATTTGGCGTACAGTTGTTCTTTCTTTAAAAGTTCCATAACCAAATGTAAGTGCATCTCATGTTCAGTTTTAGTTTTGGAATAGATCAGAATGTCATCGATAAAAACGATAACGAATTTATCCAAGTATGGTTTGTACACTCGGTTCATTAGATCCATGAACACGACAGGCGCATTAGTCAAGCCAAAAGGCATAGCCATAAACGCGGTTTTCGGAATATCTTCGTTATTGACTTGAAGCTGATGATATCCCGATCTAAGATCAATATTTGAGAAACAAGCTACTCCTTGTAGTTGGTCAAATAGGTCATCAATTCTTGGCAATGGATAACGGTCCTTGACGGTGAGTTTGTTGAGTTCCCGATAATCGATGCACATTCTGAATGAGCCATCTTTCTTTTTGACAAACAAGACAGGTGCTCCCCAAGGTGAAACACTTGGGCGAATGAATCCCTTATCGGCTAATTCTTGAAGTTGACTCGCGAGTTCTTGCAATTCTGAAGGTGAAAGACGACAAGGTGATTTGGCTACAGGATTTGCACCTGGTACTAGATCGATTCTGAATTCAACTTTTCGAGCAGAAAGAAGACCAGGTAAATCTTCAGGAAACACTTCAGGAAAATCCCTAATAATAGGAATATATTCGATCTTCCTTTCTGTGACAATCTGACATTTCGGGTTAACACCGTTAACCGAGAACTAACAGGAAAAATATGAAATCACACGAAACCAAATTTTTGGCTAGAATTGAACAAAATCAATCACAAAATGATTAAATTACAAGGGTTAAATAGTAATTAGGTTAAAATGCAAAATTTTGACTTTGGAAGTCAAAATTCGGACAAAAATCAAATGGGAATTCGAATTCCATAGCAATAATCAGTTACTACTGAAATAAATCAGTTACAATAATCACCTTGATGATTAGTAATTGATAGTATACGTTATTGATCCATTAAATCGTCAAATTAAAGCCAAAATAAGACCAAAAGTCGAAACCGTAACCTAATCATATCAAAGTCGTAAAATCCGATCATAATTCTCAAAATTGAAGACACCTAAACTCCTATAGGTACAATTAGAAGCTGTTGCACTCATCAATTCATGCTCAGAGGATGTGAATCGAAGAACCCGATTGTGAGGAGGCCGAAACTAGGGCTTCTAATCGAAGTACATCGAATCAACACCAAACAAGGTAAGAATCTATTCTCCTACAACCTAAACATGCCGATTTAGAATAAACCCATGTTAATTTCGGCTTTTAACATCAAATCGTATGAACTTTAATTCTAGGGTTCATCGTGTGAGACGGTTTGGGGGTTTTAGTGTAAACGGAATCAAAAATCAAATTAAACTATGCTAAAAGTTTCAGAAACTACCGATTAACGAAACCCATATGCCAATTTTATGAATCAATAACGAATCTTGAGATTTCGATTGCTAGGGTTCTTGAATGAAAATGTTTTGGGAGTTTTGATTCAAACATATTTCAAACTCAAATTAAATCATACAGTAGCTTCGTGGGGTTCCATTGAACGAAATCCCTATGTTACTTACATCTAACAATAACGAATTGTATGAATTCAATATCTAGGGTTCTTAACTCGAAACGATTTGGGATTTTTGAGGAAGACGAGATCGTTTCTCAAATTAAATTGCCCAGATAGTTTCGGTATCTCCTGTTTGATGAAAACCCTATGCTAATTGTATCAAACAAACATGAATTTTATAAATTTGATTTCTAGGGTTCATGTGATGAAAATGTTTTTGGGTTTTGAGGAAATTGAACATAAAAATCAGGTTAAATGTAACAGAAAGTTTCAAAAACCTTGGGGGAATGAGAACTCTGTGAAACATCAATTTGAAACAAATAAATTCATTTCAATTGGGTGATGGGTTTAGATGCATACGTTCAGAATAAATTTTATCACATTAGGGGGGTTCTAAATTGATGAGTTAATCAAATTGAAATCATAGTGAGACTTGGTTTGGTTGCTGGAACAAAAACCCTATGGTTTTGGAATCGATTGGGTTCGAAATCGGGGTTAATTGGGTAGCTTTGCTTCGGCTAGGGATTTACAAAGGGGACCTGACTACTTCTTGCTTAAAAACGTTTACAATTCAATCTGTTAATAAAAACTAAAATAGAGGAGATGGTAAGGTGTGTGGTTTGTGAAGTGGAGGTCGCGGGTTCGAATCCAAGGGCCATTGGTTTTGAGTTTTAAAACCATTTTTGGTATCTTTATCATAACTTCTTCGTTTTAATCCCGATTTGACCCGTTCGAAATCCGTTGGAACCAGAATTGAATCCTAAACAAGATAAAATAATAAAATTATCTTCTGAACAAAATGTCTAATCGCGTATACTTACGTATCATGAAACGAAATCGTATATGTTTATACGATTTAAACAAATGAAAATAAATTTGTGCATGCTCTTGTATGTACGTTTCAAATAACTTAATATACGTGTGTAAACACGTATAAGACCACAAACACGAATTAACATTTTGAATAACACAACGTTATTTTGAAAACACAGATTTCTCGTAGAAGACAGTTTACGCGATTTCACGTGTGTTTGATCATTCTACTACATTCAAAGGTGCGTACACGACCCCTTTTCTTATTTTACTGTTTTGGGGGAGAAAACATGTGAAACTAACATTTTAGATACATATCACTTGCATGAGTTAGCTATTTACGATAAGTGCGAACATAGCATTACAAGTCCTTACATATCGAACCGTTTAGTTTGCCGTAGTGCAATGCGTGGTAGTTGGAAATAGATCTATTGGGTTTGACAAACCTCACTTGGTAGATTGTAGGTCTACGCAAGTGTTTAATTAGCCAATTCAAACATTACTATTGTTCGTGCTAGACAATAGTGGAAAGGCAAATATTATTCTAACAGTCAGCTTCGGTGTCGACCCCTTATTTAAATAGTACAAATGACTAGCTATCATGACTATGCATGTGTGATTATTTAATCTGCAAACATTTCGTTTCAAACAGTTGTTTCAAACATTTATGATTATGCAAACCTATGTATGCACCAACCATTGTGTTGACTTGATTTACATGTTTTCTCATGACACTAAAAGCACGAGTAAGGACAAGCATGGACTAGGATGTGGAGTCGCATGCATATATTTTAAAGTCTTGTGTTTTGAATTTGGATATTTAAGACTTTGATTTGTAATTTACATTGTACAAACCGTTACGTTTGTTATTGTTTTAAAACGCTTCCGCAAACTTTGAAAACTTTGATATAACAGTTTAGACCAAAACTATGTTTGAAATCATATAGAGGTCTTTCGTTGTGTCTAATGCCTGAGATCCTGGTTTGTCACGCCCTAAACGGTATGATTCCGTTAGTGGAAATTTGGGGGTGTGTGTGACAATTAGTACCAAACCGTCCGGCAAACAAACCATAGTTGTATGTGTTTAAGTGAAAACTTAAATACAATAAATACAACGACTCAAGAGAAACAGCAGTGTACAAACAAATGACAAGAACATATCGGTTGCGATCGGATATCCATAGATGACAGGAATCCGATGGCCGACGAATCAGTACAAAAACAAAGTGAAAACAGGAGGTTTAGTTGAGTCCGACAGTGAGGAAACACAATTCAAATCATATTGCAGCGTCGTTTCAGAATAATAAACTCACAGCGTGTTTGCGTGGGTGACGATTCACACAAACATATCTGTGAGTTTAACGGTCTGAACGATAACTAATAAGTAGAAAACCAAATCAGAAAGTGAAACGTACGATCGTGTTCGTACAGCTAGCGCTCTGTACGAAAACGCGCGTAAGTGACGCGATCTGACGAAACGAAAACGAAACATGACACGAACGACTTTAAATTTAATAAAATAAAATAAATAACATTTTACAATTTTGAAACTCATCAAAATATTTAAATTAACTTCTTTTTATTTAAAACACATTAGATACGCGTAAAGTTCCGGATACGTGACGAAAACGCGAACCGAGCAACCGAAACGAACCCGAATACCCCCGGTGTATAAAATCACCAAATGAGGCTCATTTCCCTCATTTTCCAATCAGCCCTCTCTCTAATCTCTTAATCCCGAACCCTCTCTCTCTAGGATAATACCTCTTCAAATCGCGAAATCTCACTCGTTTGTTGACGGATTTGGGTGTTCTTGGTGTCCACGCGTAGCTCTCGACCACCTCTACATAGAAGTACAGCAGATCTGAGTGTTTCTCAGGCCAAAAACGAGGTACGAAGCCATGAAAGGTCTGAAATATAAGTGTTTCCAAGTTTGTTCGACCCACTCATGTGAAACCTGTTCTAGAACTATCTCCACGAATTCTCCACCTTCGGAAATCAATTTCTACATAACATTATGGTGTAGAACAGGTGATACCGATGGGAATGATGGTGACTGGAGGTGCAGGTCGTGGGGGAGCCGAACCTGTCGTGCTCGTGAGGTCTAGGGTTCGCCAAGTCCACCGAACCTGCATGAACAGCAGCCCCTCGACGAACCTGGTGGCTGCTGATTTCATGGCCGAACCTCACCATGGCAACGAACCTTTATGTGATCACCGAACCCTCATGAGGGTGACGAACCTTATGGCCAGCAGCAGCGAATCTCAATCCTTCAAACGAACCCTTGAGCACATGAATAACCCAGCCGAACCCTGTATTGCCATTGGCGAACCTCTCTGATCAAAGCAAGCTAGGAGAACCCAGCTCATACAGCCGAGCTTTCCCCTGAGCAGCGAACCTCCTGCTGGAAAGCAAACCACCCTTTTGTTCGATCGGTTAAGTTCAACCATTGGGCCAGCCTAATGCTCCAGCCCATGATAAACTAGCGGCCTAACTGGATTTGTGCCCAATAACCGAACCACACACCCACTTCTGGCCCATGATACGGTTGTTGTTGGCCCAATACAAACTTTAATCAAACAACCTATTGGGCCAACTAGTTCAGCCCACTAAAGCTCACGTCTTCGGCCCACTAACCATTGTCTTGGCCCAACACGATTGGCTTAGCCCAAATACATTTATTCGACCCATCTTGGGCAGCCCAACACCATGAGGAACCGGCCCAAACCCAATCCAAAAGCATTTGACTCCATGGGCTTAATGCGGCCCAGGATACATGTGTTGGATCCATGATTGATATATAGACCCATATGACACCAACTCGGCTCAATAAACTTTAAAGTAGCACGATTCATAAACCAAGTAATTAAGGGTGACATTTAATAGAGATGGGAGTTATACTCTTGTTTTATTTCAAAATAAAACTATAAACATTTGTGTTGAAACAATGAGGATCAAATATTGGATCATAACTTGCAATCATACGCTACTTGTAAATTAACTAACTATGTGTCAATAGAGTACACTTCAATTGTATTGGGCCAAATGATGATTAAGACCAAAGGGTGATAACCAAGTTAGGGATAACACATACACGCGTACAAAACCACATAACTTATACTTATAAGTTACATACACCGTGAAATCAATACAGGATCGTGAATTCACAACAAATACAATCAAAGAGTGCGAGCATTTCTTCAATTAAGCTAAGTCAACCCTACAACAACAAGGTGAGTTCATATGCCCCTTTTCTAATCTTTACTGATTTCAAAGCTCGGGGCTGAGACACATGCTAAACCTTTAATTACTTAAAAGTTTATTTTAACATATTGCTTATATCATGACTTAGATAATAATTGCTTGTCTTTATTATCGTCTATCATTACATGCTTGATTGTTTGATTTTATCATACCTGAAATAGCTAGGATGCTACATGCTAACCTAGAATCATGACACATTAACACCATAGAATAATGTACGTTGCTAAGAATATATCTTACAATCGTGCATTATCCTTATACGATAGGACAACGGGAAGACCAAGGGATAACATGCCAATAACAATTACAGATAACAAGAATGATAATCATGATAATGTACTTCATGATAACAAGATCATTCACACGTTACTAACATTGTGTATAAGACAAGTTCTTATAACACTCTGTTCAAGTTAGTAAGAACCCTCAACATCAAGATAACATTTGAGACAATTACTTGTGATATCGAGGATGATATCGCAAGCACACACTTTTGGGATGGTATTCCCATACATACTATCACTACCTAGTGAGACTCTATTTAGAGCACATCTTATAACCGACAGGGGATGCCGTTTACACCATCATAGATCAGTTGGGTAAAACACGAACACTGGTCACTGGGGCTTGGGGTAATCTAATGACATCACACCGGGCATGAGAGGTGCTATCATTCTAATTGATAACATTCATAAAACCTAGGGAGCGTATTCATACCAATAGATATTGTGGGAGGATATCTTACACACCGGGCTGGTCAGTAATGACAGCTACTGAGACAATTATGTCTCAAACTAGGAATCAGGAGTAGGACATGTTACACACCGGGCTGGATAGGGGTGACAGCTACTGGGACTATTATGTCCCTACCTAGATATCGAGTATGATATCTTACACACCAGACTGGTTAGTACTGACAGTCACAGAGACTACTAGGTCTCGCTCTAGATATCGAGTATGATATCTTACACACCGGGCTAATCCTTGAGGAATAGCTAACAGAGGCAATTATGTCTCTTATTTCAATTGTTTGGGTATTCTACACGCCGGGCTAATCAGTAATGATTAGCTACAGAAACTATTAAGTTTCGTTCTAGATATCGAGTATGATATCTTACATGCCGGGCTAATCCGTAAGGAATAGCTAACAGAGACGATTACGTCTCTTACTTTATTTCATTGGGTTATTATACATGCCGGGCTAATCCGTAAGGAATAGCTAACAGAGATATTTTTGTCTCTTTATTCAATTATTGGTTTATTATAAATGCCGGGCTAATCCGTAAGGAATAGCTAACAGAGATTATTACATCTCTTTATTCAATTATGGGTTCATTTTATATGCCGGGCTATTCCGTAAGGAATGGCTAACAGAGATAATTACGTCTCTTTCTTTTTCATGATTTGGATAACATACCGGGAAATCATGGGTGAAAGGAAATGGGTATCCATCGTTGCATTACAGGTAGTGTTGAGTTCAGTTGAGCATGTCGTGGGATGGCGTCTGGGCTTGACCCTTTCGTATGCCCTATATATAAGCATGCTTGGTTGGATGAGACACTATCTGTACATATAACCATGAAGAGGACATTGTGTGAAAAATGGGAATCAATTAACAATACAACTTGTGTGAAACACTGTGAACATGATTGACAAGAATTCAATGGTTTTCAATTACTAAATTTATGAACTCACCAACCTAGTGTTGACTTTGTTTAAATGCATGTTTTCTCAGGTGAGGAACAGGTTTAGTCACCATGATTACCAGGACATAGTTAGTGGATTTTTAGAAGACCTAGCTACTTTTGTGATTGCATACTTTTGGCTAACAAGAACATGAATCATCTTTTGTGTATCTTGTGCAGACACAAGATATAGTCTCATTGATTCTTTTGATAGATTTATGTGGTTAAATTATGAATGATACATTGTAATTCAATCCTGTAATTCTATATCATTAATGTGTTAGCATTTCTCATTTATTATCATGTGCTATGTAAACAATCTGATCATTTGATTATCATTCAAGATATCGCGCCTCAGGGAACTTTCCGCCCTACGGGAAAACCCGATCCGTTCCCGCGGGCCCGGGGTGTGACAGTGTGACAGATTGGTATCAGAGACATTGGTTATAGCGAACTAGGTTTGCATTAGTAGACTTAGATTATAACTGCTACACATTAGACACTTTTTTACACATCTGAGTTTTGCATAGTATTTACATATGGTATTATGTAACAGATATGGCAGCACCATCACTACTGCATGTCACACCCCGAGCCGGCGGGCTGGATCAACTTTTCCGCCGGGCGGAAGGTTCCCAGGGCGTGATATCGTTTGATAATCGATTTGATCAGATTGTTTGCATAGCACATGATATATAATTGAGAATTGCTAACATGACAATGATATAGAATTACAAAGTTAAATTACAATGTATCGTTCATAATTTAACCAAGTAAATCTATCCAAAAGAATCAATATGTTTATATCTTGTAACTGTACAAGATCTACAAAAGATGATTCATTGTTTTGTCATTCCAAAAGTATGATCACACAAAATGTAGCTAGGTCTTCTAAAAGTCCTCTAGCTATGTTCTTGATATCTGGTGACTAAACCTGTTCGTCACCTGAGAAAACATGCATTTAAACAAAGTCAACACTAGGTTGTGAGTTCATAAGTATGATAATTGAAAAACCTTGATTTGTTCTCATGCACAATCACAATGTTATTCTTGTTACTTGTATGTTGTTTGATTCACCCGTTCACCCAATGGCTTCTCAATAGTTATAATCACAAGTACTATATCATCCTAGTAGTTATGCTTATATATAGGGCATATGTAAGGGAACCAAACCCTAGCCAACATCCCACCACATAACTACTAGAACTCCACACTACTTGCAATACAACTATCGATATCCATTTCCATTTCACCTATAGCATCATGTGTAGAATAATATAATAATAGGGTTTTAGTTATCAAACCGAAGTATTGATAACCCTTTTATGTATTAAGGATTCTAGATTAATTTAATTTGATCCTTGTATTATTCTATTGCTTGTGGGGTTAACTGTTAATCACTTTTAAATATTAAGAGTGTTAGTTAACCAATTGTCATTTTTTCTCAACTTTAGCGCATAGAGCCTAAAAGGAATCCATTGCAATCCTCACGTAATCAGATTACAATGCATCCGATTTACCTCTATCACCATGTATTCCCAGTGTCCTCATCGAAACGGTTACTAGTATTATGACTTGAGAGAATAAACTCCTCAGTCTACCAGTCAACAGGTAACAATGGATTAATTACTTATCACTGCAGATTAATATCACCATGTGTCGCTTACCAGAACCTGACTTGAGTCGCCCTGTCACCGGTCATACGTTACCGGCCAATGTATCAATACGATCAACATACTAGCCCTACAAGCTAGAGGTTTGTCAAACCTATGGTACCACTATGCTATCGTCGGTTTAGTCACGTCAAACTAACTGGTCAGCGAATTATAAGGGGCTTACAATGATCAACATAAGTACATGGCAAATGATTGAAATGATATAATGTAGACAGTTCAATAGTAATCAATTGTATTGCGTGTTCATCAACGTTGTTGTTCTCAATGTTATATGTTCTCATTGTTATTAACAAAGTTGAATAAGAACCTGTCTTATTACGTTATGTTAATTATTGTGTGAATGATGTTGTTATCATGAAGTTATGTTATCATGATTATCATTCCTTGTTATTCCATGTAATCACCATGTTGTCACTAAGCTGTGATAAGAACTAGTCTTATTACACTTAGTCGACTCAGGTGGTGGATGATTCTTGTTCCATGTTCTCTTGTAATATGTGTTGAGTTGTAAGCTAAGTGTTATAAGTACTTGACTTATTAAGCTTAGTTAACTCTAGTGTAGAATGATGTAAGAAGATGTATTATCTTCATATCATTCTTATGTTTTGTTCTTGTCATCGTGTTCACCTGTGATTTTCTCAATGTTCGTTCTTGTAAGAATAACTAAGTGTTGTGAGATATAATCTTACAACTATGTTATTCTATTGTGGTGATGAGTTATGAAATTATATTATCATATTCATCTTAGTTATCTCTGTCATATCATGATCAAACAAGCATGCATACAATGATAAATGATAATAATTAAAGCAATATTATCTAATCAAAGTATAAGCAATATGTTAAACATTAAACTTTTAAATAATTAAAAGTTAAGCATGTTTCTCAGCCCCGAGAGTTTAAAATCAGTTAAGATTATAGAAAAGGGGCATATGAATTCACCTTGTAGATGTTGGGGTTGACTTAGTCTAAACAAGAAGGCACGCACTCTTTGCTGTTCTTGCAGTAGTTTTCACGATCCTGTATTGATTTCACGTTGTTGGAAACTTATAAGTATGAGTTGTAGGAATTCGTGCGCGGGTATGTGTTAGCCCTAAAATTGGCTAACACTCATGGGTCTCGATAGTCATTCGGCCCTTGTTTCAATTGTCATAGATTGTTATTACTAGGTGTCTTTATGTTGTGTGTTTAGCCATGATTTATCACTATATTAAGTTGCGAAAAGTTGAACCCATAATAGTTTCTAAATATAAAACTTAGACTTTTAAGCTATTTAAAACTCTAATTGTTGTTTACTTAAAACAATTGTTATTCTTTGTATTATTGTGAGTAATCCATTGCCATTTAACTCTTTAAACATCATAGAATATAACTAGTTACATAGTCGTAATTAACCATGAACCATTCTTAGAACAATTTAGTGTTTTAAGTTGGTTAAGTTCCTTAGATCAAAACCGTATCCACCTTTGTAGTAATTTAAGTTAATATCCGTGCATGATTGCCCATAAACTTTGGTTTAACCATGTTTTTTCTATCTTTTGTTATGTGGTCCAACAATTGAATGTGGGCCTGTAGGATCATATGTTCTCAATTGATTCAATAATAAAGTATAGCAGCGGAATTCAAAGTTGAATTAGCACAATCATAGCAAGAACAAAATTCAATCAAACAGTAAACGAATAAGTTTGTTATAGAGAGAGAGTTTCTGCAAAAGGAATATTTCATTCAATTCACTAACTTCATTACATTACAAAATTGTCAACTGCCCTTATATAAAGACAGTGACGTCTGATGATGTCACATGATGTTGACACCTAACAGACAAAACAAAACAACTTAAATAACTAAACTACTGAGAATGTCTACAACATCTGAAGACATTCTCTTACAACTACTGAAGTAATAAAACTACTGAAGTAATAAACTAAAACATCTGATGAGTAAACTACTCATCAGACTTTTACAAGAACTGAAAGAAAACTACTGAAGACTAAACTACACACTACAACATCTGATGACTTACACTTCAGCTGTTGTATATCACTTCAGATCTTATATCTTCTGTACATTGAATGTCAACCGTTGTGTTCTTCTTCAGTTGTTATAAGTGCTGTGAGACTTAGAGATTTTTCTGATCAGGCTCATTGGTTCTTTTAGTCCAACAAACTCCCCCTGAACCAATGCAGCCAAAAACCTCTAATTTATTTATGGTCTCACTTATTTACTCTCAGGCTGAAAGATAAGTCTTTTTCTTTGAGATCAGTATCAAAATGACCAGTTAAAGTGTATGCCTGATGATCAACAGCTTCCAAAAAATCTAACAAGCAAAATATGAGAGGGAACTCCATTGGGGAAATGGACTATGAGCATTAACCCCTCTCATTAAAGTTATTGATCATATACTAACCTGAAGGACTCCCTGACATATGCCTCAAGCAGTATTACCTTCTCTTCTGGAGTCAGCCTCTCAGGTTCACCTTCAAAGAAAGACTCAGGTCCATAATACTCAGACAAGTACCTGGCCATTGTCCCATCATTCAGCTCAACTCTAGTAATCTCTCTGTATACAAACTCATCAGGATGCTTCCCTTCCAAAAACAGAGAAAGCTCATTTTGTTGAACATTTTCAAGTTTCCTATATACCAAGCCTTTCTTGATCATTTTGTTTTCTATAAACTTTGGAGCTTTTGAGCCAGAGTTGTACACACTCTTGAAGTCATTGATTATCTCCCAAGGATCAAGTACTGACCCTAGCATAATGTCAGCACTTAAGACCCTTCTGATTCTTCTGGCATAAGATGCTGGAGCCTCTCTCTTGTGTATCCTGTGAATGATTCTTGGATCAGGCCACATTCTAATCTGTTCCTTCCTATACTGATAGGTGAACCTCAGAGCATACAACCTTTGAGCTTCTTTCTTCATTGCAATAATGGTTGATGTCTGAGGATATTCCTTGTCAACCATCTTTAAGATTTGCTCATCATGTTGTTTCTGGTTCTCTTCCTCTTCAAGCTTAACTTTTACTGCCAACATTTGAGATTCTGGTGTGAGCTTTGGATGTTGTCCAAACACCAGTGGCTTCTCAGGCACATATTTGGCAGGTAAAGCTACTTTCTTCTTTTGAATGGTCAGATTTAACCCAGTGGTTGATGATTCAGGCTTTTGAACATTTGTTTTAATTACAGTAGAGATAGGCAGCCTGTCTACCTCATCTGAATCTTCCTCTTCTTCTTGAATTCTCAGTTGCCTTCTTTTCTTTAGAGGAGCCCTTACCTCAACACTTTCAATAGATTTCTCAACCTCACCCCTCTGAGTTTGATCTTCTTGTTCTTGCATCTCTTCTTGTTCAGTTTCTTGTAAATCAGAGATTGTAACTTGTTCTGCACTTGCCTTCTCAATGCTTACCTCAACTTCTTTATCACAAGATTCTTTATCTGCCTTTTCCACACCTTCAACATTTACATGTTCAACCTCCTCCTCAGCCCTGTTGGCAATCTCAGCAGGTTTATTCTTCTTCTGTCTCTTGTATGTAATTTGAATATCTGGAGATCTTTCAGAACCAATATTTTCATTTTCATCTTCAGACCTTTGCCTTTTGGAAGCTGAAGTTATGACTGATTCTGTTCCTAACTCCCCCTTTTTGGCTGCAGGGGAAGAAGGAGTGTGAATAGTAGTAAGCTTGGCAGTCACAGCAGCATCTACCATTTGCTGTATTTGAGATTGTGAGGGTAGCCTCTCATCAAGGGCTTGGGTAATGATGGTTTTCAGTAAAGGAGTGATGAGAGGGATGACATTTAGAAGAGCAGCAGCTAATGCCTCTGGGGGGCTAGAACCCAAAGGATTAGTGCCTGAAGCAGTGGCTGGAGGCTTGTCAAATTGTGAAGTAGTGGTGGAAGTGTTTGGGTGACCTTCAGGATGAGAAGGTGCCATCTGTGGGGTAATTGGGGAAGATGGACTTTTGTCCTTGGACATTTTGGTGAGTAGCTCATTGAGTCTACATACCTCAGCCTCAAGGATTTGATTCTGCTTTAGAACCTCAGCAAGTGTTCTTTGGTCATCAGTAGCCTTAGCTAAATCATCTGACCTCCTGAGAATATCAGGATCTACCTGAGTTGAGTGTGGCTCAACATGATCAGGTGCCCCTTTTTCTTGGTTCTGGGGACTTCCAACCTCAGGGTTAACCCCTTCATCAGTTGTTGCCTCTGACAAGGTCTTAGCAATGGTACCACTATCAATCACTCCAAATGATGGAGGTGATGAAGTAGCAGCCTTGTCAGATATCAGAATCTCTCTTTCCACACTAGGAGATCTGATGTGGTAGTCATAATCCTGTGGGTTATCAGAGACACTTTGATCTTCCCCCTCAATGTTGGAGCTAATCCCAGTAGTGATAGGTGTCTGGGAGGGGATAGGAGTGTTCAACTGATCCAGGATGTTTTCAATAACAAAAGTGTGGCTATTTGGGGTGGTTTCCATAGGAATTGGCTTTGAAAGAGAGTGCACCCGGGGAGATTGGTGCTGTTCAATAGAAACCTTTTCAAATGAAAGAGGTTCTAGAGATGTGTCTGCCCCTACAATGGTTGCTCCAGGATCCAGTTGAGAGGAAACCTGGGCGGTTTGAGCTGGTAGAGTCTGATGGACCACTGGTTGACTACTCCCAGTGGCCATGTCATGCCTTGGTGAGGCATGGGCAGACTCAGGGGACTCATTTCCCTGAGCAGCCTTTTTGGGCTTTGTGGATTTGGGTTTGGTGGGGACCTTAGATTTTGATTTGGAAGAGGAGGCTGTGGGTTCCCTATGCTTGGGTTTTAGCTTTCGGACAGCCTCTTTTAGAGTAAGGTTAGAGTTGTGTCGGGAATATACTTCCAACAAAACTGCTGGAGCAGAGATCCCCTGACCAACAAGGCCATTTTGCTGAAGCTGTTTCTCTATGATGGCCATGATAAAACGTGGATAGAGTAGCCATCTAGAAGAAACAGGCTTAGCAGCATGTTCAGTTAATTCAGAAAACAGGATTTGAGAAAATTTAATTTTTGAGATTCAAGGATTGAATACAATACCTGTTGCCACCTGGAAGACATTTGGTCCCATGAAGAAGACTTCGGAGCCAAGCATATGTTGATCATATGAAATATCAGGCGCTCTGGGTCATTGAAGTGCTTCTTGAAAAGTGTTGAGTCACTCAAGTCACCCTGGTATTCATGACGTGTAAAACAGAGGTCAGTTGCACTCTTAGGAAATTGAGTGACCAGATTAGCATCATCAAGCTGAAGAACCTCCCTCAGTTCAGCTGGGCTTATGTGCACGTTATGACCATTGACAGTGGATCGAAGAGAGATTACTCCTGTGCCAACATTGATCAGTTCCACATTCATCCAGAATTGATGAATAGAGTCGACATATAATGTTGGATTGATGAGAAAAGCAGTTTTGAATTGAGAAGCATTCATCAAATCCACAGCTTCATCAAACTTTGACCAGAAGGAGGATTTGGTCAGATAGGCAATGGAGTTATGACGCGGTTTCAAGGTTACGGACGCCATGGATGCAAAGACTGGAGAGGGAAAATAGGTTTTTGAAAAAGATGGAAAGTTCTGAGAAAGTGATAATGAAACAACTGAAGAAGGTTGAATTAAATAGAGAAAACAACAGAAGTTAAAACAACTGAAGAGTAAAATTACTCATCAGGTGTTGTCGACAGTTTTGTTCAGCAGTTGATTTCATCAGTTGTTCATCAGTCTTTGTGGAAATTTTGTTCATCAGAACTTGTGAACAATGTGTTCATCAGAACTTGTAAACAATTTGTTCATCAGAACTTTGTGGAAATTTTGTTCATCAGAACTTATGAACAATGTGTTCATCAGAACTTGTAAACAATGTTTGACCTTCAGTACTTAGTGAATCAATACTCATCAGTACTTGTAACTTAGAGTATTAGAAAAGATCATATTTTTCCTTGAATCAGTACTTTTGATATGTATCAGTATTTACTGAAAATATCAAAAAGTTTCAAGGTAAAAAAAAATTTATTTGAAAAGAAAAATTGAACATATTTTTGGGTTTTTGAAAAGAAATTAAAATGTATTTGATGAAAAACCAACCTATTCAAGTTGCAGCATACCAAGCCTTAGAACTAAATTTTGAAAAGTTGAGGTGTCTAAAGGCTTAGTAAAGATGTCTGCAAGCTCATCAGCACTAGGAACAAACTTTGGATCAATCAGACCCTTTTCATAACAGTCTCTTATAAATGATGTCTGATCTCAATGTGTTTAGTCCTAGAGTGCTGAACTGGATTCTTGACAATACAAAGAGCTGAAGCACTATCCATTAACAATGGTGTCTTCAGTTCTTTGATGCCATAATCCAAGAGTTGAGACTGAAGCCAGAGAATTTGTGAAGTACAACTTGCAGCAGCAATGTACTCGGCTTCAGCAGTGGAAGTGGCTACAGATGTTTGTTTCTTACTTTGCCAAGAAACCAGACAATTTCCGAGAAATTGACACCCACCAGAAGTAGATTTTCTTGATAGTTTGCATCCTGCATAGTCACTATCAGAGAAAGCAACTAGCTTGCAGGAATGTCCAGTAGAGTACTATATTCCCAGAGATTGAGTACCCTGTAAGTATCTGAAAATTCTTTTCACAGCAATCAGATGAGATTCTTTAGGTGCAGCCTGAAATCTAGCACAGACACATGTGGCAAACATAATGTCTGGCCTTGATGCAGTTAGATACATCAAAGAGCCAATCATACATCTATAAAGAGTTTCATCCACTGAAGTACCTTTCAGATCAGCATCAAGTTGTGTGGTGCTGCTCATGGGGTTAGAACATGGTTTACAGTTTTGCAAATCAAATTTCTTTAACAGCTCTTTTGTGTATTTTGATTGGTGAATGAAAATTTCATCAGGTTTTTGTTTAATTTGAAGACCCAAGAAAAACTGTAGTTCCCCCATGGCACTCATTTCAAAATTTTTGGTCATAAGCTCAGTAAAAGCATCACACAACTTTAGATCAGATGAAGCAAATATAATGTCATCAACATAAATTTGAACAAGTAGCTTATGCTGTCCTACATTCTTTATGAATAAAGTTTTATCAATGGAGCCTCTAGTGAAATTATTTGTGAGAAGAAAAGTGGATAAAGTGTCATACCAGGCTCTAGGTGCTTGTTTCAGCCCATAAAGAGCTTTATCAAGCTTGTACACCCAATCAGGATGTTTATTGTCCTCAAATCCTGGAGGTTGACACACATACACTTCCTCTTTTATTTTACCATATAAGAAAGCACTTTTGACATCCATTTGAAAAACTTGAAGTTTATGTAAGGCAGCATATGCTAAGAACAACCTAGTTGCTTCTAGTCTGGCTACAGGGGCAAAAGTTTCATCATAATCAATACCTTCTTCCTGAGAAAACCCCTGTACAACCAGTCTAGCTTTGTTTTTAATGATTTGACCATTTTCATCTGTTTTATTCCTAAACACCCATTTTGTGCCTATTGCACACTTACCTGGAGGTAGAGAAACCAGCTCCCAAACTTGTTGCTTCTTGAACTGCAACAACTCCAACTGCATTGCCTCCACCCAGCCAATGTCTCTAAGTGCTATGTGATAGTTCTTTGGCTCTTGTTGACTTACAAATAGAGCATAAAGACAAAAGTTGGATAATTGACTTCTTGTGGAAACACCAGCAGAAATATCACCAAGAACTTGAGATAATGGATGATCCTTCAGTTCTTGATATGGAATAAGATCAGTGCAAGTGTTTGCTGGAGGAACAGATGCTGCAGTTGAAGAAGATTCAGTAAATACAGCAGCAGGAATTTCAAATGATGTGGAAGAATCCAGAATTTCATCAGCATTTGTATTTGGAGGAGCAACTGGAGCAGGAGGAGCATCAGATTTAGCAGACACTGGCAGATTATCACTAAATCTGAACAGATGAGTACTTTCATCTTCATCATCAGGACTTCCTTGTGGGGTTTCTGTAGAAGCTTTTGGTGGATCTGCTGTAAATACCTCATGTGCTTCACCATTAGGTTCAACTTGAAATTCATGTTGCAAGATGTTAAGATCAAACATCTCAGCAGGATTTTGAGGAATGGAATCTTTGGGACATTCATTGAATTTAAAATGAAGAGTTTCTTCAACAATCTTTGTTCTACAATTGAACACTCTATAAGCCTTGCAAGTTGAAGAGTAGCCAACAAAATATCCTGCATCAACTTTTGAATCAAACTTTGTGAGTTGATCTTTGGTGTTAAGGATATAACATGGACACCCAAAAGCTCTGAAGAAGGAAATCAAAGGAGTTAAAGAGTGAAGTATTTCATATGGAGTCTTCAACCATCTTTGATTCACCAAAACTCTGTTTTGCACATAGCAAGCTGTATTAACAGCTTCTGCCCAGAAGGTTAGTGGTAAACCAGAAGCTGCAAGCATTGTTCTGGCAGCTTCAATCAAAGTCCTATTTTTCCTTTCTACAACTCCATTTTGTTCAGGAGTTCTGGGAATACTGTACTGCCTCTGAATTCCCTTTGACAGATAAAATTCATCCAAAATGTGATTTCCAAATTCTGTGCCATTATCACTCCTTACACACTTAACAGGAATGGAATATTGTTTTTCAGCAAACAACACAAAAGCCATAATAGCCTTGGCAGCCTCACCTTTTGAGTGTAAGAAGAAAGTCCAGACAAATCTTGAATAATCATCAACAATAACTAGACAGTACTTCTTCTTTGCCATAGACATTATCTGCACTGGCCCAAACAAATCCATGTGCAACATTTGCAGACAACCAGTGGATTTTGAATCTCCAATTGGAGGAAAAGAGACTTTGTGTTGCTTTCCTTTCAAGCAGGCAGTACAATTCTCATCACAGCTAAAATCCTTTAAAGGAAGACCTCTAACCAAACCATGTTTCACCAATTGATTCATGTTTTTGATGTTCACATGACCTAATCTTCTATGTGTGACAATCCGACTTTTCACACTAACCTTGTTAACGGGAGTTGGTGCTATCACAGGCCCAACAAGGCCAATCAAGGCCCAATAAGACCACTGAAGGTCCAACAGGCCCAACAAGGCCAAATCAAGGCCCAATAATACCAATAAAGGCCCAACAAGGCCAATGAAGGCCCAATAAGGTTAATGGAGGCCAACAAGATCAATTAGACCCAACATAGCCAATGTAGGCCCACAAAACCAAGGGAAGCCCAATAAGGCCCAATAAATTCAAGTGAGGCCCAATGTAAATAAGTAGACCCAGAGAAAGCCTAAGTAGGCCCAGGAAGGCCCAGTGAGGCCCAACTATAGTTAAGAAGCTTAAAAGGATTAACCGAGCCCAACAACGTTCAATTAAGCCAATTAGTGATAATTCGGGGTTCCGGGTTCAACTTTATTATCGGAAAATAATCAGAAATGATATGAAATGTCGCATAATCACACTGCAATGCTATAAGTTAATAAAACAAGGTTATAAGACACTTAAATTGCTAGGATTAATGATGTAATTACCCTAAGTCATGGAATTTTGACTATCAAAGTCAAAATTCGGATGTATGTCCAATTGAACCATAATTCGATGATTTTAATAGGTTATAAGCGAATTAAATCTCAATAATCATCAGGAATATGATTATAAGTAACTGTCATGCGTTATTGGATCAATTAATCATCGAATTAAACTCAAACATTAAAGCCAAGTCGAAACCGTTTCAAAATCGCAAGCAATTCGTATAAATTGAGCATCACTCGCACAATTTCTCTTCCCTAAACATTAGTCGGCATCTTTAGGGGTGATTTCAAGCAACAATTCAATCAGTAAAGCTTCAATTGAGAGATACGGTTTCAAGGAGGCCGAATCTTGGACTTAAAGGCAATCGACTCGAATTGGACATCAAATCTTGTAAGTAATTCTTTCTACACACTCTAATATGGCCGACTAGGACAATCCCTACGTTAATTCGGGGTTCCAATATCGAATTACAAGATTTCCACTTCTAGGGTTCTTAACTCAAAACGATTTGGGGGTTGTGATCTTAGGAAGTTTAAAACTGAAATTAACATGCATTGATAGTTTCAGAGACTTCCGAATATGCTAACTGCGATATCAATTTCATGATGCAAACATGAATTTAATGATTTCGAATTCTAGGGCTTTAGAACAAAACTGTTTTGGGGGTTTCGATCCTAGGGTAATTAAAAATCGAATTGAATTGCTCAGACAGTTTCGGTTTGATGTATACATGGAAAAACATCGGTTAATTTCAACTAAAGACATCGGATCGTGTAATTTTAAATTCTAGGGTTCTTGTTTAATATCGAATTGGGGATTTCTTGTTTACTTGGACTGATAACCGAATTAAACTATATAGGTAGTTTCGGAATGTTGAAGTTAATCTAAATCTTAAGTTAATTCGATGTGATAGTCGTGAATTATAAGATTTTGTGTTAAAAGTTAGTTCGGTTCAAAACCGAACCTATTTGGGATCAATTAGAACTCATTGATTAAGTTTTGATCAAATTGAAACCATTATTAGGATCGGTTGGATTCAAGGAATAATAGCCCTATGGTTTTAGGTTTGATAGAATTCGAATTCGTGGTCAATTGGGGATTGAATGCTTCGGCTATAATATCAAAAGAGAAACCGGTTTGTTGAGTACTTAAAACAATTTATTCTGGAATCCTTGTGCGATACCCTAGCGGGCCGGAGTGGTAGGATGGGTGTGTTGTGAGGAGTGGTCGCGGGTTCGAATCCGGGTTCCACCAGTTTTTGGGTTTTAATTCATTTTTAGTATTTTTGAAATAACTTTCGCATACGAACTCCGATTCGATCCGTTCAAGTTGCGTTGGAACCGTAACGAGAATACGAACGTGTTGGAATGATAAAATTCATATTTTAGTCCGAACACGAAATCGCGTATAATTACGTTTAATTAAATAAAATCAAATGTGATTTTATTTAAACGATTTCAAAAGCACGCGTACTTCCGTATGCCAAATTCTCACACTTTAACATACGTGTGTTGACACGTATGTGATTTCAAGCACAAAACGATTATTCGAATAACAATAGGTTATTGTTTAAATCACAGATTCTTCGTAGAGGATTTCTACGCGAGTTTACACATACTTGATCATTCTGCTAAAAAAACAAAGGTGCGTACACGGCCCCTTTCTTATTTTAAACTGTTTTGGGGGAGAAAACATGTGCAACAAACTGATTTTAGATACATATCACTTGCATGAGTTATCTGTTTACATTATGTGAAAACATATCAACTTGAAAGTCCTTACACACCTCGAACCGTTTAGTTTGCTGTAATGCAAAGCGTGGTAGTTGGAAATAGATCTATTAGGTTTGACAAACCTCACCTGGTAGATGGGATCTACGCAGGTGTTTGACTGACCAAACACATATTTTTACTATTGTTGTGATAGACAATAGTGGCAAGGCGAAAACATGCTATAGCATCATGACTGTGCAATTGTGATTATGTTATCTACAACTTGTTATTCAAACTGATGTTTTGAACACTATGACTATTTAAAACCTGTGTTATGCACCAACCTTTGTGTTGACTTGATTTGCATGTTTTCTCAGGACGCTAAGGCGCGCGTAACAGCTGGCATGGACTAGGAAGATAGAGTCTCATGCATTTCTTTCATTTTGATTATTTAAATTTGAATATTTAAGTACTTGAATTGTAATGTTTGATTTACAACTGTTATAGTTTTTAAACGCTTCCGCACTTTTTGTAAACTCTGGTTATTATGTTTGTTATAAAGACCAACATATGTTTTTGAAATTCATATAGAGGTCTTCGCTATGTCTAATGATCTGAGATCCTGGTTTGTCACGTTCCCAAACGGTATGATTCCGTTAGTTGAAATTGGGGGTGTGACAGATTGGTATCAGAGCCATTGGTTATAGCGAACTAGGTTTGCATTTGTAGGCCTAGACTATGACTGTTAGACATTAGACACACATGTCTACACATACTGCTTAGAAATTACATATGACATTATGTAATTGACTTGCTTACGTATTCCATGGCACTGCACTTACATATGATATTATGTAACAGGCATGGCTTCATCATCAGTTCCTTATGTTATCATTGATGATTCCGAGGACGAGGAGCCGATGGTTCCGGCACCACCATCATCACCACCACCACCCATTCCATCACCTCCACCATATGAGATGGAGGACTCCGATCCAGAGGAGGATCCGGAGGAAGACCCGGAGGAGGATCCGGAGGAGGATCCAGACGAGGATCCTGATGAGGATCCAGAGGAGGATCCAGCTGAGGACCCGGATGAGGATCCGGTGGAGGCACCATGGGTGAATACCCAGGGACTCTATGCTGCAGGACCATCTACACATCCACCACCCGTACTGGACGCTCCTGAGCCTGAGAGGCAAAGGACGGACGCAGAGGAGATCGCCAAGTTGCGCGAGGACGTGGATACAGCAGAGGAGAAGCTCTATC
The DNA here is from genome assembly GCA_009363875.1 of Mikania micrantha. Classification (NCBI taxonomy): domain Eukaryota; kingdom Viridiplantae; phylum Streptophyta; class Magnoliopsida; order Asterales; family Asteraceae; genus Mikania; species Mikania micrantha. The sequence goes on along the minus strand of CM018694.1, from coordinate 5,071,882 downwards.
AGAGATCCCAGGAGTTATGGGATGCCATTGAGAGGCAGGATGAACTTGCCCATCTAGTTCATGACATGCGGGATGAGATGGTGAACATGATTGGTCGTTTAGAGGAGTCAGAGAACCGAGCCGAGATCTTGGAGGGCAGGATTGAAGCTTTAGAGGATCTAGTAGTAGTTGAGAATGAGGAACAGGACGAGGATGAGGAGGAGGAACCAGCACCAGTTGCTGAGTCCGATCCTGAATCCACTGTTGAGGACGATTGATTTTCTTTCTTTTATTTCTGTTTTGTTTAAACTTATTAGGAACGGGTTGTGTTCCTACAATAGTAGTTTGAAATTTTGTATTTCATTTCAAAAATATTGTACTCAAAGAAAGTTTCTATTTATGGAAGAATTATTGTTTGTTTCCAACAACTGTGTTGATTATATTACATGTTGTGTTTGTTGTTTTACTTACACATGTTACATTGGATTTTGACTTCGTGCTAACACTTCTTATAAATAGGAAACTAATGGCTGAGGGAAACGTACATATGACTGTTGCTGAGCTCAACGAGCTAATTAACAACAGAGTCGCGGAGGCTATTGCACAGTATGCTCAGACACACACCACAGGGTCCAGCTGGGGGGTTGGTTAACCCACAAGTTTGCACGTTCAAGATGTTCTTGGACTGCAAACCTCACAACTTCAAAGGGTCGGAGGGGGCTATAGGACTTCTCCGATGGATTGAAAAAGCCGAGTCTGTGTTCGAGATGTGCAACTGCCCGGATGACAGTAAAGTGAAATTTGCTACTGGAACATTGGAGGGTCCAGCACTGACTTGGTGGAACTCCAATGTTCAGACTCTGGGGTTGGGAGAAGCAAATGCGTTGACCTGGAACAACTTCAAAACTTTGCTACAAGAGGAGTATTGTCCTCGTAGTGAAATGCAGAAGTTAGAAGAAGAGTATTGGCACCTCAAGATGGAGGGGTCAAATATTGAGGAGTACACGACCAGATCGCATGAACTGGCCAGACTGCTTCCACGCATGGCTACTCCAGCCAGTAAGTGGATCGAAAGGTACATTGGAGGACTAGTGCCTCAGATTCAAGGGTTGGTGACTTCAGCAAATCCCACCACTATTCAACAAGCTGTTCGTCTAGCACATCAGCTTACTGATCAGGCAGTGTTACAGGGAACCCTGCCTAAGCGAACATCTGCTACCAAGGTAGGAGATCACAAGAGAAAGTGGGATAACAACTTCAAGGGTAACAACCAACAGCAGAACAGGAAGCAGGACTCAAACAAGTCCTATCATAATTCCAGCAGTGGTCAGCAATCATCATCATCGGGGGGCTATATTGGTAAGCACCCCAAGTGCAACAGGTGTGGTTACCATCATGCGGGTAACCAGTGTGACAAAGCAAAGTGCCAGAGGTGTGGCAAGATTGGGCACGCGGCTAAGGATTGTCGCGGGGAGCTACAGAACAATAATAACAACCATAATAACAATCAAAACAACGCGCAGAAAGGTTGTTTTGAGTGCGGCAAGATGGGCCATTTCAAGAAAGATTGCCCACAACTTAAGAAAGGCGGGGACAACAATGGTAATGGTAATGGTAATGGAGGTGGCAACGGTAATGGCAATGGCACCAACAACAACAACAACAACAATAATAACAACAACAACGGTGCTAGAGGCAGGGCGTTTGTGATAGGAGGACGTCAAGCGCGGGAGGATCCCAACATCGTTACGGGTACGTTCCTCTTAAATAATCACTATGCCTCTATGTTATTTGACACTGGTGCCGACCGGAGTTTTGTATCTAGTTCACTTGCTAAGTCACTAGATGTTAGTCCCACTGCCTTAGATAGTCCCTATACTGTGGAGTTAGCGGATGGTAAGTTGATTGTAGTAGAAAACATTTATAAGGGATGTATTCTTGATTTGATGGGTCAGACATTAGAGATTGATTTGATGCCTATTGCCTTAGGCAGTTTTGATGTAGTTATTGGCATGGACTGGTTGTCTAAGAACCAGGCTGAAATTGTATGCCATGAAAAGATTGTTCGTATACCTCTTCCGCAGGGAGAGACATTATATGTACAAGGAGAGAAGAGCAGTACGCCACTGCGTCTCATATCTTGTATGAAAGCACACAAATGTCTGCGAAAAGGTCATACGGCAGTTATAGCACTTATAACTGAAAAGCCGGTAGCTGAGAAGAAACTTGAAGATATACCTATAGTTTGTGAATTTCTGGAGGTGTTTCCAGAAGACTTGCCGGGATTACCGCCTGTCAGACAGGTGGAATTCCGAATCGACCTTACACCAGACGCAGCACCGATAGCTAGGGCGCCTTATCGACTTGCACCGTCAGAGATGCAAGAGTTATCCACACAATTGCAAGAATTGTTGGATAAGGGGTTCATACGACCTAGTTTTTCACCGTGGGGAGCTCCAGTATTGTTTGTCAAGAAGAAGGACGGAACTTTCCGTATGTGTATCGATTACCGGGAGTTGAATAAAGTTACCATCAAGAACCGGTATCCGTTACCTAGGATTGACGATCTGTTCGATCAGTTGCAAGGTTCGAGTTACTACTCGAAAATTGATCTCAGGTCGGGTTATCATCAACTAAGAGTTCAGGAGGAGGATATTCCGAAGACAGCATTCAGAACACGATATGGCCATTATGAGTTCTTGGTCATGCCATTTGGGTTGACAAACGCTCCAGCTGTATTCATGGATCTCATGAATCGCGTTTGTAAACCTTATCTGGACAAGTTTGTCATTGTTTTCATCGATGACATTCTCATCTATTCAAAGTCTGAGGAGGAGCATGCCGAACATCTTCGATTACTGTTAGAGCTATTGAAACAGGAACAACTGTACGCTAAGTTCTCGAAATGTGATTTTTGGATGCGAGAAGTACAGTTTTTGGGGCATATTGTTAATGAAAAGGGCATACATGTTGATCCAGCGAAGATTGAAGCGATTAAGAATTGGGAAGCGCCAAAGACCCCTACCGAGGTACGACAATTCCTTGGTTTGGCGGGTTATTATCGACGATTCATTGAAGGTTTCTCAAAGATCGCTCAACCACTTACAGCTCTGACGCACAAAGGAACAAAATATAACTGGACGGATAAACAAGAAGCTGCATTCCAGTTATTGAAACAGAAGCTTTGCAGCGCACCGATTCTGTCCTTACCGGAAGGAACGGAAGACTTTGCGGTGTATTGTGACGCATCTGGACAGGGTTTGGGATGTGTGTTGATGCAACGGGATAAAGTGATCGCTTATGCTTCCAGACAACTAAGAACACATGAAAAGAACTACACTACTCATGACTTGGAGTTAGGAGCAGTGGTTTTTGCTTTAAAGATTTGGAGGCATTACTTGTATGGAACTAAGTGTACTATTTATACTGATCATAAGAGTTTGCAACATATCTTTGATCAGAAGGAACTCAATATGAGACAACGACGATGGGTTGAGTTGTTGAACGATTATGAGTGTGCGATTAAGTATCACCCGGGAAAGGCTAATGTCGTAGCCGATGCTTTGAGCAGAAAAGATACAACGGGAACAAGACGGGTTCGTGCACTTATGATGACAATACATACCGACTTACCTGACAAGGTACATAGTGCTCAGATTGAGGCTTTGAAAACGGAAAACTTTGTCACACCCCAACCAGGGGGCTTGACTAACGATTGAATCAAAACACAAAGTAGCGGAAGACAAAATAAATATATTACAATTCAACCAAAGGTTTAGTCTAAGTATCTAATTTGTTTACAACAAATCTAAAATATGATTTAACTAATGGGAGATTTTCTAGAGTTATTGGGTCCATACAGGCATCAGCACACTTTATTAATCTTTAGCCAAGTTCTTCAGTTTCACATCCAGTATTCTTGTTCTAGCAACCAAGTATTCGCGTCATACCTGTTTCTAATTACCTGAAAGACATGCTAAAATACGTCAACTATAAAGTTGGTGAGCTCATGAGTTTTAGTTTACAGACACAATAATAAATAGCATGTGATAATTCAAAAACAATACAACCAACCCTGTGCCATGCCGAGCGTTTGCCTCTTATAATGCTAGCCCGTATCATGACATTTTAATCTACTTCCCATTCCGAGACCCGTTCCTGCCCTCGGTGTAAATGTGTCAAAGCGAATATATGCCACAACGGTTGACATTAACCTCAGTGGGGTTTCAACCCTATTTTTATAAGGCCACCCTTTCGGGCCACTGTGCGTGGGGGATTCCCCAAGTAGTACTACCCATATACCCACCGGCTCTCCTCCGGAGTTAATGGCTGTAAATTATGTTTAATGTCTAGGGGAAGCAATTATATTTGAAACGGACGTTCATTATCACATAAATATAAATTTATAAACGGTTTTTGGAGCATGCTTTCAGTATCCCAAAACAGTAAAAAGAAAAGGGATCACATGAACTCACCTGGTTGCTTTAATTGCTTCCTTTTGTTCCTGTACAAATATGTCATTGTGCCACTATGCATGATTTGCTATGTTCCCAGAGATATCATCAAAGAGAGTTCCTAATTGTAATCATCTATACATGTATAAGTTGTAGTTTCATACATTATGGTTGTTTACTGTGGTTGAGCTCTTTGGGTTAATGTGTTTAGAGTTTACTAGTTTAACGTTTCTTTATATTACCATACCTAATGAAGTCTTACCTTATATTTGCACTTCTAAATGTATATGCAAATGTTGGTATTATTTGATGTTTAGTGTAGCTACTAGTATGCTACTTATGTGACTAGCGTGTTTATGGTCTTTTAAGATAATTGAGTTTTATTGTGACTAATGGTCTTATGTTTTAAAGTTGGTTCACCTTGATTGTGAGTTTGAGAGGGAATCAATATAAAAATTGTTTAAGTATAATACTAGTCATGGTGTCTTACTAATAATATAAATTAATGTAATGCATAAGGTATTACAAAACAATAAGATAATTATTATCATGTTTTCACTTAACATAATAGTATTAGAGATAATTAATAGGTGTTTCATACATCGCAAAATAGTTGCAATTATCATTAGTGTCTAAAATATTTACATGTTGTAGTCATAGTATATACTAATTATTGTAATTATTATAAATACATAACAAGAAAGTGTTTAAAGTATTCATAATTTATTTCCTATGTTTAAATGGAAGTAAACGTTTTAATATGAATCAATTATCAAAGATAATAATAATAATCATAATAATCATAATACTAGTTTCACTAATAATATTAATATCATTTTTATTGTTAAATTTTAATTATGAGTAAAACTTTATAGAAATGGTATCCTATGTTATATGTTAAAATAAATAATCATGTTTTCAGTAAATTTTATATTTGTAAACATTGAATTTACAAATATTTAATGTGTCGAGTATGATTACCCTTATAATGTTAACTAAATTATAGTAAAATCTTAAATAATCTTAAAAGAGTAGAAAGTAATAATGTTAATGTTGATAAAAATATTAGTAATACTTACAAATTTACATCGTCTTAATATGAATTCATACGAATTCGTAATCAAATATAACATTAGTATGATATAATTACTTTTTATAAAATCATATTATTATCAAGTCAAACACCTTTGTTAGATTCCAAATTATTTAACACTAACATATATATATAGTGTAGATATGCACATTTATGTTATTAAATTCTATTCTAATTTACCTATAGATGTATAAAATCAATTGTTAACATATTGAACAAATCATATCTATAAACACGTAATCTTACATAAACTATTATTGTATATTATTCTATAAACGTGCATGTATAGCTTGTTTAATGATCTAATACCTACATGAAATCATATATATTATACATCTTCATTGAGTTCTAAATATATAAGATTTTATTTAATTAGAGTTTCTAAGTCATTTTATACATAATGTAATAAGTTTCATATAACTTCTAATATGTATCCATTTTAGATATCAAGACTTGTATTAACCATTTAACTTGTATTTATCATATATAAATGTACATATATGTTGCAAGTATTCGCATTAACACTTTGTACAATTCATTATGTTTAAATAATTATTCTAGCTTTCAAAGTGTTATTTTGATTACAAAGTTAGTTGGTTCAATAATTATAAAATTCATTCAAATTAACACTCTAAACATATATATCACACTTTATGATTAAACAAAGTTATAAATCACATTCATTAGTCAAGTATAGATATATTTAGTATGTGTATAAATGTTTATATACATATTTTTGTGTAAGTATCTTAAGTATATTATTTTATAAATCACTCATGTGTAATTATAATTATTTACGTATACGTCTCCGAATCTCTAACAAAATCACACACGATATATGGTTTCCTTAAACGTTTTTATTATTAACTAATTATTATGAACCAGATTTTATCCTATTTAACCCAAATGCTCAACCACTTTAATTTATTCGTTTAAACATGTTATGCATACGTTAAAAGATAATGGCGCGCGTTTTTACCTTCTCACTCGTTCTTCTCGCGCGTACAATCCAAATTTAATTAACCGATCGCATGTTTCATAACCCGAACATGTTTCTAAAATCGTTTTTAAATAACGAATATAACCGATCACATGACTTTTGTTGTTGACCGAGGCTATAGGGTTTGACTTGTCCTAATCGAGTCTGACTTTCGTTGGTCGAAGCTTGAACCAGCTCCTACACTCCTACTCCCTCCTGTATCACTCCTGGCCACCACCGTGTAGGCTGGTGGTGGTCTACCATTGCCGACAGCCTGCCAAAATGCTTACAGCCGCCAAGAATAACCCAAATACACACGTATTGGAACAAAAGAAATCAAGTAATCGACATGCAGGAGCAGATCGGAGCTCGTATATTGGTTGTTACCTTCGGTTTTCTGTTGTGAACAAATAAACCATTCGAGCAGACTGCTCTACCTCTCGAACCCACAACCGAAGGGTCCTGGTCATGGCAGCTTCTTCACGTACCCTCCTTGGTTCGAATACCATCACTGTAGTTGTTCCACCGCCACCCGCATCCACTAGAAACATTCAAAAACTCGCGTAAAACATCTAGAACACTCAAGGGAGTGACATGCATGTGTAGATCGGGGTTCGGGAAGTCGTTTTCTTACCTTTGTTTTCGACCGGGTGATGGGAAACCGCCGGAACCACCTTGTACAACCGCCAAAACCGCCGCCTGCGGTGGTCCTTGATGGAACCCTAGCCGCTATTGCGCCTGCATGTCACCCTTTTGGTCCTCATCCACCATTTGGTCCTCGATTCTTAGCTGAAAGCAGACCTCAGCTTCTTGCTGCCGTGGTTTTGAGGTGAAAACCCTAGCCGTCGCCACCTTTGCACCCCATTTTGGTCCCTTTAGGGTCTACATCTCGCGAGGCTGAAGAAGGAAGAGTTGGAGTACGCTATGAGATGTGTTCGGAGGTGTAGCTAGCTTGCTCCGCCGCCTTGCACCGCCGTGGCTCCGCCATATGGCCGCCGCGGGCAGCCGCAGCTCTCCCCTCTCTTTCTCTCGGTTGTTTGAAGGGCTGAACACACACAAGTGTGTGTGACGGCTGGTGAAATAAGAAAAAAGATTAGGGTTTTGGCCCATTTTATAGCAAGGGTACACTTCTAGGGTTTTAAACGCGTATCTGATCCGTCTCGCACTCGTGTTTCGTTTTCGTTTAACTTTCTCGACCCGAAACTTCCTAAACTACGTAAAAATAATCCATAATAATGTTAGAATGTTTATTTTTCCAGTTATGTATAATTTGTTTAATTAATTCCGTCGAAACACGCTAATTATTGCGTACACGACATATTTAACAGATTTAATGTTTTAACGCGTTAAATAAGATTCTTGTACCTTAAATTTTGTAATTATTTTTAAATAGTTAATTATCAAAGCTCTTAACCTCAGCTCGGGTGTCAGAACGTTAATTTAATTAATATCGGTGCTCACACATTAAATTTTGTTTAAATTCCTTAATAGGCCTAATTGGGCCTAAGTTTCTTATTGGGCTTTCACATCTTTTGAACCTTTATAACTTGTTGGGCCCTTATATTTTATTGGGCATTTATATCTTATTGGGCTTTATTTGGCCCAAGTATTAAATTTGTAATTATGTGCTAAAGTTTGTTGGGATTTCTTACAGTTGTTACAGTCTCCCCAACTTAAAAGAATTTCGTCCTCGAAATTTGCTATTACTACGGTTAACTGTGCTCGAATAGTTGTAGTTATTTCTTGTGCATCTTATCTTAAAGCTTAAATTTTGGTTTATCATTACTAAGTATCACCATGTTCTAGTTCTTCCTGAGAGACTACACTTTGACTAGGCATGCATACAATTTTACTTATTATGGCATAAGATATTGATAATGACCATAATAATTATAAACAGTAAAACCTACCAAGCATGCCAGTTTATATGCATTGCATAAGATGTTAACACAGATTTTGATTATTATAAGCAGTAAAGCCTAACAAGAATTGTTAGCCTACGCGTATTGCAGTTTAAATGTTCATAAGGCTATCATACATAAAAATTAACATAAATAAAGTTTATTTGCATTATAAATGTTCCATAGGATACCAAGTTACATTCTATTTTTCCCACTTGTTTCATTACGCATTCAATGCATCAATAGTTTCCAAACATAATGCTTCATCTTATATTGAATGTAACCAATGGGTGTCAAGGCTCTCAGTTCCTTGATTGTGTATTTGAATACAATGTTTCATACAACATGAACATAGCAATCAAGCATACTCGTTATTCATTTAATGTCTCCTCTAGGTTATTAATATAATTATCTCACTTGTACATGACATTTGGCACAAAGTTGTACATAATGTAATTCAATTTGTATTCTTGGTTACTTTCTTTTACACCATAAATTTATGATTTCTTATCTAAGTCTACAATTTTATTCAATGATAAACATATCTTAGGTTTCTAAAACCAATAAAGGGAAAGTAACCACTTCAAGTAAACAAAGTCTAACATATCGTTTAACAAGTACTAAGGTGTAACCGATATATTTCAAGTAGTTCAGTTAAGATGGGAACAAAATTATGATCATATCCACAATGTAACAATCATGTTTTATGTTGAATTTAACCAAAGTCTTACATATATACAATTGGAGTTGTTGATCTAAGTCTAGATTATCAAAGAATAGGCTCATGTGTGATTACAATAATACTAATAAAGGAAGCTATTGATCCTTGTCTAGGTAGGGAAGGAGTAAATCCTAATATGATAACTAGGATATTCAAAATATGAATTTAAGGATTTTCATTGACATACATGCGCCGAGATACCTTTACAATACGCAGATTATTTTACGTTGGGAGATTATTCGCTAAGGCTCCTGACTGTAGTCTGAGGTAAATTTGGGAGATCGATAGAATACTTGTACTTAAGGTTCTCATAAACTTCCAATGGATAAGTTAGCAATGATACATAGGTTAGATTTCAACTAGATTCTATTAAGTTAGGTTCGAAAAGGCTTTGACTCACTGTTTGTGTCCGGTCATTACTCTGAATTATTTCAAGGATTTACAACAATTACAGCTTCATACGAAGTCATTCAAATTAGAATCAAAGGACATATCATTATTCGGGAGGAGGGCATCATCTTGCTTGAATATGTCAAACTTTCTGATCATCCGGTTTGGAATATAAGAATTCGGACATAAAGAGATTTAAGGAGGCTTTCATCCTCACCAAGAAAAGTCGAGGAATAGTTCTTTCAAAGGCTACTAATCGAATGAAATTATATCGGGAATTTTAGAATCATTAATAGTATGTGATGTAAAGAAACGGATAGGGTATTTTAAAGACGTACATCATGGTTACAAACGAAACTGATGAGGGTACCCTTGTTCTAGGGTGGCTATAATTTGATCTCTTTCAATAAATCCCTTTAAGTAACCATTCGGCACGGATTACTCTACTGGTGACTTCTTGAACCAAAACATCAATTGGCTGCTTTTAGAAATTGAGTTATTGAACCTCATTAACGCTTCCATAAATGTACTCACTTGTGACAAACAAATGGGTATGACTTTCGTATATGATACTATCTTTTCCATTGACACATTGTCTATTATTTAGCCATTTTGCAATTGATACATAAAGTTATGAGATGTAGTAGCATAGATTGTTGTTGGCTTTGCAGTAGATCTGACAAATAATTATTTTATCGTTTTGCGTAATTGATAGAATGTTCTATATTTCTTCCTTCACATTATGCATATGACCACAACTTCACTGTGTCATTGCATTGGTCGTCGAGTTCATTGCTTATCTTCATGACTAATCGTTTTACTTCATCCTATAAATTATGGCCTATTAATTTCTTGTCGTGATAAGAATTTCTACGTGTCTCTTTGTCATGAATACTCTTGGTGTACATATTTTATATACCCTACGTACGCGAATTGATGAAAAGGGGCATTAGGCTCGAATGTGATCCTCACTGGTTACCCTCAAAATCTAACAAAGATTTCCATAGTCGTGCTCTTTGAGGCTGACTTTTCGCAAATGATTTTTAACTTTTATGCTACCTCCTTGTAGCTTGTCTTCTTGCAATTTAGTACATCCTATCTTCCTTGAGCTTGATCTTTCTACTTCACTTCACTACAGTCCTTACATACTGCTTAATCCTGGTAAGAAACTACTTTCCTCCGGTGACAATCTAGTTTATTTGTCCTTCTTGCTAATTCAATTTATTATATCTCGATGGTGTTTGTATAAGTGTATTCCGATGTAAGTGCACCCAATTATCAAAATCTCCAAAAAGTCCCAAACTCTTCGATTTCAGGATCTCTTCCTCCACTATGGAGTGGTCGACATTCAACTAGGGTCTTTCTTGTAAATACTCGTGACTTCGTCTTGTTGGATTTTATAAGTTGTATAGCATGAGAATTATTGTAGTTGTTAAAATTTTGTTTAAATGTTTTTAGATGTTCTACTACTAGTCATAACGCTCAGCACTAACACTATCCCAATATACCGAACATAGTTTATATATAGGGCATACGTAGAATCAGGCTACCTGCCTTATCAGCCGCCAGCCCACCACCGTTTCGATATATTACGATAGTGTCCTTGCCAAACGTATTTGACCGTAAATATGTTAGCAAACACTTATCAACTAAATAATTTCCTCTGTCATATTACACATGTTCATAAGATTCACATTGATGCTATGATGCAAATACTATTTCCTGCATTTGGTCTTCAATGCTTCTCAAAACATTTATTGGCACTATAAAATCTTCTAATCTGAGATTAAATCCTTCACCATTTAATCTTTCACTTCTTCTTTTTCCCGATAATCATCGATTCTAAGGGTTTGAAGATCGTCTTTTTCTCTTGGTGTTCATTACCTTCCTTCACCTTGCTATCATTCGGTAGCTGGTATTGATTGTCGGGTATCAATTGCGTATGGAGGTCTCGCTTGCCAAAACAATGAAGTTTCTTCAAGCAATAATAGGATGCTTAGCCCAATCCCATCTATAGTCTTCGATATCTCGTATACTGAATGACCTTCGCGTCTTCTCTTTTACCTTATTGTCAAAGATATCTTGATCACTCTTATGATCCATGGGAATACCTCTTCTCATGACATCCTAACTTCTCAAATTATGTTTTCGGTCTGCAGCTTCATGTTCCATCTATTATATTCACTAAGTGGTGCTCCTTTAAGAATTTCTGTATTGTTCGTATATGCCGTCGTTATTTAGTTTAGAATCAGGGGTTCGATCGACAGAGTGGATAGGAAAGAGTCAAGATGTTGAATCGAATTGCTTATGAAATATTATCTCTGGAACAGATATTCAAATGATAGAATAAATTAAACTTCATATTAAAGGTTCACATTCCTGCTGAGTGAACTAAGGAATTTCCTCCCAAAAGCATACAATTCCATTACTTTAGCTATCAAGAACTGGGGAATGGTTAAGTCAAGGGCGTGTACATTAGAGTCTCAAAAAGAATTAATTGTTGATGAAAGTTTAGAGATCGAAGATGAACTATTAAGGATAATAGAAATAGTAATTACAGACAACAATGGTAATTGGTTATTAAAGGTGACTAACCTAATGACGATATGAGAAACGGTGAACTGAAGAGTTTCTCAAGTTTATACGTATGATAATTTGAATCTGAAGGTGGAGTCTGTGTCGCATAACTTTGATGTCATCACCTGCTTTCTCCAAGGTCTTCGTGATTTTTCACTCACTCATGTAGTCTTGTAGTCAGTTGAGGAGTACCCATAGTTGATGATCATAATCAAACTTCTATGGCTATAAATATGAATTTGATAAAGAAGTACTAAAGAAATTTTGGAATTTCTAGAGTAAAAACAAAAGATTCTTGGATTCCTTAAAAGGATTGGAAGTCGACATCATAAGTACCTTGATAGCAAGGAAGTCATGACTCATTATTCCCATAATATTTAAGGTAGAAATAAGATAAGCCTACGGGGATGTCGTTTCCACAAGGATAGAATGAATGAAGAAAAGATAACGTACTATAAAAATAATTACGGACAACTTGTGACTTAGATCCTATGCTTAGCTCCCAATGTCAACTAACGTTTGCTCCAATGATCATTATCCTGACAAGTATTTATACGCATATGCATAAGCATTATGATCAAATTTAATTTTATGTGTGTCTTAGAACTTCCCATGTAACTTCAAATTCACCATTATGTGTGCACCCATAATCCTGAATTTGATTTACATGTTTGTTCTAGTTTAACCATTCGTGTGCTTCATATGCCTGGGTATTCATGGTCTCACTATTATCATGTTTCTATTTGTTTAGGCCCCTAGGTTTCTCAGGTTAAAGTCTAGGAACTTATCCTAAGGTTCCTAATTCGCTAAAACCTTTGGCTCTGATACCAACCTGTCACACCCCAACCAGGGGGCTTGACTAACGATTGAATCAAAACACAAAGTAGCGGAAGACAAAATAAATATATTACAATTCAACCAAAGGTTTAGTCTAAGTATCTAATTTGTTTACAACAAATCTAAAATATGATTTAACTAATGGGAGATTTTCTAGAGTTATTGGGTCCATACAGGCATCAGCACACTTTATTAATCTTTAGCCAAGTTCTTCAGTTTCACATCCAGTATTCTTGTTCTAGCAACCAAGTATTCGCGTCAAACCTGTTTCTAATTACCTGAAAGACATGCTAAAATACGTCAACTATAAAGTTGGTGAGCTCATGAGTTTTAGTTTACAGACACAATAATAAATAGCATGTGATAATTCAAAAACAATACAACCAACCCTGTGCCATGCCGAGCGTTTGCCTCTTATAATGCTAGCCCGTATCATGACATTTTAATCTACTTCCCATTCCGAGACCCGTTCCTGCCCTCGGTGTAAATGTGTCAAAGCGAATATATGCCACAACGGTTGACATTAACCTCAGTGGGGTTTCAACCCTATTTTTATAAGGCCACCCTTTCGGGCCACTGTGCGTGGGGGATTCCCCAAGTAGTACTACCCATATACCCACCGGCTCTCCTCCGGAGTTAATGGCTGTAAATTATGTTTAATGTCTAGGGGAAGCAATTATATTTGAAACGGACGTTCATTATCACATAAATATAAATTTATAAACGGTTTTTGGAGCATGCTTTCAGTATCCCAAAACAGTAAAAAGAAAAGGGATCACATGAACTCACCTGGTTGCTTTAATTGCTTCCTTTTGTTCCTGTACAAATATGTCATTGTGCCACTATGCATGATTTGCTATGTTCCCAGAGATATCATCAAAGAGAGTTCCTAATTGTAATCATCTATACATGTATAAGTTGTAGTTTCATACATTATGGTTGTTTACTGTGGTTGAGCTCTTTGGGTTAATGTGTTTAGAGTTTACTAGTTTAACGTTTCTTTATATTACCATACCTAATGAAGTCTTACCTTATATTTGCACTTCTAAATGTATATGCAAATGTTGGTATTATTTGATGTTTAGTGTAGCTACTAGTATGCTACTTATGTGACTAGCGTGTTTATGGTCTTTTAAGATAATTGAGTTTTATTGTGACTAATGGTCTTATGTTTTAAAGTTGGTTCACCTTGATTGTGAGTTTGAGAGGGAATCAATATAAAAATTGTTTAAGTATAATACTAGTCATGGTGTCTTACTAATAATATAAATTAATGTAATGCATAAGGTATTACAAAACAATAAGATAATTATTATCATGTTTTCACTTAACATAATAGTATTAGAGATAATTAATAGGTGTTTCATACATCGCAAAATAGTTGCAATTATCATTAGTGTCTAAAATATTTACATGTTGTAGTCATAGTATATACTAATTATTGTAATTATTATAAATACATAACAAGAAAGTGTTTAAAGTATTCATAATTTATTTCCTATGTTTAAATGGAAGTAAACGTTTTAATATGAATCAATTATCAAAGATAATAATAATAATCATAATAATCATAATACTAGTTTCACTAATAATATTAATATCATTTTTATTGTTAAATTTTAATTATGAGTAAAACTTTATAGAAATGGTATCCTATGTTATATGTTAAAATAAATAATCATGTTTTCAGTAAATTTTATATTTGTAAACATTGAATTTACAAATATTTAATGTGTCGAGTATGATTACCCTTATAATGTTAACTAAATTATAGTAAAATCTTAAATAATCTTAAAAGAGTAGAAAGTAATAATGTTAATGTTGATAAAAATATTAGTAATACTTACAAATTTACATCGTCTTAATATGAATTCATACGAATTCGTAATCAAATATAACATTAGTATGATATAATTACTTTTTATAAAATCATATTATTATCAAGTCAAACACCTTTGTTAGATTCCAAATTATTTAACACTAACATATATATATAGTGTAGATATGCACATTTATGTTATTAAATTCTATTCTAATTTACCTATAGATGTATAAAATCAATTGTTAACATATTGAACAAATCATATCTATAAACACGTAATCTTACATAAACTATTATTGTATATTATTCTATAAACGTGCATGTATAGCTTGTTTAATGATCTAATACCTACATGAAATCATATATATTATACATCTTCATTGAGTTCTAAATATATAAGATTTTATTTAATTAGAGTTTCTAAGTCATTTTATACATAATGTAATAAGTTTCATATAACTTCTAATATGTATCCATTTTAGATATCAAGACTTGTATTAACCATTTAACTTGTATTTATCATATATAAATGTACATATATGTTGCAAGTATTCGCATTAACACTTTGTACAATTCATTATGTTTAAATAATTATTCTAGCTTTCAAAGTGTTATTTTGATTACAAAGTTAGTTGGTTCAATAATTATAAAATTCATTCAAATTAAAACTCTAAACATATATATCACACTTTATGATTAAACAAAGTTATAAATCACATTCATTAGTCAAGTATAGATATATTTAGTATGTGTATAAATGTTTATATACATATTTTTGTGTAAGTATCTTAAGTATATTATTTTATAAATCACTCATGTGTAATTATAATTATTTACGTATACGTCTCCGAATCTCTAACAAAATCACACACGATATATGGTTTCCTTAAACGTTTTTATTATTAACTAATTATTATGAACCAGATTTTATCCTATTTAACCCAAATGCTCAACCACTTTAATTTATTCGTTTAAACATGTTATGCATACGTTAAAAGATAATGGCGCGCGTTTTTACCTTCTCACTCGTTCTTCTTGCGCGTACAATCCAAATTTAATTAACCGATCGCATGTTTCATAACCCGAACATGTTTCTAAAATCGTTTTTAAATAACGAATATAACCGATCACATGACTTTTGTTGTTGACCGAGGCTATAGGGTTTGACTTGTCCTAATCGAGTCTGACTTTCGTTGGTCGAAGCTTGAACCAGCTCCTACACTCCTACTCCCTCCTGTATCACTCCTGGCCACCACCGTGTAGGCTGCTGGTGGTCTACCATTGCCGACAGCCTGCCAAAATGCTTACAGCCGCCAAGAATAACCCAAATACACACGTATTGGAACAAAAGAAATCAAGAAATCGACATGCAGGAGCAGATCGGAGCTCGTATATTGGTTGTTACCTTCGGTTTTCTGTTGTGAACAAATAAACCATTCGAGCAGACTGCTCTACCTCTCGAACCCACAACCGAAGGGTCCTGGTCATGGCAGCTTCTTCACGTACCCTCCTTGGTTCGAATACCATCACTGTAGTTGTTCCACCGCCACCCGCATCCACTAGAAACATTCAAAAACTCGCGTAAAACATCTAGAACACTCAAGGGAGTGACATGCATGTGTAGATCGGGGTTCGGGAAGTCGTTTTCTTACCTTTGTTTTCGACCGGGTGATGGGAAACCGCCGGAACCACCTTGTACAACCGCCAAAACCGCCGCCTGCGGTGGTCCTTGATGGAACCCTAGCCGCTATTGCGCCTGCATGTCACCCTTTTGGTCCTCATCCACCATTTGGTCCTCGATTCTTAGCTGAAAGCAGACCTCAGCTTCTTGCTGCCGTGGTTTTGAGGTGAAAACCCTAGCCGTCGCCACCTTTGCACCCCATTTTGGTCCCTTTAGGGTCTACATCTCGCGAGGCTGAAGAAGGAAGAGTTGGAGTACGCTATGAGATGTGTTCGGAGGTGTAGCCAGCTTGCTCCGCCGCCTTGCACCGCCGTGGCTCCGCCATATGGCCGCCGCGGGCAGCCGCAGCTCTCCCCTCTCTTTCTCTCGGTTGTTTGAAGGGCTGAACACACACAAGTGTGTGTGACGGCTGGTGAAATAAGAAAAAAGATTAGGGTTTTGGCCCATTTTATAGCAAGGGTACACTTCTAGGGTTTTAAACGCGTATCTGATCCGTCTCGCACTCGTGTTTCGTTTTCGTTTAACTTTCTCGACCCGAAACTTCCTAAACTACGTAAAAATAATCCATAATAATGTTAGAATGTTTATTTTTCCAGTTATGTATAATTTGTTTAATTAATTCCGTCGAAACACGCTAATTATTGCGTACACGACATATTTAACAGATTTAATGTTTTAACGCGTTAAATAAGATTCTTGTACCTTAAATTTTGTAATTATTTTTAAATAGTTAATTATCAAAGCTCTTTACCTCAGCTCGGGTGTCAGAACGTTAATTTAATTAATATCGGTGCTCACACATTAAATTTTGTTTAAATTCCTTAATAGGCCTAATTGGGCCTAAGTTTCTTATTGGGCTTTCACATCTTTTGAACCTTTATATCTTGTTGGGCCCTTATATTTTATTGGGCATTTATATCTTATTGGGCTTTATTTGGCCCAAGTATTAAATTTGTAATTATGTGCTAAAGTTTGTTAGGATTTCTTACAGTTGTTACAAACTTAGTACCGGAATCTTTACGAGGAATGGAAGAACAATTGAATGTTAAACCTGATGGAATTCGTTATTTCATTGAGCGAATGTGGATACCTTTATATGGAGGTTTAAGGGAACTCGTGATGGACGAAGCACACAAGTCTAGATATTCAGTCCATCCGGGATCAGACAAGATGTACCATGACTTGAAGGCACTGTATTGGTGGCCTCACATGAAAGCTGATATTGCTAAGTACGTTAGCAAATGTTTGACTTGTTCGAAAGTCAAAGTCGAATATCAGAAACCATCTGGTTTATTGCAACAACCAGAGATACCGATGTGGAAATGGGAACAGATTTCGATGGATTTCATTACTAAGTTACCCCGTACACCTACTGGTTGTGATACGATATGGGTAATTGTCGATCGATTAACGAAATCTGCACATTTCTTAGCAATCAAGGAAACTGACAAGATGGAGAAGTTGACTCGTATTTACATTAAGGAAGTAGTAGCACGGCATGGTGTGCCAATATCTATCATATCAGATCGGGATGCCCGGTTTACTTCAAATTTTTGGAAATCTCTTCATAAGTCATTGGGGACTCGCTTGGATATGAGTACCGCTTATCACCCACAGACCGACGGTCAAAGTGAACGAACGATTCAAACGCTCGAGGATATGTTACGAGCTTGTGTAATTGATTTTGGTGATAGCTGGGAGAATCATTTACCGTTAGTGGAATTCTCTTACAACAATAGTTATCATACAAGCATTCAAGCAGCACCGTTTGAAGCTTTGTATGGTCGCAAATGTCGTTCACCAGTTTGCTGGGCTGAAATTGGTGACAGTCAGATAACAGGTCCTGAACTGGTGCACGAGACGACAGAGAAAATAGTTCAAATCCGGAACCGTATGGCAGCGGCTCGGGATCGACAGAAGAGTTATGCAGACAAACGTCGCAAGCCGTTGGAATTTCAAGTAGGAGACCGAGTTCTTCTAAAAGTATCACCTTGGAAAGGTGTGATACGATTCGGTAAGCGTGGGAAGCTTAGTCCACGTTACGTAGGACCTTTTGAGATTCTGAAAAGAATTGGTCCGGTTGCGTACCAACTCAAATTACCGGATGAACTCAGTGGAGTTCATGATGTTTTTCATGTGTCAAACTTAAAGAAATGTCTTTCTGATGAGACATTGATTGTACCATTGGAAGAAATACAAGTAGATGAACAGTTACGATTCATTGAAGAACCAGCGGAAATCATGGACCGAGAGGTCAAACAACTGAAGCAAAGCAAGATTCCAATAGTCAAAGTCCGATGGAATTCAAGACGGGGTCCTGAATTCACATGGGAACGGGAAGATCAAATGATGAAGAAATATCCTCATCTATTCAAGACAGCTACTGCTAACACTGAGAGCGCACGCTAAATTTCGGGACGAAATTTCCTTCAACAAGGGGATGACGTGATGTTTTCACACATCATCACTGCAAATTTCAAACTGTAAGCACAAACGTTTCATTTATTCAATTGATTTTGTTACAGATATTTGTGCTACATTACATTTTATATGTTTTATGTGCTACATTTCATATGTTACATGTTATGGTAGTACATACACGATTGGTTACATACATTTTGCTATGTGCGGGGTTGCATAGTACATTGGTTACATACACTTTGCTATGTGCGGGGTTGCATAGTACAAACAGTTCCAGACACTCACTATGTGTGAGGTTACACAACACAGTATGATCAAACACAAACAGTCACAGTTAGGTGAACTAACTAGTGTACACGCAAACAGTCACATTGAAAGATCACAATTGAGTTGTGATGTTGCAAACATTAGACTTTGTGTGAGAGTACACACAAGCACACAGAATGATCAAATCACACTAACACGTACGATCTAAACTCGTAAGTAGTTTCCTAACTACTCTTAACACTTGCTAATTTTCGGGACGAAAATTCCTTCAACAAGGGGATGATGTGACAATCCGACTTTTCACACTAACCTTGTTAACGGGAGTTGGTGCTATCACAGGCCCAACAAGGCCAATCAAGGCCCAATAAGACCACTGAAGGTCCAACAGGCCCAACAAGGCCAAATCAAGGACCAATAATACCAATAAAGGCCCAACAAGGCCAATGAAGGCCCAATAAGGTTAATGGAGGCCAACAAGATCAATTAGACCCAACATAGCCAATGTAGGCCCACAAAACCAAGGGAAGCCCAATAAGGCCCAATAAATTCAAGTGAGGCCCAATGTAAATAAGTAGACCCAGAGAAAGCCTAAGTAGGCCCAGGAAGGCCCAGTGAGGCCCAACTATAGTTAAGAAGCTTAAAAGGATTAACCGAGCCCAACAACGTTCAATTAAGCCAATTAGTGATAATTCGGGGTTCCGGGTTCAACTTTATTATCGGAAAATAATCAGAAATGATATGAAATGTCGCATAATCACACTGCAATGCTATAAGTTAATAAAACAAGGTTATAAGACACTTAAATTGCTAGGATTAATGATGTAATTACCCTAAGTCATGGAATTTTGACTATCAAAGTCAAAATTCGGATGTATGTCCAATTGAACCATAATTCGATGATTTTAATAGGTTATAAGCGAATTAAATCTCAATAATCATCAGGAATATGATTATAAGTAACTGTCATGCGTTATTGGATCAATTAATCATCGAATTAAACTCAAACATTAAAGCCAAGTCGAAACCGTTTCAAAATCGCAAGCAATTCGTATAAATTGAGCATCACTCGCACAATTTCTCTTCCCTAAACATTAGTCGGCATCTTTAGGGGTGATTTCAAGCAACAATTCAATCAGTAAAGCTTCAATTGAGAGATACGGTTTCAAGGAGGCCGAATCTTGGACTTAAAGGCAATCGACTCGAATTGGACATCAAATCTTGTAAGTAATTCTTTCTACACACTCTAATATGGCCGACTAGGACAATCCCTACGTTAATTCGGGGTTCCAATATCGAATTACAAGATTTCCACTTCTAGGGTTCTTAACTCAAAACGATTTGGGGGTTGTGATCTTAGGAAGTTTAAAACTGAAATTAACATGCATTGATAGTTTCAGAGACTTCCGAATATGCTAACTGGGATATCAATTTCATGATGCAAACATGAATTTAATGATTTCGAATTCTAGGGCTTTAGAACAAAACTGTTTTGGGGGTTTCGATCCTAGGGTAATTAAAAATCGAATTGAATTGCTCAGACAGTTTCGGTTTGATGTATACATGGAAAAACATCGGTTAATTTCAACTAAAGACATCGGATCGTGTAATTTTAAATTCTAGGGTTCTTGTTTAATATCGAATTGGGGATTTCTTGTTTACTTGGACTGATAACCGAATTAAACTATATAGGTAGTTTCGGAATGTTGAAGTTAATCTAAATCTTAAGTTAATTCGATGTGATAGTCGTGAATTATAAGATTTTGTGTTAAAAGTTAGTTCGGTTCAAAACCGAACCTATTTGGGATCAATTAGAACTCATTGATTAAGTTTTGATCAAATTGAAACCATTATTAGGATCGGTTGGATTCAAGGAATAATAGCCCTATGGTTTTAGGTTTGATAGAATTCGAATTCGTGGTCAATTGGGGATTGAATGCTTCGGCTATAATATCAAAAGAGAAACCGGTTTGTTGAGTACTTAAAACAATTTATTCTGGAATCCTTGTGCGATACCCTAGCGGGCCGGAGTGGTAGGATGGGTGTGTTGTGAGGGAGTGGTCGCGGGTTCGAATCCGGGTTCCACCAGTTTTTGGGTTTTAATTCATTTTTAGTATTTTTGAAATAACTTTCGCATACGAACTCCGATTCGATCCGTTCAAGTTGCGTTGGAACCGTAACGAGAATACGAACGTGTTGGAATGATAAAATTCATATTTTAGTCCGAACACGAAATCGCGTATAATTACGTTTAATTAAATAAAATCAAATGTGATTTTATTTAAACGATTTCAAAAGCACGCGTACTTCCGTATGCCAAATTCTCACACTTTAACATACGTGTGTTGACACGTATGTGATTTCAAGCACAAAACGATTATTCGAATAACAATAGGTTATTGTTTAAATCACAGATTCTTCGTAGAGGATTTCTACGCGAGTTTACACATACTTGATCATTCTGCTAAAAAAACAAAGGTGCGTACACGGCCCCTTTCTTATTTTAAACTGTTTTGGGGGAGAAAACATGTGCAACAAACTGATTTTAGATACATATCACTTGCATGAGTTATCTGTTTACATTATGTGAAAACATATCAACTTGAAAGTCCTTACACACCTCGAACCGTTTAGTTTGCTGTAATGCAAAGCGTGGTAGTTGGAAATAGATCTATTAGGTTTGACAAACCTCACCTGGTAGATGGGATCTACGCAGGTGTTTGACTGACCAAACACATATTTTTACTATTGTTGTGATAGACAATAGTGGCAAGGCGAAAACATGCTATAGCATGGCAACTAGTCAGCTTCGGTGTCGAACACGTATGTAAATAGTTATATGACTAGCTATCATGACTGTGCAATTGTGATTATGTTATCTACAACTTGTTATTCAAACTGATGTTTTGAACACTATGACTATTTAAAACCTGTGTTATGCACCAACCTTTGTGTTGACTTGATTTGCATGTTTTCTCAGGACGCTAAGGCGCGCGTAACAGCTGGCATGGACTAGGAAGATAGAGTCTCATGCATTTCTTTCATTTTGATTATTTAAATTTGAATATTTAAGTATTTGAATTGTAATGTTTGATTTACAACTGTTATAGTTTTTAAACGCTTCCGCACTTTTTGTAAACTCTGGTTATTATGTTTGTTATAAAGACCAACATATGTTTTTGAAATTCATATAGAGGTCTTCGCTATGTCTAATGATCTGAGATCCTGGTTTGTCACGTTCCCAAACGGTATGATTCCGTTAGTTGAAATTGGGGGTGTGACACTATGCCACAGATTTGATTCCTTGAAAGAGGCCTTAGAGAATAAACAAGGATGACCTTTAACAGAGATTTTCTTTGATAAATCCAAGGCATATACCTTTCCTACTCTGTTAGCCTTAAGGAGTGTATACTCATCTAAAACTTTGCCAATCAGAGGCAACACATCAGAAGATAAAATCCTACAATCTTGCTTGGTGAAAAGAGAAATATGACCCTTATCACACATTTGACTAACACTTAGAAGATTATACTTAAGATTCTCAACATGATTTACATCATCAAACCTAATCTCACCATTTGTTACCATACCTTTCCCTATAATGTAACCCTTAGCTTCATTTCCAAAGGATACAAATCCCTTCCTTCCTGTAAGATAATTATGAAGGAGAGATCTGCTCCCAGTCATATGCATGGATCCTCCACTGTCAACATACCAGATGCTATTTTGGCATGCTGAAGGACCCTGCATACACCAACACACTCAGTTAGACTTTGGGACCCAAACCATTTTGGTTTTGGGTCTGTCAACACATGAAGAAATAAAATGAGCAGTTTCAGTTGAAGCAACACTTGAATCATTCTTATCAGAAGATTTAACCTTGACTTTGGTTTTTGGTTTCTTCTTCTGAAATGAGACAACAGATGCCTCTGCTAGATTAACTCTTCCTAGCAATTGTTGCATCATTAACATCAGTTGATTATGATTTTTTGTCAAGATTTTGATTTCATTAGACACACTCTGACCTGACTTTGGATTTTTGGGTTTTAACACCTTAGTTTCTTTAACTGATGAAGAATTTTTCAAGTGTTGTTTCTTTGAATCTGGAACAACCCCTTTACCTTTCTTGGAGTTACTTGATTCATTTCCTTGTGAGGTTTTTCCAGATTTTGAAACTACTGATGATTCTGGTACAAACTTGGAACTAAATTCAGTTTTCATTTTGAGTATGTTTTTGTTTTTATGCTTTATTTTGTTGAATTTAGAAACTTTTCTGTACCAGCATTCATCAGTGGAATGATTAAACAGCCTACAAATTTCACAAGGCATCCTCTTTTGCTTTCCCTTGTGATTATCTACAAGTACTGATGACTTAGATACTGAGTTTTTGTTCCTCAGTACATTTGGAACATCAGTATTTGTAGACAAATTGACAACAGCTGATGTGTTGACAACCTCTGAAGAGTTATTCTTCAGCACTTGTCTATCAACACTTTTCCACTTATCAGTATCAGCTTTTTCTACAACTACTGATGAGTGATTCTGACTTATCAGAAGCCGTGCATCTTTCTCTCCAGTGCCATGCCCATCTGACTTAACCAATTTTAAATTTAAGTCATTTGAAACATTTTCATCAGGGTCAATTTCAATTAAAACACTATCCTGACATGTTTCATCCTGGATAACATTTGTACATCCAAGAGAATAAGAATAAGTTTCAATATCCAGAGTTTCAGACTCAGATTTGCATGCACTTGAATCACTTTCAAATGATTCTTCAGCATCAGACTTTTCTGAAGATTTGGTGGATTGGTATACACTGTCCCCTTCAGACTCACAATCAAGATTTTTTGGTGTATAATCAGCTGGGGGGGCAGTGTGATTGTATCCAATACCAAACTTCACATTTGATGCTGTTTGTTTGTTTAATAACATCTCAAACCCCTTGCAAGACAACCCATCTTTCACACTCTACTTGGGTTGCTGCAAGTGTTTGTTTCAGATCATTGTGTTTCACAAGCATTACTTCCACCCTAGCCATTTCATCAGACAATTGACACTTGAGTTTATAAATTTCAGACTCTTTTTCATTCAAAATTTTCTCAAATTCAGTTTTATTCTTAGTCACAGCCTTTTCTAAAGCCAACTTCTCATTGATTAATTCAACATTTATTTCTCTAATGGAAGCAAATGCTGAAATACATGATTCTGAACACAACTTAGCTTTTGATTCAGATGATACCTGAGACGTTGAAGAAGTTGAACTTGAGGTGTCAGTTGAATCAATAGCCATCAAGGCAAGATTCCCAAATGGGTTATCTCCACCATGTGGACCAGCTTCAGAGTAAGGCTGCATGTTGAAGTCAGATAATTCATCAGGTAGGCTACTCCAATCAACTACTCCAGGAGTAAAGAAACTCTGATGCTGTTGTTGTTGAGACTGTTGATTGGTTTGAGATTTGCTGGGATCAGGAAGAGCAGGTGATTGTGAAGGAATTAATGCTGGAGTGTGTGTAGGTTGAGGCATGTAGAAACAAGGATATGGATATGGCATAGGATTTTGTTGAACAAAGTGAGCTGGATAGAATTGTTGTTGACTAGTACCAGAAGATTGTGGTCCTTTGCTTGATGTGTTGTTGCTTGGAAAAGTCACAAAAGGTGCAGCAGAGTTAGAACCAGTAGATTTGCACTCCCTAGTAAAATGACCAAGTCTGTGACACTTATGGCACCTCAGCTTCCCTTTGTCAAATCCAACTTTGGTTTTGCCAGATAATCCAGGGAACTTTCTTCCTGTTCGTTTATAGAACTTTTGTGATCTGATGTTGATTAATGCCATTTGACTCAAAATGTCCATCTCCTCTAGATCATCATCCGGGATTCCTTTCAAATCATCCATCACAAAACACAAGTTATCACCATAATTTCCTGCATTACCATCAACTCCCACAAAAGCATGTTCAGAATTGTTAGTAGAAAAATCAATATGTTCATCATAAGAACATTCAGACCCATTAAACTCTGACTCCTGACCTATCAAAGCAGTGTTACCAGGAACAAAATCATCAGCAAGTTTTCCAGATGAAGACAGTTTTCTCTTCTGTTCTACCTCTCTCTCAAAAGTTAAGAGTTTCCCATGTAATTGGGTGAGAGATAGATTTTCCAGATTAGCATTAGAGCGTAGGACAATTGTGTATGTGTCCCATCTCTCAGGTAATGATCTGAGAAATCTGTTATTCATCTGACTATTAGTATATTCTTGCTTAACCATTTTCAACTCAGAAATTAAACATGAGAACCGCTCAAATTGTTGAGTCAATGATTCACCCTTTCTGTGAGAAAATGTCTCATACTGCTGAGCAAGGATTTCTCTAGTATTTGCTAAAACCTCATCGGTTCCACCAAATTGTTCTTTCAGTGCAACCCAGAGATCATGAGCAGTATCATGATGCATCAAGCCTGAATAAATCTCATTAGGCAGAGCCATGGCCAGAATACCATGAGCTTTCGCATCAATTTCAAACAGTTTGATATCCTCATCCGAATACATATCAGACGGTTTCGGAATCATGATCTTAGTTTCAGGATCAGTGATCGTGGGTTTATATGGACCATGCACTACAGATTTCCAACATCCTGCGCTGTTAATCGACAGGTGATGTAGCATTCTACGTTGCCAAATGTTGTACTCACTCCGCACAAGCATCGGAGGCTTGGTTGCGGAGCCTGTATTGTGCGGATCATTGTTTGGAGTTGTCATGATCACAGATTAAAACAATTAGACACAAGCTAATGCAAATTTCGATCAATTGATTCAAAACAAATTAATATTGAAGGACAAATCAACAGAAGTTAACAGAAAACTTCAATCTATAACAAATTCTTAATTAATCAGCTAATTCGATCAATTAGAGAACAAATTTGAGCAGTTTCAGAGATCAATTTTTTAATCGATCAATGATTAACCTGCTCTGATACCAATTGTAGGATCAGATGTTCTCAATTGATTCAATAATAAAGTATAGCAGCGGAATTCAAAGTTGAATTAGCACAATCATAGCAAGAACAAAATTCAATCAAACAGTAAACGAATAAGTTTGTTATAGAGAGAGAGTTTCTGCAAAAGGAATATTTCATTCAATTCACTAACTTCATTACATTACAAAATTGTCAACTGCCCTTATATAAAGACAGTGACGTCTGATGATGTCACATGATGTTGACACCTAACAGACAAAACAAAACAACTGAAATAACTAAACTATTGAGAATGTCTACAACATCTGAAGACATTCTCTTACAACTACTGAAGTAATAAAACTACTGAAGTAATAAACTAAAACATCTGATGAGTAAACTACTCATCAGACTTTTACAAGAACTGAAAGAAAACTACTGAAGACTAAACTACACACTACAACATCTGATGACTTACACTTCAGCTGTTGTATATCACTTCAGATCTTGTATCTTCTGTACATTGAATGTCAACCGTTGTGTTCTTCTTCAGTTGTTATAAGTGCTGTGAGACTTAGAGATTTTTCTGATCAGGCTCATTGGTTCTTTTAGTCCAACAGGGCCGAATTGATCTCATGGGCCAGCTCATCCTCTTGGGCCAATATAGATTTCTTGGGCCGAACCAAGACCATGGCTGGACCACATGGGCCGAGTGTTAGGTGGGCTGAATACGTGGGCCGAAGGAGTGCTGCTGGGCCAAAGGGGTGCTTTTGGGCCCAAACCACCATGGACCGAAGGTATGGGCCGAAGGAAAGGTGGCCGTACGAATCTGCTTGACAAAATAGTCTTTTGGCCGAATGAATCATGATGTCCGAATGAACATCTTATGCGAAAGAGATAAGTATCACCGAATGAGTCCTTCAATCGGTCAGCCATTCGGCCGGTGTGGGTCATTCTCGGCCTACCCTATTCGTTCCTCTCCCCATTCGGCCAGTCATAAGCAGCCACCACTTTGGTAGTTTTCCAGATTTTAAGGTGATAACTATTGACTTTCGTTGGTGGGGTTGTGCAAGGATAAGATTTTCAGGATGTAGGATTCCATAGAAAGGTGTGGAGCCGGTTGATGGTAGTGGGTCGGACAAAAGATTGCAAAAACCCTATTTTCGTGATTTTCAAGCTTCTTTACCTCGAGTTCAGATGGATTTGGCTCTAGATCGGTTGTACTTTCGTGTAGAGGGGGTTGAGATCTACGTTTAGGCTCAAGAATCACTCAATTTCATTAAGAAATGAGTGAGTTATGGTGGATTGAATTTCAAATTCTTGAGAGAGAATTGGAAACCAGGATTAGGGTTTTAGAGAGAGTGGGAAGAGGGAAATGAGGAGAATGAGCTCATTTAGGGTATTTATACCCCGAGCATGTTCGGGTTCATTTTTGTTGCTCGGTTCGTGTTTTCGTTGCATTTCCGGAACGTAACGCGTATTTTTACACGTTTTAATTAGGAAGAGTTTGTTTAATTAATTTTGATGAGTTTCAAAATTGTAAAATATAATTTATTATATTTTATTAGTTTATCTTCGTTCGTATCGTCTTTCGTTTTCGTTTCGTTAGAACGCGTCGTATTCGTTCGAATAGTCACCCGAACGAACCCGACAATAGTTTCGCTTTCTGATTCTTCTTTTCTACTTTCCAATCATCATTTCAGAACGTTAAACTCACAGATATGTTTGTGTGAATCGTCACCCACGCAAACACACTGTCAATTCATTATTCTTAAATAACACTGCAGTTATGTTTTGAATTGTGTTTCCTCACTGACGGACTCAACTAACCACCTGTTTTCACATTGTTTTCGTACTGATTTATCGGCCATCTGATTCCTGTCATCTATGGATATCAGATCGCAACCGACATGTTCTTGTTATTTACTTGATCTTCGTTGTCATTCTTGATTCGTTGTCTTAACTGTACTTAGGTTTTCACCTAAATACAAACAACTATTGTTTATCGTAATCGTTGTACTTACAGTATTTCAGTTTTCACCTAAATACGTACAACTGTTTACTCTATTCTGAATTCTGTTTATACAAGCACTGTTCATATACATGTATTTACACATAGTAAATAGTGAAAGTACACATACCGTACGGACTTGACGGACGATCTGGTACTGGATGTCACAGTCTCCCCTTGTTAAAGAAATTTCGTCCCGAAATTTAGATTCAATGTCGGGCTCTATTTCTCGAACAGGTGGGGATACTTTGTCTTCATGTTGTCCTCGCGCTCCCAGGTAAACTCTAGCCCACGCTCGGAGTTCCATGAAACCTTTACAATAGGGATACGGCTTCGTTTCAGTCTTTTGACTTCACGTTCCATAATCTCTACAGGTTCTTCAATGAAATGTAATTGCTCATCAACTTGTATCTCTTCCAATGGTATGATTAATGATTCGTCAGCTAGACACCTCTTGTCTTTCTGATGATATTGCCCGACTGACCTGGGAGTCAAAGTGGGCTGATGATATGATCGAGCAAATCGCGCAGGAGCTCAGGGATGTGAATGCTCGATACGCAGAGCTTCGCAGCGTAGTCCATGGGATGGAGACTGACATCACCCATCTGACTGCACGAGTGTAGGAGGAGGAACATCGAGGTGACATTGCTGAGGGGAGATTGATTGAGTTGGAGCAGCAGTTTATATCCGACGCAGAGGAGGAAGAGGAAGAGGAGGAGATACCAGCACAGGATGTTGATTCTGATGCTGATTCTACTATTGAGGATGCCTGATTTATTTATTTTAAACCTAGAAGGGGCGGGTTGTGTCCCTGTATTAGATGTTTGAAAACTTATGTTTTGATATTGAAAGTATTGTAATCAGTTTGAATTATTATCTATTTGAAAGCTATTACTTATTGCCAACAGTTGCGTTTATTCATACAGTTACATGTTTGGTTGTTGTATCGTTTACACATTTCACATTGGATTTTGATAACACTCTAACACTTATTCTAACTATGAAGATCATGGCTGGCGAAAACATACATATGACAGTGGCTGAACTCAATGAACTGATCAACAATAGGGTAGCGGGGCCATCGCGAACTATGCACATACACACACGACAGGCCCCATGGACCAATGGGAGGATTGGTAAACCCAAAGGTGTGTACGTTCAAGACGTTCTTGGACTGCAAACCACATAACTTCAAAGGATCGGAAGGAGCCATTGGACTTCTTCGATGGATTGAAAAAGCAGAATCAGTGTTTGAGGTGTGCAACTGTCCTGAAGAGAACAAAGTTAAGTATGCTACGGGAACTTTGGAAGGTCCAGCATTGACTTGGTGGAACTCCAATGTTCAAACTCTGGGATTGGGAGAGGCTAATGCCCTAACCTGGAATGGGTTCAAGACATTACTGCAAGAGGAGTATTGCCCTCGCAGTGAAATACAAAAGCTAGAAGATGAGTATTGGCATCTTAAGATGGAGGGGTCTAATATCGAGGAGTACACTACTCGATCACATGAATTATCCAGACTTCTACCTCATATGGCAACTCCACGAGCAAGTGGATTGAGAGGTACATTGGGGGATTGGTGCCTCAGATCCAGGGATTAGTCACTTCTGCAAATCCCACAACTATTCAACAAGTTGTTCGATTGGCACACCAACTGACTGATCAGGAAGTACAACAAGAAACTTTGCCCAAGAGAACAGCAGCTACTAAAGTGGGAGACCACAAAAGGAAGTGGGAGAACATAATTTCAAAAACTCTACTCAACAATCGTTTCAGCAGAACCGCAAGCAGGATTCAAACAAGACTTATCACAGTTCGAACAGTGGTCAGCAGTCATCTGGGGGGTATATTGGTAAATACCCAAAATGCAACAAGTGTGGATTCCATCATGTTGGGAATCAGTGTGATAAGTATAGGTGCCAACGGTGAGGTAAAGCGGGTCATGCAGCCAAAGACTGCCGTGGGAACTGCAAACAAACCCCACCAATTAGAACAATAATCAGAAAGGGTGCTATGAGTGTGGCAAGCCGGGGCATTTCAAAAAGGATTGCCCACAACTCAAGAAGGGCAGGGCTAATGATATGAACGAAAACGGTAATGGCACCAATAACAACAATAATAACAACAACAATGGTGCAAAGGTTAGAGCGTTCGTGATTGGAGGAGGTCAAGCACGGGAGGATCCCAACATTGTTACGGGTACGTTCCTCTTGAACAATCACTCTGCCTCTATGCTATTTGACACTGGTGCAGACCGGAGTTTTGTATCTAGTACATTTTCTAAGTTGCTAAATGTTAGTCCTACTGCTTTAGAAAACCCTTACACTGTAGAACTTGCTGATGGCAAGTTAATTGTAGTAGAACATATTCTCAAAGGCTGTGTTCTTGACTTGATGGGTCAAACACTGGAAATTGACCTTATGCCTATCACTTTAGGCAGTTTTGATGTAGTCAATGGCATGGACTGGTTGTCCAAACACCAGGCTGAAATAGTATGCCATGAAAAGATCGTCCGTATACCTCTTCCACATGGAGAGACACTTTATGTACAAGGCGAGAGGAGCAGTATGCCACTGCGTCTCATATCTTGTATGAAAGCACACAAATGTCTGCGTAAGGGTCATACAGCAGTTATAGCACTTATAACTGAAAAGTCGGTAGCTGAGAAGAAGATCGAAGACATCCCAGTAGTTTGTGAATTTCCTGAAGTGTTTCCAGAAGACCTACCAGGATTACCACCTATCAGACAAGTGGAATTCCGAATCGACCTTACACCAGATGCAGCACCGATTGCTAGAGCGCCTTATCGCCTTGCACCATCTGAAATGCAAGAGTTATCTACACAACTGCAAGAGTTGTTGGATAAGAATTTCATACGACCTAGTTTTTCACCTTGGGGAGCTCCAGTCTTATTTGTTAAGAAAAAAGACGGGACTTTCCGTATGTGTATCGATTACCGGGAACTTAACAAGGTTACCATCAAAAACCGGTATCCGTTACCTCGAACTGAAGAGATATAAAGCTTTTATCAGCACCCGTATCAAAAAGAACATAAGCATATTGGTTATCAACTAAAAATGTACCATTCACCACGTCGTTGTTCTTTTGGGCTTCACTAGCATTGATGTTGAAAGCACGCCCACGAGCTGCTAGTAGTCCCACTTGTTGAGCTACGAGTCTTGGACAAGTATTGCAAAGGTGGTTTGTGTCACACCCCGAGACGGCGGGCTGGATCGACTTTCCCGTCGAGGGAAAGGTCTCGGGGCACGATATCGGGTGATAATCGGAATTATCAGATTGTTTACATTGCACATGATATAAAATGAGAAATCACTAAATGAAATAGAATTACAAAGTTAAATTACATCAGTATCGTTCATAATTTAACAATGTAAGTCTACTAACAACATCATAACTTTTCTATCTTGTATCTGCGTAGGATATACAAAATAAATTGTATAATGATGTTCAAAATATGCACATCCAAAATACTAGGTCCTCTATCTGGGCATCCTAGTCCAAAAGCACGAACTCCCTAGTTAGCATGTTCGTCACCAGAGAAGTCAAGCAAGAAAATACAGTCAACACAAGGTTGGTTAGTTCATATAGATTTGTCATGAAATGAATTTGAACTAACCTGTCCGAATGACAACCTTAACCTCTTTAACAACCACCTAACCTATCCAGTCAAGTATGCTTATATATAGGGAAAACGTAGGGTCAAGCTTACCGCCTGCCCAGCCACCAGCCCACCACATACCGGACAACATAGAATATTGTTATTAATGACAATTAAGCTTTTCATCCACACACTGAATTTACACTCTTGAAAATATGAAAATGATAACCATGAACACCCAAAATGACAACCTTAACCTCATTAACAACCACCTAACCTATCTAGCCAAGTACGCTTATATATAGGGCATACGTAGGGTCAAGCTTACCGCCAGCCCACCACATACCGAACTGTCGCACCCCGGCCTTACTGAGGGCGCGACAGGACCGCCAGGATCGCAGTTTCCAGTCTTACAGTTGCGATACCTACATGTTTGGTTGCATACGTACGTCCAGTTACTTGGACATAACAGTTTTATAAAATCAGAGTTGCGGAAGTAAATGTGTAAGTTGTCAAAACAATTTGAATTTCATAAGTTGCAGAAGCAGTGTTAAATCAATTTTCAAAACAATAAAGAGTAATAGTGCGGAAGCGGTTTAAGTAATTATCATTACATAACAAGACAAACGTTAAATATTCTCAATGGGCCTAAGACACTAGAAATGATGCATGGACTCCATCCTAGCATCCTAGATCCTCATGCGCGTGCCTTAGTTACCTGAGAAAACATGTGACTAAAACGGGTCAACACAATGGTTGGTGAGAGCATATGTTTTTCATAAGCAGTAAACATCAAAATGTTTAAAGTAAATGTTGTAGGATTACAAATCATTACAATGCTGTATTGATTGATAGCTAGTCAATACAGTTATATTATATGTGGGTTCGTACCGAAGCTGACAGTTGTGCCTCCGCGCGACTAACGGTCTGAGGTGTGTTTGCGAGAACTTTGACATATAGTGATAAAGTATGTCCAAAAGTAATCAAAATAAGTTGTTGTATCAAAAACAGTTTATCATGTAATGTTTTCTCCCCCAAAGGTATAAAAGATAAAAAGGGGCCGTGAACTCACATGTAAAGTAGTTACGGTATGTATGTGTTCGCGACTTGCTAATGCTAGCACTTGCTAGTATGAACCTATAACCATATAGGTGTGAGTATTTGTTTTGTGGTGTGTTGTATCCCATACAACTCCAAGTGTCGGTGTGCTCAACCGAGTGTGTGTGTGTTGACTTGTGTTGACTCGACGAATTGTTGGTGACACGTTTGTTGTGTTTAGTTTTTTATGTGTCTTAATGCAAATAAGATACCAACATGCATCTTATGACTCTAATCATGATGCTTTCACATTAATCATATTTCGAAAATCATAACGTTTCCGTTTTGGGAAACTTTCTATAGTTAGAAAGTTTCTAATTTTGGAAAGTATAGTTATGAAATCTCATTTCATAAAACCAATACTTCAAGTATGTTTATAAAACACGTTTAAACACTTAAAACATATCGTTTGCACATAAATCACCGTTTATGGCTTTTGTCCAAAATAAAGTTTCCTAAAATAGTAAGTATCCGTTTAAATGCTCGTTTTCAAAAATAAAAGTTTTCAATATGCTTAGAAATCCTTCTTAAACATATTTCAAGAATCACAAATCACCAAAATACGTTAAAACATCAAAACCCCTCTTTTGATTTATAAAAGTTTCCATTTATAGTAAGTTTCTATAAAATCCTGTTTTTCACAAAATCAAATACCCAAATGTGTTTCTAAACACTTTAATATGTACTTGACAACATCTAGACATGTCTAGATCATCTCAAATCCATCACATGCAACATAAAAGTTTCCTTTTATAGCAAGGTTTACAAATCATCAAAATAACCTATCCAAAACTCAATCTAATAAGTCCTATACTCTAAAATCAGTAGATCTACGTCAATATCACACAAATTCGTGCACAATAGCCACCTGGAGTTGCATGTGGGTGGATGTTCATGCATGTGGGTTTTTACCCATTGCATGTTCGATCTAACTATGAACAAACATAGAAAACTACCTTAGAGATGTGGATTTGTGCTAGAACAGCTTCTAGAAGCTCAGATGAAGGCTGATGATGAACTTCCTTCCTTGTGGATAGCTTCTAAGACTCCTCCTTGAAGCTCCAATAGTTCAAAGCACTCCAATGTTGCAAGAAGAGGCTTGGGGAGGTATTTACAGAATGGTAGTGACTGATTACAAAGGCTTTGGGCCGAGAATAATGCCAGAGGTTTGGGTGAGAGTGAAAGAAATGAAAGAGTTGCTATTAACAAGTTTTTGAGTTCTAGGACTCATCGCGTACCGCCAAGGCCGATCATGCATGGCCTCGTGTCACACCCCGAGCCGGCGGGCTGGATCGACTTTCCTGTCGGGCGTAAGGTTCTCGGGCCTCGATATCGTGTGATAATCAAAATGATCAGATTGTTTACATGGCACATGATATATAAATGAGAAATGCTAACATGACATTGATACATAATTACAAAGTTAAATTACATTGTTATGTTCATAATTTAACTAAGTAATTCTACCCCAAAGAATCATTGAGTTATCTATCTTGTATCTGCACAAGATTTACAAAAGGTGATTCAAAGTTTTGTCATTTCAAAATATGCACAACACAAAATAAAGCTAGGTCTTCTAAAAGTCCACTAGCTTAAGTCCTGAATGCTTGATGACTAAACCTGTTCGTCACCTGAGAAAACATGCATTTAAACAAAGTCAACACTAGGTTGGTGAGTTCATAAGTTTAGTAATTGAAAACCATTGATTTATTGTCATTCACAATCACAATGTCATACACAAGTCCCATTGTTAAATGTCTCACACAAAGTCCTCTCCATTGTTATACTTAAAAATAGTATTTCATCCCATCAAGTATGCTTATATATAGGGCATACGTAGGGGAACAAGCCCCACGACATCCCACCACATACTTAACAGAATTCAACACCACTTGCAATACAACTTTGGATACCCATTTCTATTTCACATGTGTTCATCCCACTTGATATTCGCCCATGATTTATGTTCATCACCTGGAATGTTATATGTATAGAATAAAAGAATATGAGGGAATTAAGTTATCAAAACCTAAGTAATGATAAACCCTCAGTGTTTAAGGAAAATAGATTTATCAAAATCTTATCCTTATTATCATTCTCTCAATTGTAGGATTAACTATAATTCACTTCTAATAATAGAAATGGCAATTAACTCATTAATGTTGTTCTCAATCTTGAATGTATAGAGCTTAAATGGGATCCATTGTGGTCCTCACGTAATCAGACCACAATGCATCCAATTTACCTCTATCCCATTTGTGGTCTCAATGTCTTCAACGAAACTATTACCAGTGATATGACACGAGAGAAAGTCAATTCCTCAGTCCACCAGTCAATATAATCGAAGGATTTAATTACAATTAGTTACTGTGGATTAATATCACCATGTGTCGTTTACCAAACCTGACTGATGCCGCCCTTTTACCGGTCATACGTTACCGGCCAATGATAAATACGATCAACGTACCGGCCTCACTCGCCGGCGGTTTGTCAAACCTATGGTACCACTACGTTATCATCGGTTTAGTCGCACTAAATTAACTGGTAAACGATTCTCTTGTAAGGGACTTACGACTGTACATGAACTTATGAACACATGATTGTTGTGATATAATACAAACAGTTTAATAGTAATCAATTGTTGTTATGTTCACCCATTTTCTTCATCTCAATGTTCTATGTTCTTAGTATTATGTGACCTCATAGTCTTTAACGAAGTGTTATAAGAACTTGTCTTATTACACGATGTTGATAAATGTGGTGAATGATGTTATCGTCATGAATTTATGTTATCATGATTATCATTCTTGTTATCACTTGTAATTGTCTCATGTTATCGTGTTGTTATCTCATTGTAAAAAACGAAGTGTTATAAGATCAAATCTTATTTCACTTAAGTTATTTAGATGTTTGGATGAATTGATGAAGTTATATTATCATGAAACAACTTTGATTGTCATAATTGTTAATACACACACAAGCATACACATTGATCTTGAATAAAGTATGATAATAATGATAACTCAATATTATCTAAATCATAGAATGCATGAATTATAGTACTAAAACTTTTAAGTAAATAAAAAATTAGCATGTTTCTCAGCCCCGCAATTTAAAATCAAAAGATTAGAAAAGGGGCGTATGAACTTTCCTTGTAGTTGAAGTGGTTGACTAAGTAATAAAAGAATCCACGCACTCGTTGTTGTTCTTGAGATTGTTTTCACGATCCTGTATTGATATGAATTGCGTGTAACTTATAAGTATAAGTTATGGGTATATGTGTGTGTTAGCCCTAAAGTTGGCTAACACTTATCATTTATTCCTAATTCACTTGTGATGGGACATGCTAACACTTAACCACTTAGGTTAAGCTTAGCATATCGTTTTATCTTTGTTTAAAGAGTTGGTCTAACTCACCCTTATTAACCTTATGTCCCAATTTTGGGAAAAATCATATTATTATCTAAGTACATGACTTAGATTAAATTATTAAGATTTGCGTGTTGCCCCGGTAGTGACTTAGGATAATTATCATGTCTCGAACATCTTAATATATGTTTTAGGTGATAAATCTTAACACTTAACACTTTATAAGAAAAGATTTTTAGGTGTTATGTAGTTGATTTTTACCAAACCCTTCACCACCTTTGTAGTAAATCTAGTTATCTCCTTAGTTGATGTAGGTTGTTTAAACGAAAGTGGTTCAAGGTTAACAACTTCAGGTTTTTTTTGAACGATTCAAGGTTGCAAAAGTCGCTAGGCGCTCCTAGGTCGGAATAGCTCCTTAGAGTGAGTAATCGGGCAGTACTCGGCCCTAGGCGAGAGTACTCTGTTAATACTCAGAAATTACTCGGCCTCGGGACAACTCCTTGGAGCGAGTACACGGTCTTGGAGGCCGACTTTTGCAACAGTGGAATGATTAACCATGAGATACGAATGAGGGCCATGGTACGAATAGGGAAACCCAAGCTTCGGCCGAATGTGTTTGTGGTGCGAATGAGAACCCGAGCTTTGGCCGAATGTGTCTTATTTAGCGAATGTACTTCATTTACGAATGGCATCCCTACATACGAATGTAACCCCACCGAATGGGCCATTCGTCCGGTTACTCATTCGGCTGTCAACCCATGCGAACCAGAATGTCCATTCGGCCCTCGACTTGCTTCGCACAGCTTCATTCGAATGAGCTGAAACTGAAACACTCATGCCATCCGCTTTCGAGGCCATGGGTTCTGCAAGGTGTTTCTCTTGATCAAGTTTCATTCTAATGGTTTCTACATGGGTTGAAGGGTTTACACCGGTTTTAAAGCTTAGGGGTGTTCCGTTTGTCAAAACCCTAGAAATCCGAAACTTGCAGCTCAAATTACCTCGGTTTTGGTTGTTTTGCTTCCAATCTGTTGTGCTTTCAGGTAGAGGGTGTCGAGAGCTACGCGTGGATACTAAATTAATGCGATTTGGTTAAGAAACAAGAGAGATCTTGTTGTTTTTGTGATGAAAACCCTAGAAAGAGAAAGAAAACCGGAAGAGAGAGAGAAAGGAGGTGGGTGGATGGATTTAATGAGAAGTTAATGCTTGAAAATGGGTTTTTATACCCCGTGTGTGTTTGGGTTCGTTTTGGTTGCTCGTTTCTTGTTTTCGTTACGTTTCCGGAACGTAAACGCGTATTTTATGAGTTTAATAATAATGGTTTTATTTTTACATTTTGAAAGTAGTTATTCCTAGTAAATATTTTAAAATTTTTTTTCTTACTTTACTGTATCGAAAACGTTTATTTTAAAGGTTTCGTCAGATCGCGTCACCTTCGCGCGTATTCATTCGAATCGTCACCCGAACGAATCCGACGACCGTTTCACTTTCTGATTTTTGTTTTCTACTTTTCAGTCATCATTCAGAATATTAAACCCACAGATATGTTTGTGTGAATCATCACCCACTCAAACACACTGTCAGTTCATTATTCGCAAACGTAACTGAATTGTCATTTGCTTTGTATTTCCTCACTGACGACTCAACTAAACTTGCCTATTTTCACATTGTTATCATTGAATTCACATTATTTTCTCACTGAATTGTCGGCCATCTGATTGCTGTTATTTGTGGACATCAGATCGCAACCGATATGCTTTTGTCATTTGTTTTCATACTGTTGTTCCACATGAGTTGTTGTATTTACTACATTTAAATTTTCACTTAAACACATACAACTGTTATTTGTTTTCTTAGTACTGTTGTCACACAACTGTTTGCACATCGTATTTACACATAGTAAATAGTGAAAATACACGTACCGTACGGACTTGCCGGACGACCTGGTACTGGTTGTCACAGTCTCCGCTTGTTAAAGAAATTTCGTCCCGAAATTTAAGCACCATTTTCGGGCACTACTTCTTCAAACAAATGGGGATACTTGGTCTTCATGTGATCCTCGCGATCCCAGGTAAACTCTGGTCCGCGCTTGGAGTTCCAACGGACCTTCACGATAGCCATACGGCTTCGTTTCAGTCTCTTGACTTCACAATCGATAATCTCTGCAGGATCTTCAATGAAATGTAATTGCTCATCCACTTGTATTTCTTCTAGGGGTATGACTAACGATTCATCAGCAAGACATCTATTAAAGATTTGATACATTAAATACATCGTGTACCCCGCTTTGTTCATCAGGAAGTCTGAGTCTGTATGCCACAGGACCAATCCATTGAGTTATCTCGAACGGTCCGACATACCTTGGTGCTAACTTGCCCTTAGCCCCAAAACGAACCACGCCTTTCCACGGGGACATTGTCAACATGACTCAGTCACCCACTTGGAATTTCAAAGGCTTTCGCCGTTT
The DNA here is from genome assembly GCA_009363875.1 of Mikania micrantha. Classification (NCBI taxonomy): domain Eukaryota; kingdom Viridiplantae; phylum Streptophyta; class Magnoliopsida; order Asterales; family Asteraceae; genus Mikania; species Mikania micrantha. The sequence continues at coordinate 5,033,248 of CM018694.1, read as the reverse complement.
ATCTGCGTAACTCTTTTGGCGGCTACGTGTTGCTTGTAATCTCTATTGAATCGGAGCTATTTTATCAGTAGTCTCCTGAATAAGTTCAGGCCCAGTGATTCTGTTGTCTCCCACTTCGGTCCAACAAATTGGAGACCGACATTTCCTACCGTACAATGCTTCGAACGGAGCACATCCGATACTGCTGTGGTACCTATTGTTGTAGGAGTAGTCGATGAGTGGTAAATGATTGTCCCAACTTCCACCGAAATCTAGAACGCATGTCCTCAACATATCCTCTAGGGTTTGTATCGTTCGCTCGCTTTGACCGTCCGTTTGTGGATGGTAAGCGGTGCTCAAGTTGACACTTGTCCCTAAGGATTGTTGCAATGATTGCCAGAACTGCGATGTGAATCGACTGTCCCGGTCAGAAATAATAGATAGTGGCATACCATGCCGCACTACTATTTCATTGACGTAAAGTCTTGCTAGTTTCTCCATCTTATAGGTTTACCGAATTTGTAAAAGTGTGCGGACTTGGTCAATCAATCAATAATGACCCATATAGAATCATGTCCGCTGGAAGTACGGGGTAATTTGGTAATAAAATCCATAGCAATTTGTTCCCACTTCCATTGTTGTATCTCGGGTTGTTCCAGCAAACCTGACGGCTTCTGGTGTTCGGCTTTGATTTTGGCACATGTGAGGCACTTACCGACATAAGTAGCCACATCTTTCTTCATACCTGGCCACCAATAAAATGACCTAAGATCTTGGTACATCTTATCAGCACCAGGATGAACATAATATCGTGTTTTGTGTGCCTCGCCAAGAATGAGTTTTTGAAGTTCATCTACCGCCGGGATCCATACTCGATCCTGATAATCGATAACTCCATCTTGTTTTGTCTCGAAATGTTTCTCGGCTTCACAGTCGAGCTCGTTTCTCAAATTGTTCCTTGCCACTGCTTCTTGTTGTGCTTGTAGGATTTGATCTCTCAGACTTGTTTGCACAGTCATTCCCATTGCTCTAACGAGCAAGGATTTGACTCTTTCCTTCCGGCTCAAAGCGTCAGCTACAACATTAGCTTTGCCCGGATGGTATTTGATCACACAATCATAATCATTCAGAAGCTCAACCCAATGTATTTGTCTCATGTTAAGCTCCTTCTGATCAAATATATGTTGTAAGCTCTTGTGATCTGTGAAGATTGTGCATTTTGTTCCATACAGGTAATGCCTCCATATCTTTAAAGCAAAGACAACAGCTCCCAATTCTAAGTCAAGCGTTGTGTAATTCTTCTCATGTATCTTCAGCTATCGTGAAGCGTAGTAAATGACTTTGTCTCGTTGCATTAAAACGCAACCGAGTCCCTGATGGGAAGCGTCACAATAAACCACAAAGTCATTGTTGCCTTCAGGGAGTGTTAGGATTAGAGCATTGCACAACCTTTGTTTCAGTGTTTGAAATGCCTCTTCTTGTTTATGCGTCCACACGAATGATTCGCTTTTCTGGGTTAGCTTGGTGAGTGGCAAAGCTATCTTAGAGAAATTCGAAATGAATCTCCTATAATAACCTGCCAAACCCAGAAAGGATCTGATCTCTATAGGTGTTGTGGGCACGTCCCAATTCTTGATTGCCTCAATCTTGGCAGGATCCACGTGAATTCCATCACTGTTAATCACGTGACCCAAGAACTGAACTTCTCTCAGCCAAATTTCACACTTGGAGAATTTGGCGTAGAGTTGTTCATTCTTTAGAAGTTCCAAGACCGTCTTGCGATGCTGTTCATGTTCCTTCTCGCTTCTTGAATAAATTAGTATGTCATCAATAAAGACAATAACAAAATGATCTAGATACAATCTAGATACGGCTTACACACCTGGTTCATTAAATCCATGAACACTGCCAGTGCATTCGATAACCCAAATGGCATCACCATAAACTCATAGTGCCCATATCGAGTACGAAAGGCCGTCTTAGGTATGCTTCCTCTTGAATCCAGAGCTGGTGATAACCTGAACGCAAGTCTATCTTTGAGAAGTACTGAGCTCCCTGCAATTGATCAAACAGATCATCAATCCTTGGTAACGGGTACCGATTCTTGATGGTGAGTTTGTTTAGTTCTCTGTAATCAATACACATCCTGAAGGATCCGTCCTTTTTCTTGACAAACAATACCGGAGCTCCGCACGGTGAGAAACTCGGTCAAATGAATCCCTTGTCTAGTAGCTCTTGTAATTGATTGGACAGTTCCTGCATTTCTGATGGTGCAAGTCTATAAGGAGACCTAGCCACAGGAACCACTCCCGGAACCAAATCGATTCGGAATTGCACTGATCGCTCAGGTGGCGATCCCGGTAGATCATCCGGAAACACGTCCGCAAAGTCTTTCACAACCGGTACATCTTGAATCTTGATTGGCTTTTTGTCTTTCTCCACTACATGAGCTAGGAATGCGATACACTGTTTCCTTAGGCATTTGCGTGCCTTCATACACGATATTAATTTGACACTGCGATTTGTTTGATCTCCATGAATTTCCATCACCTGATTATTCTCCACTGGAATACGTAATAGCTTTTCAGAATAGACGAATTCAACTTTGTTAAGAGATAACTAATCCATCCCGACAATGATATCGAAACTACCCAGCTCCATCGGTATCAAATCGATGGAAAATTTGTGATCACCAAGTGTTAGTGGGCAGTTCCTATGTACTGTGTTGACTGTTATCTGTTTTCCATTTGCTACCTCAATGATATAAGGGGAGTCCAAAGATTCCTCAACATGATTAAGTTGGCGTGCAAAGTCAGACGAGATAAAACTCTGATCCGCACCAATGTCAAATAATATAGATGCATAATAGTCAGATAAAAGAAATGTACTAGTGACCACATTCGGGTCTTGTCGTGCTATAGCAACTCAATTCTGAAAGGCTCGCCCAATAGCTACTTGAGCCCTTCATTGAATTCTCTTGGGACAATCCCACGAGAAGTGTCCAGGTTCGCCACAAGTGAAGCAAGACCTGTTGTTAGTAGCAACAGCTGTAACTGCTGCATTGTTGTTCATGTTCTGAGCCCCCGTGCTATTGCATTGAGTGGCCCAATGACCAAACTTCCCACAATTGTTTCACTTCCTGCACTGAGAAGTGGGTTGATGATGGCACTTGCAGTTGTTGCACAATGGTGCGGTGTCAATGCAAGGCCTCTTGATCTGCAATGGTTGTGGTTGTGTGGCCTGTGGTGTTTGAGTGGTCGTAGCATAGTTCTTGACCACTTTCTGTTTCTTGGCCGGGCGTTTATCCGGCTTCCTTGAGCTTCCAGCTTTTGCTGCTTCAGTTTCTTTCTTCAGTGCCCCGGAGGCAACCATTACATCTATCAGTGTTGATGACAGAGTGACAACCATCTCCAAGGTAGTTGGGTAGCAGCAATCACATGCCCCAGGATACAAGACGGTAGTCCTCCGACATACCGCTCGATCCTTTTCTCTAGTGTTGGCACGATATCTGGTGCCAATGTTGCCAACTCATGAAATCTGGTGGTGTAGGCTAGATGCCCAGCACCAATCATGACATGGTTGAGTAGTTTAGTCTCAACCTTCTTCAGCTCGTTTCTTGGGCAAAACTCAGCCCTCAGCAAGGTCTTGAATTCTTCCCAAGGCATAGACAATGCCTCATCTCTCCCCCTGGTTTGTACTTGAGCGTTCCACCAAGTCGGAGCTCGTTTGTTAAACGAGCCTGCCGCATACCTCACCTTATGCTGATCAGGACAACCGCTGATGTCGAGGGTTGTTTCCATCTTCTCGGTCCATTGGATCAAGCCGACAGCTCCCTCACTGCCACTGAAGCCAGGTGGCTTGCATCCTACAAAGTTCTTGTAGGAGTAATGCTGATTCCTGGTGTTTCCACTGCCCTCACCAGTTAAGTTGCTGTTACTGTTGCCATTGTTGGAGTTAATCCTATTCATCATGTTAGGAATTACTTCCCTCAGTTGACTGGTCAGCAGAGTGGCGAGTGCGATAGTATAAGGATCCAACTCATGGTTGGGTGGTGGCTGATGAGGTGGAGTATACGGAGGAGGAGGTGGAGGTGGTGGTGGTGGTGATGGTGTGTGTTGAGGTGAATGCAGTGGTGGTGGCAACAGTGGTGGGGGTCTTCTTGGCAGCATTCTGATCAAAACCGAAAGAAAATCGGTTAGTGCAGTGATCGAATGCAGAAGACACATGCACGTAAAGTCCTAAGTCTTATGTTCTCTACATGAGGGTTCCTAGGTTATAGTCTAGGCCAAAACATTTAAGTAATATGACCTATATTTCTCTATAACCATGGCTCTGATACCAATCTGTCACACCTCGAGCCGGCGGGCTGGATTGACTTTCCCGTCGAGCAGAAAGTTCCCGGGGCGCGATATCGTGTGATAATCAAAATGATCAGATTGTTTACATGGCACATGATATATAAATGAGAAATGCTAACATGACATTGATACAGAATTACAAAGTTAGATTACATTGTTATGTTCATAATTTAACTAAGTAATTCTACCCAAAAGAATCATTGAGTTTTCTATCTTGTATCTGCACAAGATTTACAAAAGATGATTCAAAGTTTTGTCATTTCAAAATATGCACAACACAAAATAAAGCTAGGTCTTCTAAAAGTCCACTAGCTTAAGTCCTGAATGCTTGATGACTAAACCTGTTCGTCACCTGAGAAAACATGCATTTAAACAAAGTCAACACTAGGTTGGTGAGTTCATAAGTTTAGTAATTGAAAACCATTGATTTATTGTCATTCACAATCACAATGTCATACACAAGTCCCATTGTTAAATGTCTCACACAAAGTCCTCTCCATTGTTATACTTAAAAATAGTATTTCATCCCATCAAGTATGCTTATATATAGGGCATACGTAGGGGAACAAGCCCCACGACATCCCACCACATACTTAACAGAATTCAACACCACTTGCAACACAACTTTGGATACCCATTTCTATTTCACATGTGTTCACCCCACTTGATATTCGCCCATGATTTATGTTCATCACCCGTAATGTTATATGTATAGAAAAAAAGAATATGTGGGAATTAAGTTATCAAAACCTAAGTAATGATAAACCCTCAGTGTTTAAGGAAAATAGATTTATCAAAATCTTATCCTTATTATTATTCTCTCAATTGTAGGGTTAACTGTAATTAACTTCTAATAATAGAAATGACAGTTAACTCATTAATGTTGTTCTCAATCTTGAATGTATAGAGCCTAAATGGGATCCATTGTGGTCCTCACGTAATCAGACCACAATGCATCCAATTTACCTCTATCCCATTTGTGGTCTCAGTGTCTTCAACGAAACTATTACCAGTGATATGACAGGAGAGAAAGTCAATTCCTCAGTCCACCAGTCAATAGAATCGAAGGATTTAATTACAATTAGTTACTGTGGATTAATATCACCATGTGTCGTTTACCAAACCTGAATGATGCCGCCCTGTTACCGGTCATACGTTACCGGCCAATGATAAATACGATCAACGTACCGGCCTCACTCGCCGGTGGTTTGTCAAACCTATGGTACCACTACGTTATCGTCGATTTAGTCGCACTAAGCTAACTTGTAAACGATTCTCCTGTAAGGGACTTACGATTGTACATGAACTTATGAACACATGATTGTTGTGATATAATACAAACAGTTTAATAGTAATCAATTGTTGTTATGTTCACCCATTGTCTTCATCTCAATGTTGTATGTTCTTAGTATTATGTGACCTCATAGTCTTTAACGAAGTGTTATAAGAACTTGTCATATTACACGATGTTGATAAATGTGGTGAATGATGTTATCGTCATGAATTTATGTTATCATGATTATCATTCTTGTTATCACTTGTAATTGTCTCATGTTATCGTGTTGTTATCTCATTGTAAAAAACGAAGTGTTATAAGATCAAATCTTATTTCACTTAAGTTATTTAGATGTTTGGATGAATTCATGAAGTTCTATTATCATGAAACATCTTTGATTGTCATAATTGTTAATACACACACAAGCATAAACATTGATCTTGAATAAAGTATGATAATAATGATAACTCAATATTATCTAAATCATAGAATGCATGAATTATAGTACTAAAACTTTTAATTAAATAAAAGAATTAGCATGTTTCTCAGCCCCGCAATTTAAAATCAAAAGATTAGAAAAGGGGCGTATGAACTCACCTTGTAGTTGAAGTGGTTGACTAAGTAATTAAAGAATGCACGCACTCGTTGTTGTTCTTGAGATTGTTTTCACGATCTTGTATTGATTTCAATTGCGTGTAAATTATAAGTATAAGTTATGGGTATGTGTGAGTGTGTGTGTGTGTGTGTGTGTTAGCCCTAAAGTTGGCTAACACTTGTAATCTCTCGTTATCATTTGATCCTAATTCACTTGTGATGGGACATGCTAACACTTAACCACTTAGGTTAAGCTTAGCATATCGTTTTATCTTTGTTTAAAGAGTTGGTCTAACTCACCCTTGTTAACCTTATGTCCCAGTTTTTGGAAAAATCATATTATTATCTAAGTACATGACTTAGATTAAATTATTAAGATTTGCGTGTTGCCCCGGTAGTGACTTAGGATAATTATCATGTCTCGAACATCTTAATATATGTTTTAGGTGACAAATCTTAACACTTAACACTTTATAAGAAAAAAATTTTAGGTGTTATGTAGTTGATTTTTACCAAACCCTTCACCACCTTTGTAGTAAATCTAGTTATCTCCTTAGTTGATATAGGTTGTTTAAATGAAAGTGGTTCAAGGTTAACAACTTCAGGTTTTCTTTGAATGATTAACCATGAGATACGAATGAGGGCCATGGTGCGAATAGGGAAACCCAAGCTTCGGCCGAATGTGTCTGTGGTGCGAATGAGAACCCGAGCTTCGGCCGAATGTGTCTTATTTTGTGAATGTACTTCATGTACGAATGGCATCCCTACATACGAATGTAACCCCACCGAATGGGTCATTCGTCCGGTTACTCATTCGGCTTTCAACCCATGCGAACCAGAATGTCCATTCGGCCCCCGACTTGCTTCGCACAGCTTCATTCGGATGAGCTGAAACCGAAACACTCACCCCATCCCCTTTCGAGGCCATGGGTTATGCAAGGTGTTTCTCTTGATCAAGTTTCAGTGTAAGGGTTTCTACATGGGTTGAAGGGTTTACATCGGGTTTAAAGCTTAGGGGTGTTCGGTTTGTCAAAACCCTAGAAATCCGAAACTTGCAGCTCAAATTACCTCGGTTTTGGTTGGTTTTGCTTCCGATCTATTGCACTTTCAGGTAGAGGGTGTCGAGAGCTTCGCGTGGATACCAAATTTGCGCGATAAGAAACAAGAGAGAGATCTTGTTGTTTTTGTGATGAAAACCCTAGAGAGAGAAAGAAAACCGGAAGAGAGAGAGAGAAAGGAGGTGGGTGGATGGATTTAATGAGAAGTTAATGCTTGAAAATGGGTTTTTATACCCCGTGTGTGTTCGGGTTCGGCTCGTTTCGGTTGCTCGTTTCTTGTTTTCGTTACGTTTCCTGAACGTAAACGCGTATTTTACGAGTTTAATAATAATGGTTTTATTTTTATATTTTGAAAGTGTTTATTCCTAGTAAATATTTTAAATTTCTTTTTCTTACTTTATTGTATCGAAAATGTTTATTTTAAAGGTTTCGTCAGATCGCGTCACCTTCGCGCGTATTCGTTCGAATCGTCACCCGAACGAATCCGACGACGGTTTCACTTTCTGATTTTTGTTTTCTACTTTTCAGTTATCATTCAGAATATTAAACCCACAGATATGTTTGTGTGAATCGTCACCCACGCAAAAACACTGTCAGTTCATTATTCGTAAACGTAACTGAATAGTCATTTGCTTTGTATTTCCTCACTGACAGACTCAACTAAACTTGCCTATTTTCACATTGTTATCATTGAATTCACATTGTTTTCGTACTAAATTATCGGCCATCTGATTCCAGTTATTTGTGGACACCATATCGCAACCGATATATGCTTTTGTCATTTGTTTTCACACTGTTGTTCCACATGAGTTGTTCTATTTACTGCATTTAAATTTTCACTTAAACACATACAACTGTTATTTGTTTTCTTAGTCCTGTTGTCACACAACTGTTTGCACATTGTATTTACACATAGTAAATAGTGAAAGTACACGTACCGTACGGACTTGCCGGACGATCTGGAACTGGTTGTCACACCTCGGCGTACCGTGATGAATATAATATTCATTTTTCATCCCGAAACACGCCGCTTACCGCCAAGAACCTTTTCATGGCCTTGGCGTACCGCCTAGAAATCCGGAGTTCAAAACTACCGCTCATTCTTCGCGTATCGCCGGAAATCTCGCCGAGGATGCTTGGCGTACCGCTAAGGCTCTATTTCCTAGTTTTTGATTCTGTAGATTCGATTTCGTTCGTGCTCGATCCTTAACATTTATCCTAAACATCTAATACATGTTTAGCATGTATTCACATAATAACACATAAGTTGTTTGATTATTGTTTGTTCACCAACGTTCGTGAGACTCGTGTGTGTGTTTCGATAATTCTCGAATTATCTTCGATAGCTTGTGTTCGTTGTTACGAACAGTTTGCATGCTTGATTAAACATAATCAACATGTAATGCACAATCCAATAATTCGCCGAATTATTGTTTTGCGTTTGTGTTTGCCACACTTGGTTTCCAAAACCAGCGTGCAATGTTCGATTCAATAGTTCCTCGAACTATCGTTTCGCAGTTGTCTGTATTTGACTCATCTAATTAAACATAATTAAATGAAATGCAACAAGTATGAATGTGAAATGTAAAGTTGTAAAAGTTGCAATTTACTTGAAATTTCCGGGTGTCACATCATCCCCTTGTTAAAAGAAATTTCGTCCCGAAGTTTGGTTGTGGTTGGTAGTGTTTGATAACAAAAATTTTCTAGATGTCACATCATCCCCTTGTTGAAACAAAATTTCGTCTTATTCGTTGTTGTCAGCATTTGACGTTCTCTTTTTGAAGAGGCAGGGATATTTGCGCATCATCTGATCTTCACGTTCCCACGTAAATTCAGGTCCGCGTTTCGAGTTCCATCGGACTCTGGCAATCGGAATCCGACTCGGCGTTTGTCGGCATAGCTCTTTTGACTATACGGTTTCTGATTTGCACAATTTTCTTCGTTGTTTCGTGTACGAGTTCCGGGCCTGTGAGCTAGCTGTCGCCCACTTCCGCCCAGCAGATGGGTGATTGGCATTTCCTGCCATAGAGGGCCTCAAAAGGCGCTGCTTTGATGCTCGTATGATAGCTTTTGTTGTAGGAGAACTCCACCAGCGGTCGGTGAGTTTCTAAACTATTACCGAAGTCTACTACTCATGCTCGTAGCATGTCTTAGAGAGTTTGTATCGTGCGTTCGCTTTGGCCATCAGTTTGTGGGTGGTATGTTGTACTCATATCCAACCACGTACCAAGCGACTTTTGCAATGATTTCAAGAAGTTAGAAGTGAATCTAGCGTCTCGATCAGAGAGGATGGATATTGGCACTCCATGACGCGAGACTACTTCCTTAACGTAGATTTTGGCTAGCTTTTCCATTTATTCATTTTCCTTGATCGCAACGAAATGTACTGACTTAGTCAGTTGGTCCACAATTACCCAGATAGTGTCACATTCATTAGGAGTACCAGGTAATTTGGTAATGAAGTCCATGGAGATCTGTTCCCACTTCCACATGGGGATCTCTGGTTGTGTGAGTAATCCAGATGGCTACTGGTACTCAGCCTTGACTTTGGCGCATGTCAAGCATTTGCTCACTTATGTGGCGATATCGGCTTTCATGTTTGGCCACCAATAGAGGACTTTCAGATCATGATACATCTTATTAGATCCAGGGTGAATGGAATACCGAGACTTATGAGCCTCGTCCATCACAAGGTCTTGTAAGTTTCCGTGGTGTGGAACCCAGACGTGTTCCATGAAATAGCGTAAGCCATAGCTTTGACTTCTAGTTGCTTTTCCATTCCCCTTAGTGATTCGGCCATTAGGTTTTATTCTTTCCCTAAGATGATCATCTCATGGCTATTGAGAAAGAATCAAATCAGATGGTTCTACTTTCTGACTTGCTCCTACGAAACCAAGATCGAAAATATTGAAAAAATCAGTCATTCCCAACCACTGATGAAGGATTCCTCGAAAAGTTAAGGATTAGTAATCTTTTTTAGAAATCGAATGGATTCGGTCTTATACATACGCGAGGAAGGTAATCAAAAAAGAAAGAAAAGGGGTTCTTCTTTATTTTATCACTTAGGAGCCGTGTGAGATGAAAGTCTCATGCACGGTTTTGAATGAGAGAAAGAAATGAGGAATCCTCAGGAACTTTTGCTTGCATTGTCTTATTTGGTCTACATACCGGAACTGAGAACATTCGAGATTATGCAGGATTATACACGAAAGATCCTTTTTTGGCTCTCTCTTTAGCCCTATGTCTCTTATCCCTAGGAGGTCTTCCTCCACTAGCAGGTTTTTTCGGAAAACTCTATTTATTCTGGTGTAGATGGCAGGCAGGCCTATATTTCTTTTCGAGGTATTTTTCCGGCTTAGGGTGTTGGCAACAACATTGGCTTTCCCCGGGTGATACTTGATAGTACACTCATAGTCGTTTAGGAGTTCGAGCCAGTGACGTTGTCGCTGTTCAGTTCCTTCTGCTCGAATATGTGTTGGAGACTCTTGTGATCAGTGTATATAGTACACTTCGTACCGTACAAGTAGTGTCTCCAGATCTTGAGTGCGAATACGACGGCTCCAAGTTCCAAGTCATGAGTGGTGTAATTCTTCTCGTGGACTTTCAGTTGTCGAGAAGCATATGCGATCACCTTCTCTCGCTGCATTAGCACACAACCAAGTCCTTGTATCGAGGCATCGTAGTATACTACAAAATCATCCGTTCCATCAGGAAGAGATAAGATAGGTGCACTACAAAGCTTCTGCTTGAGAAGTTGGAATGCAGATTCTTGCTTGTCAGTCCAGAGGTATTTCTTATACTTGTGGGTGAGAGCTGTAAGTGGCTTGGCTATCTTGGAAAATCATTCAATAAATCGTCGATAATAGCCTGCCAAGCGTAGGAATTGTCGCACCTCAGTTGGGGTCTTCGGTGCTTCCCAGTTCTTGATCGCCTCTATCTTGGATTTATCCACATGAATTCCTTGTTCATTAACAACATGACCCAAGAATTGGACTTCTTGAATCCAGAAGTCGTACTTTGAGAGTTTAGCGTACAGCTTGTCCTTCCGTAGCAGTTCTAGAGCCAATTGAAGATGCTCTTTGTGTTCTTCCTGAGTCTTCAAGTAGATGAGAATATCATCGATGAAAACAATGATAAACTTGTCGAGGTAGGGTTTGCACACTCTATTCATGAGATCCATGAATACTGCAGGTGCATTAGTTAGCTCGAATGGCGTGACCAAAAACTCGTAATGGCCATACTGAATGCGAAAGGCTGTCTTGGGAATATCTTCCTCTTGGATTCTCAACTGGTGGTAACTAGACTGCAGATCGATCTTGGAGTAGTAACTCGATCCTTGCAGCTGATCGAATAGATCGTCAATGCGAGGTAAAGGGTATCGGTTCTTCATTGTCATTTTGTTCAATTGCCGATAGTTGATGCACATATGGAATGTGCCATCCTTCCTCTTTACGAACAAAACTGGTGCTCCCCATGGTTAGAAGCTTGGTCTACTAAAGGCTTTTTCCAGCAACTCCTAGAGTTGGTTGGACAGTTCCTGCATCTCTAATGGTGCAAGTTGATAGGGTGCTCGTGTGATAGGTGCTGCCCCCGGTGCGAGATCTATGATGAAATCCACTTGTCGAGGTAGTGGTAGTCCTGGTAGATCCTCAGGGAATACGTCTGGATAGGCACATATGACTGGAATGTCTTCTATTTTCTTTTCTTCTTCGGTCTTGTCGGTGATAAGTGCCAGTATGGCTGTATATCCCTTTCTTAGGCATTTGTGAGATTTCATGCACGAGATAATGTTCAGAGGAGTGTCGCTCCTTTCTCCATTAATGTTTAAGGTTTCTCCACTAGGGAGAGGTATACGTACAACCTTGTCATGACAAACTATTTCAGCTCCGTTTTCAGACAACCAATCCATGCCCACTACGACATCAAAACTTCCTAGTGTGACTGGCATGAGGTCAATCTTAAACTTATGGTTTGCTAGCTCTAAAGTGCATTCCTTCAGAATGTGCTTAGTTACAATCAGTTTACCATCAGCTAGCTCTACTGTATATTTAACCTCTAAGGGTGTTGGGGTTATGGCAAGTATCTCACTAAAGTCCTTAGATATAAAGCTTCTCTCAGCACAAGTATCAAATAATACAGAAGCATAATGCTTGTTTAGGAGATACGTACCCCGATCACGAAGGCTCATCCCTTCAGACCATTGTTGTTCACGTTATTGTTGTTGTTCTTCAGATGTTGGCAATCCTTCTTGAATTGCCCTGGTTTACCACATTCGAAGCAGCCCTTTGGTGCTTCAAGTTGCTGTTGTTATGGCTGTGGGGCTTTTGCCAGTATCTCGCCTCTGCAATCTTTAGTGAGATGTCCTCTTTTGCCACACCGTTGGCATCGGATGGAGCCACATTGTCCCAAGGCATGGTGTAAGTTGCATTTGTTGCACTTGGGGTGTTTGCTTGCATAGGCTCCTGAGTTTTGATTGGTTGGGATGGGTGGGGCGTAAGCTTGAGGTGACCCAAACTTACGTTGTTGTGGTGGTGGTTGAAGGGTGAAAGATTTGCTCAGGGTGTTGTCCCATTTGCGTTTGTTATCGGCCGGTTTGGCTACAGAACCACGGGGTGGTAAGAGTCCTTGTGCGAAGGCTGAATCCATGAGCTTGTGGGCAAATCGCACCGCCTGTTGTACGGTAATGGGATCAGCAGAAAGTACCATTCCCTAGATTCGAGGGGGCAGTCCCTTGATATACTTCTCTATGTGCTTGTAGGCCGGTGTCACCATTTAAGAGAACAGGTGTGCCAACTCATACGATCGAGCAGTGTATGCCTTGATCTCGAAACCAACCATCTTATGGTTACAAAACTCCATCTCAAGTTTCTGCACTTCACCGCGAGGACAGTATTCGCGGTTCATCATCCTTTAGAAATCCTCCCAAGGTAGGGCGTTGGCTCCATCGAGCCCTAAGTTTTGGACATGTGCATTCCACCAAATGAGGGCAGCTCCCTCAAGAGCTCCAGCAGTGAACTTAACCCTGTCTTCGTTCCTGTAGTTGCTCATGGCAAAGGCCGACTCCACCTTTTCCATCCAGCGTAATAGTCTGACGGCACCCTCAATACCATTGAATAAGTGCGGTTTGAAGTCCAGAAACATTTTGAATGTGCAGGGAGGTGGGTTGAGGTTTGCTCCTGAGATATACAAAGAATAGAATTTGGTTCAGTATTGAATAAACGTGTTGAAATGGAAACAAGGAATTATGGTGCAAGGTGTATTCAGAATGAGATTGGTCAACTTGATTCAGTTGGTTTTGATTGCGGGTAGCTTCCCGTGCAGCAAGCGCCTCCTCAACTCGTTCGTTGATGAGTGCATTGAGTCCAGCTGGGGTCAAACTGATGTTCCAACGTCCTCCCGCATTCAGTCGACCTCCGCGTCTTCCAGCCATGATCTTCATAGCGAGAGTAAGCGTTAGAGTGTTTCCAAGAATTAAGATTATGTGTGCGGTTGGTACGTAAAGGAAACATGTATAAATTTGCATAGACAAAATTTTCAATAACAGATAATAGTCCTAATATATATTAAGTTGTAATGGTTACAATTCATTTAATACCAAAACATTTAGATTCCAAAATATCCAGTATAGAGACACAACCCATCTCTACTAAGTCTATTCTAAATTAATCGAAGGCATTATCGATAGTGGAATAAGAATTAGCATCCTCTGTTGGTTCGTCTTCCTTAGTGTCAGGCTCTTTCGAGTCTGGAATGACAGCCCTATTCTCTAGCTCTTCGATTCTAGCTTCAGCGATGGCAACTCGGTCTTCGGCCGCTTGGAATAGAGCAATCAAACTGGGTCATGTCCTGATCCATCTTGTTGACTTTGCTACAGAGTTCCGCATGTCGAGTGTTTGTATATCCCAGTTCTTCTGCAAGACACTCGATTCGGTCATCCGCCCAAGCCAGGTCCCGACTCATTCTGGCAATAACATCCAACTCAAGACACTGCCTCTTAGGCTCGGGTGGTTCTAGTATGGGTGATGCACCGTCAGGTGATTCCTCTACGGGGTCCTCCTCAGGATCCTCATCAGAGTCGTTATCGGGATATTCCTCAGGATTCTCGTCCGAATCCTCCACGGGATCATCCAATGATATAGGATGCAGGCGTCTCTGCGATCATGGGTAGAGGTGATGCGGGAAGTGCAGGAGCTATCGGCTCCTCCTCATTGGGTGCAAACACATGCGGTGATGATGTTGATGCCATATCTAGAATGAGCGTAATAAGAATGCATACAATCATGTATGAAATTAATAAATGATCATGTATGTTAATACTACTACTACTAACTCTACGTGTGTGGAGACTAGTGGTTATAGACAAAGTTCACTAAATGCAAACATAATTCGCAATAACCGAAGGCTTTGATACCAATCTATCGCACCTCGGCCTTCCCGAGGGCGCGACTGGACCGTCAGGATCGCAGTCTCCAGTCATACGGTTGCGAGACCTACATGTCTGGTTGCATACGTACGTCCAATTACTTGGACAAAACAGTTTTATTAAATCAGAGTTGCGGAAGTAAATGTTTAAGTTGTCAAAACAATTTGAATTTCATAAGTTGCGGAAGCAGTGTTAAAACAATTTTCAAAGCAATAAAGAGTAATAGTGTGGAAGCGGTTTAAGTAATTATCATTACATAACAAGACAAATGTTAAATGTTCTCAATGGGCCTAAGACACTAGAACTGATGCATGGACTCCATCCTAGCATCCTAGATCCTCGTGCACGTGCCTTAGTTACCTGAGAAAACATGCGAGTAAAAAGGGTCAACACAATGGTTGGTGAGAGCACAGTTTTTCATAAGCAGTAAACATCAAAATGTTTAAAGTAAATTTTGATGGATTACATATCATTACAATGCAGTATCGATTGATAGCTAGTCAATACAGTTATATTATATGGGGGTTCGTACCGAAGCTGACAGTTGTACCTCCCGCCATGTCCATCACAAGACAATGGCAAAGTTGGGCTTGTCGGGCCCAAATAGTACTATCCAAGATTACCACGCTAGGCGCTCCGCGTGACTAGCGGTCTGAGGTGTATTTGCGAGAACTTTGAGTTTGTGATGTGTGCCACACATATACATACATTGATAAAGCATGTCCAAAAGTAATCAAAATAAGTTGTATCAAAAACAGTTTATCATGCAATGTTTTCTCCCCCAAAGGTATAAAAGATAAAAAGGGGTCGTGAACTCACCTGTAAAGTAGTTCCGGGATGTATGTGTTCAATACTTGCGAATGCTAGCATCTGCTAGTATGAACCTATAACCATATAGGTGTGAGTATTTGTTTTGTGGTGTGTTGTATCCCATACAACTCCAAGTGTCGGTGTGCTCAACCGAGTGTGTGTGTGTGTGTTGACTTGTGTTGACTCGACGAATTCTTTGTGACACGTTTATTGTGTTTAGTTTATTTATGTGTCTTAATGCAAATAAGACACCAACATGCATCTTGTGACTCTAATCATGATGCTTTAACATAAAGCATGTTTCGAAAACCATAACGTTTCCGTTTCGGGAAACTTTCTATATTTAGAAAGTTTCTAATTTTGGAAAGTATAGTTATGAAATCTCATTTCATAAAACCAATACTTCAAGTATGTTTATAAAAACACGTTTAAACACTTAAAACATATTGTTTGCTCATAAATCACCGTTTATGGCGTTTGCCCCAAATAAAGTTTCCTAAAATACTAAGTATCCGTTTAAATGCTCGTTTTTAAAAATCAAAGTTTCCAACATGCTTAAAAATCCTTCTTAAACATATTTCAAGAATCATAAATCACCAAAATACGTTAAAACATCAAAACCCCTCTTTTGATTTATAAAAGTTTCCATTAATAGTAAGTTTCTATAAAATCATGTTTTTCACAAAATCAAATACCCAAATGTGTTTCTAAACACTTCAATATGTATTTGACAACATCTAGACATGTCAACATGTCTAGATCATCACAAACCCATCACATGCAACATAAAAGTTTCCTTTTATAGGTTTTACAAATCATCAAAATAAGCTATCCAAACTCAATCCAATAATTCCTATTCTCTAAAATCAGTAGATATACATCAATATCACACAAATTTGTGCACAATAGCCACATGGAGTTGCATGTGGGTGGATGTTCATGCATGTGGGTTATTACCCTTTGCATTTTTGATCTAACTATGAACAAACATAGAAAACTACCTTAGAGATGTGGATTTGTGCTAGAACAGCTTCTGAAAGCTCAGATGAAGGCTGATGATGAACTTCCTTCCTTGTGGATAGCTTCCAAGACTCCTCCTTGAAGCTCCAATAGTCCAAAGCACTCCAATGTTGCAAGAAGAGGCTTGGGGAGGTGTTTACAGAATGGTATTGACTGATGACAAAGGCTTTTAGTCGAGAATAATGCCAGAGGTTCGGGTGAGACTGATAGAAATGAAGTGTGAAATGAAAGAGTTGCTTTTAACAAGTTTTTGAGTTCTGGGACTCATCGCGTACCGCCAAGGCCGATCATGCATGGCCTCGGCGTACCGCGATGAATATAATATTAATTTTTCATCCCGAAACACGCCGCGTACCGCCAAGAACCTTGTGCATGGCCTTGGCGTACCACCAAGAAATCCGGAGTTCAAAACTCCCGCTCATTCTTCGCATATCGCCGGGGATCTCGCCGAGGCTGCTTGGCGTACCTCGAAGGCTCTATTTCCTAGTTTTTCATTCTGTTGAATCGATTTCGTTCGTGCTCGATCCTTAACGTTTATCCTAAACATCTAATACATGTTTAGCATGTATTCACATAATAACACATAAGTTTTTTGATTATTGTTTGTTCACCAACGTTCGTGAGACTCGTGTGTGTGTTTCGATAATTTCTCGAATTATCTTTGATGGCTTGTGTTCGTCGTTACGAACAGTTTGCATGCTTGATTAAACATAATCAACATGTAATGCACAATCCAATAATTCCTCCAATTATTGTTTTGAGTTTGTGTTTTTGTTTGCCATACTTGGTTTTCAAAACCAATGTGCAATGTTCGATTCGATAGTTCCTCGAACTATCATTTCGCAGTTGCCTGTGTTTGATTCATCTAATTAAACATAATTAAATGAAATGCAACAAATATGAATGTGAAATGTAAATTTGTTAGAGTTGCAATTTACCTGAAATTGCCGGGTGTCACACGAACCACATAGAATATTGTTGTTAATGATAATTAAGCGTTTCACTCTAAACCATCATCACGCCTGTTTCGTTAGGTTCGTCACCGCACTAGTTCCGTTAGATTTGTAAAAACATTAGATTCGTTAGATTCGTCAGACACTTGTTTCGTTAGATTCTTCAAAACATACAACAACACCATTGCAAATGTGGAAATGTGGAAGTTGTTAATTAAAATGCTTAAATAAATGAATAAATAAACATTTAATTAAAGCTAAGTCATACTGATTGGGCCTTGGTCAACTCGAGTAGACTAGTATAACAATCAATGGTTATTAGAAGTTAGGGGATTCTGCAAATATCATCAAACATGTGACCTACAAATCAAGCGGCCTAGCTAGGACTTCTTGAAATGTAGGGTTTTTGTTTTTTTCTTGATTCGTCTAGTTTTGTCCCTTGTTTCATATAGTTTCGTTCACACATGTTATCTTTGATATTTCCCAGACTTTCCCATGAAAATGACTTATTGATTCGTCTAGATTCGTTGCAAGATGTACTTGATTCGTTGATCATTGAATACTTGATTCGTTGAACAAATGTACTCTTGATTCGTTGATTGTTGAACACTTGGTTCGTTGATCGTTGAACACTTGGTTCATTGGACATCGAATAATAGTTTCGTTAAAATTGTTTCGTTTGATTCGTTGAACTCACGCACTTGTTTCGTCAAAATAGTTTTGTTTGATTCGTTGAACTCATGCACTTGTTTCGTCAAAATAGTTTTGTTTGATTCGTTGAAAATGGATTCGTTGAAAAGGTTTGCTTGGTCCATCAAAATGTTTAGTTTAACACAAATATCCACTTATGTTATAAGTAGATAATCTTAGTAAAACCTGCATAAAAATTTACCTAGGCATGATCTAGAGTATCATTTATACATCCAAAACATATAGAATTTAAAAGGATTTAAGTAAAATATAATCCAAAGAAAATAATTTACGCATGCTTCTCAGCCCCGCGTTTATAAAACAAAATGTTTAGAAAAGGGTCAATGAACTCACCTGTGTTGTAGCTCTTAGGATTCAACAAACAAAGATACATGCACTCGTACTTTGTAGACTATGTATCTTCAACACCTGAGTTGGTTTATTATGATTTGAATACTATAAGTATTTATGATTGACGTACATAGGGTTTTGGTCTCGGTGTGCAACTATGTGTCCTATATAATTACTAATGTGTTATTATGATTCTCTCTAGTTATTCTGAGTTACATACCCTATTTGAACTCTTATCCCTTGTTCCATTTAAGCCTTAACCTTATTCGCATAAGGTTTACGACATTTAAAGACATGATTATTTAAATAAGTAGTCATTTACCAAAACCTTAATTAAAATACAAAAGTTATATTTATTTTGATAAGGCTCTTTAAATTACCTTATCATACTTTAATAAAACAAGTTATGATGATCTTTATAAAACTATGGTTACATGTTATAAATCATTGCATTTTAAATAAAAGTATAGATATTTTATGAGAAATACAAGTTAAACATGTTGGAACTTGAGTTAACCTAATTAGATTAACTTCAAGTCCTTCGATAGTTCTTTGATGCTCACATTGATTCTTGTTCACTCTTGAATTGGTTATCAACTAAAGTGACTCAACTAGATTATCCTTAGTTAATCAACCATGTAATGAATTTGCTAAGTGTTGGGTGTTGACACATAAGGCCAACACACTCCATACTTAGTTAGTTCTTTGAATTCCCTTTGACCTCACTTAGTTCTTTGGTTTGTTTGTACCCATAGCCACTTAGCATGCTCCTTAACTTGTTGTGATTTTATGAAATGCACTTAGTTTATTTGTTTAGAAAACCTTAAGTCAAGGTTGGTGTCATTAGGGTTTTTCGATTAACACTGAATTAATCACCCTTGAACTCCCTTGTTAACCTATAATTCCATGTATTCTACTAGATGGAATTGGTTCAAGATTTTTATTTTCAATTTCCGGGCGAAGAGGGGATGTAGCACGAGTGGAGATCATTCGTCCAATGGGTCATACGAATGAGTACTCACGAATGGATCATCCGCCTGGTATTTTATTCGGTCGTCATGTTCATGCGAATGAGGATGGTCATACGAATGAGTATTCACGAATGAATCATCTGCCTGGTATTTCATTCGGTCGTCATGTTCATGCGAATGAGGATGGCCATACAAATGAGGACTCGCGAATGGATCATCCGCCTGGTATTTCATTCGGTCATCATGTTCATGCGAATGAGGATGGTCATACGAATGAGGACTCGAGAATGGATCATCCGCCTGGTATTTCATTCGGTCGTCATGTTTATGAGAATGAGGATGGTCATACGAATGAGGACTCACGAGTGGCTCCATTTTCCTGGTATTTCCCTTGGTCGTCATGTTCATGCAAATGAGGATGGTTATTCGCCCATGGAGTCACTCGTGTGGCTTCATTCGCCTGAACTGCGGCTGAGCACATTCATGTTACCATTTTCAAGACCGTGGACTATTCAAGGTTTTCCTCATGTTCCTTAACATCCTAGATCGGTTTGGTGCACAACCTTGGGGTTTTGATGGCCGGATTTTGGCTGAAAAAGTGCAGCTCACCGGAGATGGGTGAAAACCCTAAAAACCGGTTGTTCTAGCTCATTTTTACCTTGATTTAGACGATTCAACACTCGGTTTCTTTGTCTTTTCAAGATCTATATGCTGTTGTGGTCGTTTTGACACCAAAATCACTCGATTTGGTTAAGGATTGAAGGATTTGTGTTTGAATCTAGTGAGAAAGTGAGGAGAGAGAGATGGACAGGATTTTAGAGAGAGAGTTAGTAGGTGAAGTGAATTAAATGGCATTTAATGCCATTATAACCCCTTCATTGTTCGGGTGCGTTCGAGTTCGCGCGGTTTCGTGTAAACGCGTCGGTTTTGGGATTTTTAGTAACGAAATAATACGACTTTAAAACTAGAGTTTCCTAAATTATTTTAGGTGGTTATTCCTAGTAAATTAACTAAATATCTTTTGTTTATTTTTTTTAAATTCTGTAATCGATTAATTTAACTATTTAATCCAATCGTGCGGTTTTCGTTCGTATTCGTTCGATCGTCACCCGTACGAACGCGACGAAAAATGTACTTTATGTCACACCCCCACCTCTCGTCACCTCATCATGATGTCACTGAAACGGTTGCGGAAGCATAGTGGTGATGTCGCCGAGATGAGGGGTGACTTACTTGATCCGATCTCACAAGCACACAGATTAACTTAACAGAAATACATTACAAGGATGTCGTAATCACAACCAATATTACATTATATAATCCAAATTTATTACATTTATTTAATTACAAGTGTTTAAAGTGCTGCCTCACCGGTTGGTCACTGTCTTCCTGCAAAAAGATTTAAATTTGAAACATCAGCACAAAGTTGGTGAGATCATACAGTTCAAGTTCCATAATATGATATGATATGTAATTATAAGTTCTCAAAATGTTCAATTCCAGATAACCATGGGACCTGTATCCAGTTCCTTTCTGACGTTCTTGTTCTATAAGATACTACCCGTCGGTAACATCTTAATGCCTCATTATCTTAATGTCTATCACAACATTAAGAAGTTCTAAAAACAGGAAACAAACATTCACTCAAGGGGAGTTGCAGCTCCCAGCAAATGGGTGGTCAACCGATAGTACTAACAATGTTTCCCCGTTCGGCCCCACATGGGTTCACTAGATACAGTTCAAAAATGAGGACTTTTAAGTTCTGTGATAGTGTTCTGTTCTCAGGCAAAATCCCATGAAATCCACAAGTTCTCAACAATCACATGATGTCACTCAGATAAGAGTGATACATATCATATAGTTCCAAAAAGTTCAACAATGTTCCCCGATGTTTATAAAAGCTTAAAAAGAAAAGGGGTTGTACGTAACTCACCTGATAATATAAAGGTAGCAGAGTATCTCCCAAACTGATAATAAAGGGTGATTCTGCATTTATTTATATTTAATGAGTTATTTAGGTTTTAACTCACTGATTAGACCTTTCTGAACGTTCAATGTCAAAGACATTGCTTTGCAAGTCATCAAACCGATATTAAGTATTTAATTGATTAATTTTGATGTTGTATCATACAATGTATGATAATGTAGGAACCTACATTGAATTAGATTCCTAATACAAGGTTGATGACATTTTTGATTAATCAGAATAATCTAGGATTAACCAAATAGTTAATGTTGTTTATTATGATACTATAACAATTTCTAGATAATTTAATGGCTTAGGAATGATCAATCCTTGTTATTGATTACCCAAATATCATGAAATATCACAATGTAGCATTAAGATAGGTATAATAACCATGTTTAACATACTAATCTGACTGTTATCATAAACATCAAATAATCGTTACAATGAGTATGTTAATGATCGTGATTAGTTTGAAACACTTGGATTTAACCTTGCATTTCAAAGATTAATCAAACTAATCACCTACATTGTCATAATCAAATGGTTTAAACCATTATAATCATGGGTATGATCTCATGCAAACCGGGCATTATAACGGAGCAAAACAAGGATTTAACCGTTAAAACTTCGTGTTCTTTATTTATAATCAATCCTAGCCATCATCTAGGCAATAATCAACAATCCTAACTATATCATTAAGTTCAAAATCAAGATCTAATCAATCAAAATCAAACTAGAAGGTCAAAACGAATCATTACCAACACAGACGGATATCTGCGGTTAAAACCACGATCAGAACTTGTAGATATGATTCCTGGTATGATTGGTGACTTCTGGTGGCCTCAAGATGGTGTTTTGATGGTGGTTTGGCTGGAGTTTTGATCTGTGAGTCAAAGGTGTTCGAGAAGTTGTAAAAATAAACTTCTGCATGAAATCTGGTGAAGAAGATCAATGCATTGCACCGCCTCACTCGTCGCGTACCGTGACAAGGAGCCAAAATTGCTTCGCGTACCGCGAAGAAATCCGGAAGTCTTTAGATACTTTCCATGCGTCGCGTATCGCGGAGGACTCTTATCCCATCCTTCGCGTACCGCGACGAGTCCAATCGTTCAACACTTAGAAATTTTTCTTCGTTTTTCGATTCCGGGCAATCCAGGACTCCGTTTTGCACACGGTTTTCGCCCACGTTCATCATTTCTCGCATACTATCGATCTGCAAAAATTTCAATCTTTAAATCAACACGGATTTCTAGAACAACCACATGTGATCCCGTCACCAATGACGTAATTCTCAACTGCAATTATCACAGTCTCCTCCTGTTAGAGAAATTTCGTCCCAAAATTTAGAGAAGACTTACATGATCTCAGTTGTTTATGAGAATAGATGTGGGTATTTTTCTTTCATTTGATCTTCACGTTCCACATATACTCGGGTCCACGCTGCGAGTTCCATTGAACTTTAACGATTGGTATGCGACTACGTTTCAACACTTTCGTTTCTCGATCCATTACCTCTACTGGTTCTTCAATGAACTGAAGTTTTTCATCAATAAGAATCTCTTCTAGAGGTACAATTAATGATTCATCAGTTAGGCACTTCTTTAGATTCGATACATGAAAAACATCATGAATGTTACTGAGTTCAAGAGGTAATTCAAGCCTGTAAGCTACTGATCCGATTCGTTCAAGAATTTTGAATGGCCCTACGAATCTTGGTGAAAGCTTACCTCTTTTCCCAAATCTGAAAATGCCTTTCCAGGGTGATACTTTCAACATAACTCGATCACCTATTTGGAATTCTAACGGTCTACGACGATTATCAGCATAACTCTTTTGACGATCGCAAGCAGCTTTAATTCGTTCTTGAATGAGTGCGATCTTATCGGTTGTTTCCTGAATGAATTCTGGGCCTATGATTTGACTCTCACCTACTTCTGACCATCAGATAGGTGATCTACACTTGCGTTCATAAAGTGCTACGAATGGAGCGCATTGAATACTGGTATGGTAGCTGTTATTGTATGAAAATTCAACAAGTGGAAGATGAATATCCCAGCTACCTCCAAAATCAATCACACAGCTTCTGAGCATGTCTTCAAGAGTTTGATTTGTTCGTTCAGTCTGCCCGTCCGTTTGTGGATGATAAGCTGTGCTCATATTGATTTGTGTGCCCAGAGCATTCTGAAGAGTTTGCCAAAATCGTGACATAAATCGACTATCCCTGTCAGAAATGATAGAGATGGGTACTCCATGTCGAGATACAATCTCATTAACATAGAGTTTAGCGAGGCGATCCATAGAGAAATCTTCTCAGGTTGTTGTAATAACCCAGAGGGTCGTTGATGTTCAGCCTTAACTTTGAGACATGTTAGACATCGATCCACGTATTCAGCTATGTGTTTCTTCATTCCAGGCCACCAGTAAAAGTCTTTGAGATCCTTATACATTTTATCAGCTACCTGGATTTGTGCGCCTCATTCAAGATAATTGTTCGATAGTTACCGAATAAAGGAACTCACATTCGGCTTTTGAAATACAATAGTCCATCATCTTTGATATCGAGTTTCTTGTCTAATCCCCTTAGTCCCTCAGCAGAATAGTTCATTGCTTGTAAAGCTTGTTGCTGAGCTTCTTTAATCTGAGGAATTAGACTAGTTTGAATAGTCATCCCTAATGCTTTCACACGTAAAGGTTTGACTCGTTCCTTGCGACTCAAGGCATCAGCTACGACATTCGCTTTACCTGGATGATAATGAATTTCACAGTCATAGTCATTTAAAAGTTCAACCCACCGCCTCTGTCGCATGTTCAACATTTTCTGATCTAGAATGTGCTGGAGACTTTTATGATCAGTGTATATAGTACACTTGGTTCCATACAAATAGTGTCTCCAAATCTTGAGTGCAAACACCACTGCACCAAGTTCTAGATCATGAGTAGTATAGTTCTTCTCGTGTACTTTCAGCTGTTGAGAAGCATAAGCAATTACCTTGTCGTTTTGCATTAAACCACACCTAAGACCTTGACGAGAAGCATCACAGTACACTGTGAAGTTATCAGTACCTTCCGGTAATGCCAAGATAGGTGCGTTGCAGAGTTTGTGTTTCAACAGCTGGAACGCCTCCTCCTGTTGGGAATCCCATATAAAAGGTTGATTTTTCTGTGTCAATGTTGTCAATGGCAAGGCTATCTTTGAAAAGTTCTTGATAAATTGTGAGGCCCCAATTCCGGGCGACCCCACGGGGTTGGTTTCGTCATAACACATAGCTCTTAAACTAAAAACCTACATAGATAGCAGCGGAATTTAAAACATAGTTTGTCAAACATGGAATAATGTCTTATTTAAAACATAATTGATTGCCAATGCCACCGGACTCTCTTTATCTGAATGCCTGAGCTCCTTACCTTCTCTGACCAATGCTTAACCTGACATACATACTAAATCAAGTCAGCTTACGCTGGTGAGTTCTAGTTTTCATAAAAATAAAATCTTTACTGTACATAAAACATTAGCATTCACTGTTGACCGAAGTCAACAGTCTCAATCACCCTGAACATAACACATTTCATATACATATCATACATTACATCATTACATCAGTCACACGGTGAAGGAACTTCGCCGTCAACTGCTGACCTGAAGTCAGACAGGCTTGTGCAGCACAAGACTCTATAACTATCAACCCACAGCTGATAACTCATGCATTCATAAGATTTCTTTAACTATCAACCGAAGTTGACAGCTCCTACCAGTACAAGACTTCTTTACATAAATCACTCATACATCACATATACATAATCATAACACACATTCATTTACATCATCACAAACATTATCCTTATCATATCCACTGTCTTTAACAGTGGGCTTATACCGGCATCAGACTCCATTTCCAGTTATAGTCGTGGTTGACTATCATAACCAGTTATAGTCATGGTTGACTCTCGTACCCAGTTATAGTCGTGGTTGACTCTCATACCCAGTTATAGTCGTGGTTGACTCTCATAGCCAGTTATAGTCCTGGTTGACTCTCATACCCAGTTATAGTCCTGGTTGACTCTCATACCCAGTTATAGTCATGGTTGACTCTCATACCGAGGTATAGTCGTGGTTGACTCTCATACCCAGTTATAGTCCTGGTTGACTATCATACCCAGTTATAGTCATGGTTGACTATCATTCCCAGTTATAGTCGTGGTTGACTATCATTCATTCATCTTCCTATAACACATATAGGAACATCATTCCTTCATCATTCATGACACACTAGCATCATATGATCATTCATCGTATTTATCATAACATCATAACATTACATGCTAGTCTCTTATCATCATGACATCATCACGTTGTCCTAATATCTTAGGAATCATCATATTATGTCATGCCAGTATCATTTCATCATACTATCATAACATCCTAGCAATGAATATATATCATGCTATCATCATATCATCAGATCATACATTCTGGCATTCATGAACTTTTCATACTAGCCTCTTATCATCATAGCATTCTGCCCTAGCAGCAAAGGCACATATCATATCATAATATCTCATGCTAGCATCTTTATCATCATGTCATCACTTACATGTTACAATAGAACCTATTCCTCGCATTCTACACCATACCTTCATCCTAGCAGCCTAGGATTCCATCATAGCTTAACATCTATAATTGTCATCATAGCATGTTACCATACATCTTATCATCATGTCTTACTGATATGCACTCATCATACTTAGCATATATTCATGCACAAATCATGTTAACACATAAGCACGCATACATAGTCATGGCATACCATTATTCATTCATCATCATCTTATGTACATAACATCCTGAACATAATATTAAGCATGTATGCCAGCCCAAAACATTAAACATGATAATAGGGCGTCTAGAACTCACCTGATGTCTCACGGTAGCGAGATCACTCACAACTTGGCTAATGGTATAGTCCTGCATTGGTTTACGTATAATATGTTATATACGTTTTAACATGCTGATTAAATCTTTCTGAACGTCCAATGTCAAATACCTTGCCTTAATAGCCATCAAATAGTTAATGTTGTTGATTATCATGCTAAAACAGGTTCCTAGACAGGTTAATGGCTTAGAACTGATCAATCCTTGTTATTGATTACCCAGATATCATGTAATATCACAAGGTAGTATTAGAATAGGTTTAGTAACCATGTTTAACATACTGATCTGCCTGTTATCATAAACATCAGATTCTCGTTCCAGTGAGTATGTTAATTATTGTGATTAGTTTAAAACACTTAGAATTAACCTTGCATGTCAAAATTAATCAAACTGATCACCTACCTTGTCATAATCAAATGGTTTAAACCACTATAACCATTGTTATGATTCCATGCAAACCGGGCATTACAACGGCTCAAAACAAGGATTTACCCGTTAACAGTTCGAGTTTCTCATTTATAATCAATCCTAGCCATCATCTAGGCAATAATCAACAACCCTAGCTATATCATCGTGTTCAAAACAAGATTTAATCAATCATTACCAATCTAGAAGGTTAGAATGAACCATTACCTAATCCGACGGAGTTCTGCGGGTAAAAAGATGATTCGGGCTTGCAGAAACGTTCCCTGGTTCGAGCTAAACCATGAGAAGCCTACAAAATTGAAGTTTTAAGGGATTGGAAGTGATTTTTCGTGGGTGTAGAGGCTGAATCGTCGAATAGAAGATAAAGTTTTGAGGTTCTAGACGAAATTTGACTTTTTAAGCTAATTGCCGAAGAAATCCGAGCCAGGCGCATCGCCCCACGGCCGACCTCCATTCTAGGCGTACCGCGCGGCCTCATGGCAGCCAGATATTTTTGATGCCATCCGCGCGCATCGCCTAGGTCCGAAGTGTGCTTCGGGGCGTACCGCCCTAGGTGATTTTCGTCCATTTTTCGATTTTTATCTTCGCTTCGCGATTACGGACAATCCGTAACTCCGTTTCGCGCACGGTTTTCGCCCACGTTCAGCATTTCTCGCATACAATCACCCTGTAGTAATTTCGTCTGTCAACTCAACGTAGATTTCAAGCACGATCAAATGTGCTAAATTTTCGGTTGTTACATAAATCGACGATAATAACCTGCCAGCCCCAAGAATTGACGTATTTCAGTAGGGGTTCGTGGCGTCTCCCATTGTTTCACCGCTTGAATCTTACTGGGATCCACTTGAATACCGTTCTCATTTACAACATGTCCGAGAAATTGAACTTCTCGTAACCAGAATTCACACTTGAAGAATTTGGCATATAATTTCTCATGTGCCAAAAGTTCTAAAATTAGTTTCAAGTGTTGAGCGTGTTCTTGTTGGTTCCGAGAATAAATGAGAATATCATCAATAAACACAATCACAAATTTATCCAGATAAGGTCTACATACTCGATTCATCAGATCCATGAAAACTGCTGGTGTATTGGTTAAACCAAACGGCATTGCTAAAAATTCATAATGCCCGTATCGAGTTCTAAAAGCAGTTTTAGGAATATCATTATCATGAACACATAACTGATGATATCCAGATCTTAAATCGATTTTTGAAAAGTAAGTAGCACCTTGCAATTGATCAAACAGATCATCGATACGAGGTAGTGGATAACGGTTCTTGATTGTCAGTTTATTGAGTTCCCGGTAGTCAATACACATCCTGAATGAACCATCTTTCTTTTTCACGAAAAGAATTGGTGCTCCCCAGGGTGAGAAACTAGGTCTAATAAAACCTTTATCTAGAAGTTCCTGTAATTGACCTGAAAGTTCTTGCATTTTTGATGGCGCAAGCCGATACGGGGCTTTAGCAACAGGTGCTGCACCTGGAATCAAGTCAATGTGAAACTCTACTTGTCTCACTGGAGGTAATCCTAATATGTCCTTAGGAAAATCTTTGACTATTGGGATGTCTATGATTTGTTTGGGTGGAGAATTGTGCTCAGTCACATGTGCCAGGAAAGCATAACAGCCTTTCCTTCAGAATTTCTGAGCTCGCATACAAGATATGATACCAAGTTTTCTACCAGCTTGTTCTCCTTGAACTATCAGTGTATTACCGTTAGGTAATGGAATACGGATCACCTTGTTTTGACAGACAACTTCCGCTTGGTTATCAGAAAGCCAATCCATGCCAACAACGACATCAAAGCTACCAAGCTCAATAGGAAGTAAATTGATATTGAAAAGATGATCATTCAAATTCAAGGAACATCCTTGAATTACATTATTAGTTTTGATTAACTTGCCATTAGCAAGTTCAATGACATAAAGAGTTTCTAGATCTACCGTAGGCAATGAAAGTAGTGATGCAAATTCAGGAGAGATAAAACTCTTATCTGCCCCTGTATCAAACAGAACTGATGTGTAAAAGTTATTAAGAATAAACGTACCAGTGACAATATTTGCGTCATGCCTTGCTTCAGTCGCACCAATCTGAAAAGCTCTCCCCTAGCTTCATTTCCCTGATTGGTGTTGTTATTGTTCGGACAATTTTTCATGAAGTGGTTAGGGCTTCCACATTTGAAGCACGACCGTTTGGTTTGAGTGGTTTTTCGTGGTGCTTGGTTTTGTGATTGAGCAGGAAAGTTGCAATATTTAGCATAGTGTCCTACTCGGTTACAGTTCAGGCAAACAGGACACGGTCCTGTATGATGGAATGGACACTTATTGCATTTGGGCGCCTTCCCAATGTAAGCTTTCCTCTCAGAAACAGTTGCACCATAGTTCTTCACAATTGGTTTGCCCTGGCTAATCTCAGCCGGAGCCTTAGTTTTGGTTTTCCCAAACCACTTTCGTTTAGTACCTTTAGAAACATTAGAGGTACCGATATCATTACGGCTCACCGCCGTCTGAGTTTTCAAAGACAGAGTACTACTCCATACCGCCTCATTGGTCAGCTTAGTGGTTAACAGAATTGTATGTTTCAGAGTTGTGGGTTCAGCTGCAGTCACCATTCCCCGAATCTGGGGAATCAAACCCTTAATGTACTTCTCGACCAACGCTGCTTCCGTAGGAAACATATCGGGAAGTAAGCAAGTAAGTTCATGAAACCGATCGGTATAAGCTAGACAATCAGCACCGATCATCGAGTGATTCCAGAATTCCTCCTGGAGTTTTTGAATTTTAGTGATTGGGCAGTATTCTGATCTAATCAGAATTTTAAAATCGTTCCAGCTCATCGAGTCAACTATAGCTGTGCCCAAAGTCTTAGCCTGGGTATTCCACCAGGTTAAAGCTGAATCTTTCAAAGAACAGGTAGCATAAGACACCTTATGCTCCTCCAGACACTGACTGATTTTGAGTTTAGTTTCCATCTCCTCTATCCACCTTAAAAGACCAGCTGCTCCTTCTTTGCCTGTGAAAGTAGGAGGGTTGCAGGAAGCAAAATACTTATAAGTACATCCCTGTCGTGGTGGATCAGGAGCAGTTGTAGTTGTACCAGTGGTCTGATGAATTTCGGTGTGTCCACCAGTGACATTTTGTTCTACATGACCCCTACCAGAACCCGAAGCATTGTGTTGCTGGTGTGACATTACAATACCAGCGGCTGATAGTTGTTCTTTCACTATTCGTGCTATCAATTGTTCATTCAACACTGATCCACTAGGAGCTGTCAGTGGAACCGTGTTCTGGTTTTGGTCAACAGGTGGAACAGTGTTCGTCTCCAGATTAACATGCGGATCCAGATTCGATTGTACGTTCATCAGCGGAACTTGTTCCAATTCAGGGTTAGCATTATTCCTGCCAGCTCTCTTGGCTGGGCGACCTCGTTTTGGAGCCATTGTTCTGCTCACATGCAAACAAACTCAGGTCAGTTCAAGAACAATAATTTAATAACCCTTATTCAATCACATAAATTCAATTATATTCAGTTACACTGAAATTTATATTGAAGTGTGATTACAAAAGCAAAGTATAACTACATGGACATAGTTCATATACGTTCTCAATACACATAGATCACACAGATGTTCGTAGTTATACTCAGTCCTGTTAATTCAAAAACATGTTAAAATATTTCACAGCTCACAGTACTGTGATATAAATATGTTATTACCCATGTTTTTGATATATTAACATTCAGGACATTGATAAGTTCTCACATTGATATGTTCTCACGTTGATATGTTCTCACGTTGATATGTTCTCACAATGATATGTTCTCACAGTGATAAGTTTTCACACAGAATTGTTCACACAGTTCTATGATACATTGCCACATAGGCAATAGATATGTTCTCACATAGAATTGTTCTCACAGTGATATGATACATTGCCACACTGGCAATAGATATGTTCTCACACAAAATTGTTCTCACAGTGATATGATTCATTGCCACACAGGCAATAGATATGTTTTCACAGACATGTTCTCACAGATATGTTCTCACATATATGTTTATAGTTCACACATTACAATTGTAACTCATTACACAGACAGATACACAAAAGTAATCATTTTATTAGCACTATCATAAAGTTTTGATACAACCGAGCGTTACTATCACATTCATATAGATCACAACCTATCCGCCAACGGTATGTACAATGAGAAATCCCAAAATGAAAGATGTCTGATCAGACCTACCGTAAGAAGTACGGTAAGCAGGCTAGTACAATAGCTATAGTGGCCAATACTATAGCTAAACATAAGAGTCTAGCCTCGATGCTCATCATCCTGAGCATCCAAATCAACCCCTGTAGTCTCTCCCTCCAGACTGTAATTTGCTGCCAGAATGCAGCAACTATCACCTGTCTCCAGGTCCTGTTAAGTCGTTCCTCCACAGTAGTTCTCCATGCCTGGGTATCATTACCCATGAGATTCACTTGCTCCATCAAGGTCAAGTGTGAAGTGAGGATCTCCAGAACAGTAGCGTGAGTATCCTCCAAAGTAGTGTGGTGCTGGTGCAAATCCTGTCTCAGACCCTGTAGGTCTTGAGAGACCTGCTGTATCTGAGCTCGCAGCTCGACTTGGTGGGAGGATTCTCCCACCTTGTGAATAGCCTGAGGCTCGTCCCTAGGAGCCATCTGGTGTCTAGGGGGTAGCCCCGTGGTCTTGCGGGCTTGTCCCCGCATCCTCCTAAGTCCGTCCCAAGCAGGGACTCTCTATGGTGAAGGACTGTGTTGTTCCTCTGATGCTACATTCTCAGCACGAGGCTGAGAGCGTCCAGGTGATGCTACCTGTGCTGGTGGTGGTGGTAATGGTGATGCTGGTGGTGATGCTGGTGGCGCCTGTGGCACTGCAGGTGGTGTCTGTGAGGCTGCAGTCGACGCCTCAGAAGGATCCGAGTCAGGTCCTGCACTAGAACTCGGAGTGTCATCCAGTACAACATAAGGAAATCTCTGATAAATATATCTCTCTCCTTGGTCGGCCATCGCTGTACAATCAAAATCTCTAATCAGATTAACTATGGTTATAGTCTAGGTTTCTAAGTCAACCTAATTCTCTATAACCTGTGCTCTGATACCACCCTGTCACACCCCCACCTCTCGTCACCTCATCATGATGTCACTGAAACGGTTGCGGAAGCATAGTGGTGATGTCGCCGAGATGAGGGGTGACTTACTTGATCCGATATCACAAGCACACAGATTAACTTAACAGAAATACATTACACGGATGTCATAATCACAACCAATATTACATTATATAATCTAAGTTTATTACATTTATTTACTTACAAGTGTTTAAAGTGCTGCCTCACCGTTTGGTCACTGTCTTCCTGCAAAAAGATTTAAATTTGAAACGTCAGCACAAAGCTGGTGAGATCATACAGTTCAAGTTCCACAATATGATATGATATGTAATTATAAGTTCTCAAAATGTTCAGTTCCAGATAACCATGGGACCTGTATCCAGTTACTTTCTGACGTTCTTGTTCTATAAGATACTACCCGTCGGTAACATCTTAATGCCTCATTATCTTAATGTCTATCACAACATTAAGAAGTTCTAAAAACAGGAAACAAATATTCACACAAGGGGAGTTGCAGCTCCCAGCAAATGGGTGGTCAGCCGATAGTACTATCAATGTTTCCCCGTTCGGCCCCACATGGGTTCACTAGATACAGTTCAAAAATGAGGACTTTAAGTTCTGTGATAGTTTTCTGTTCTCAGGCAAAATCCCATGAAATCCACAAGTTCTCAACAATCATATGAAATCACTCAGATAACAGTGATACATATCATATAGTTCAAAAAAGTTCAACAGTATTCCCCGATGTTTATAAAAGATTAAAAAGAAAAGGGGTTGTACGAAACTCACCTGATAATATAAAGGTAGCAGAGTATCTCCCAAACTGATAATAAAGGGTGATTCTGCATTTATTTATATTTAATGAGTTATTTAGGTTTTAACTCACTGATTAGACCTTTCTGAACGTTCAATGTCAAAGACATTGCTTTGCAAGTCATCAAACCGATATTAAGTATTTAATTGATTAATTTTGATGTTGTATCATACAATGTATGATAATGTAGGAACCTACATTGAATTAGATTCCCAATATAAGGTTGATGACATTCTTGATTAATCAGAATAATCTAGGATTAACCAAATGGTTAATGTTGTTGATTATGATACTATAACAATTTCTAGATAATTTAATGGCTTAGGAATGATCAATCCTTGTTATTGATTACCCAAATATCATGAAATATCACAATGTAGCATTAAGATAGGTATAATAACCATGTTTAACATACTAATCTGACTGTTATCATAAACATCAAATAATCGTTCCAATGAGTATGTTAATGATCGTGATTACTTTGAAACACTTGGATTTAACCTTGCATTTCAAAGATTAATCAAACTAATCACCTACATTGTCATAATCAAATGGTTTAAACCATTATAATCATGGGTATGATCTCATGCAAACCGGGCATTATAACGGATCAAAACAAGGATTTAACCGTTAAAACTTCGTGTTCTTTATTTATAATCAATCCTAGCCATCATCTAGGCAATAATCAACAATCCTAACTATATCATTACGTTCAAAATCAAGATCTAATCAATCAAAATCAAACTAGAAGGTCAAAACGAATCATTACCAACACAGACGGATATCTGCGGTTAAAACCACGATCAGAACTTGTAGATATGATTCCTGGTATGATTGGTGACTTATGGTGGCCTCAAGATGGTGTTTTGATGGTGGTTTGGCCGGAGTTTTGATCTGTGAGTCGAAGGTGTTTGAAATGTTTTAAAAATAAACTTCTGCATGAAATCTGGTGAAGAAGATCAATGCATTGCACCGCCTCACCCGTCGCGTACCGCGACAAGGAGCCAAAATTGCTTCGCGTACCGCGAAAAAATCCGGAAGTCTTTATATATTTTCCATGCGTTGCGTATCGCGGAGGACTCTTATCCCATCCTTCGCGTACCGCGACGAGTCCAATCGTTCAACACTTAGAAATATTTCTTCGTTTTTCGATTCCGGGCAATCCAGGACTCCGTTTTACACACGGTTTTCGACCACGTTCATCATTTCTCACATACTATCGATCTGCAATAATTTCAATCATTAAATCAACGAGGATTTCTAGAACAACCACATGTGATCCCGTCACCAATGACGTAATTCTCAACTGCAATTATCACAGTTTCTGATTTGATTATCTATTTATTAGACATCATTCAGAATGTTAAACCCACAAATATATTCGAGCGAATCGTCACCCACACGAATATTCCATCAGTTTAATCTTCACGTAACGACGTCCGTTATTGTTTTGTTCTGTAGCATCTCACATACATTTATACATAATAAAACCTAACTAACATTCACCTAATAGTTTCGTGTTTTCACATATGATTCTGACTGTTAACCATGGTTTCACAACATGTTTCTGCAATAGATGCGTATAGATTCGTATTGAACATCAAATGACAATGATACACATGTAATACACCTAGTTTCGTGCCTGATCTACTGTACAAGTGACTGTTCCAGCTACGGTTCGGACACTAATGTTACAGTTTGGGTCCCCACAGTTGTAACAAGCTATTCCTTGGATAACAAATGGGGGATTTTGAACCATGGCTCCATTGGTTTGGTGGTTTTGGTTTTGTTGAATGCGGGAAAAGCTTGGTTATTTTGTGGTCGAGTGGTTCGACAAGTGGTGTGCAAATGTCCATAACGCCCACAATTGGTGCATAGGCGACATGGCACATTGGGTGGGTGATGTAAACGGCATGTGTTGCACAAAGGTTTGTTTCCCACATAAGGTTTCTTTGCAGTATTCAACCCTTGCATTGGTACTTGGTTCAAAGGGGCATGTATAGTTACAGAAAAGTTCCTAGCTTTTCGTTTCTTGGTCTTGTTTGAAGGTTTTGCAGAGCTGGTTTTGGTTGGTTCAGTGGAGGTGGTTTTGGAAGATTCAGTAGTAGTGGGTTCAGTAGTATTCTTTTTAGCACATTTCCTTGTTAAAGTACACGCCTTGACATGATTATCAGTCAAGGTTGCAGCTAGTCGGATCGCATCCTCAAGGGTTGTTGGATTCCTACCCAATACATTGTCTTGGATCTTCATAGGTAATCCACCAATATATTTCTCATTGGCCCTAGATAAAGGAGTGACCATGTGAGGTACCAGTAGACTAAGTTCATGGAAACGAGTGGTGTAGGCAAGATTTTCACCACTATCTTGGGTAAGATCCCAAAATTCAGCCTCTAGCTTTTTCATTTCATTTCATGGGAAAAACTCCTCAGTCATAAGAGTCTTGACCTCATCCCATGTCAATGCCAAAGCAACCTTAGCTCCACGATTGCGTTTTTCTCCGTTCCACCAAGTCAAGGCCCTCTTTTGGAAGACACTTGTTCCATGTTGCCCCCAAGATCTTCTGGATATCCACTGTTACGAAAAGTATTATCGATACTTCAAACCATTGTAACAAATGAGTGGCTCCCTCAGTTCCATTGAAAGTGATAGGTTTGCACGAATTGAAGTGTTTGAAGTTACAGTTATAGTTACCACCATTTTCACCATTCTCATTTTTGTTTGATGCATTGAGTTGAGTTACAAGGTTTGGTAACATAATGGCCATCTGTTGAGTTACAAGTTGCGCAAGCTCTTTGATTCTTTCGTGACGACGAATTTCACGACGGGAAGCCATTCTACGGAAATAAAGCATAGGAAGTGGTAGTTGTTTAGTTTTTAAATGGAATAATTCTTATGAATCACAAGATCATTTTGGATAGGCCATATGGATTGTAACCAAGGTATAGTTACGTGGACTAATCAAAGTAATTCAAGTTTTATTTAACAATTGCGTGAGACATGCTTTAGCCTATAAGTAACTACTCACCTCGAGGGTTCCCATGAAAGCGTAACAGGTCCAACGGTTGGTATGGATTTATATGAAACACTTTTCCCCTTCCAGATTGCACGTGTCTACAATTTTCATTTAAAACTCAAAGACGTTGACGAGATTTTCATTTTGGATTAGACTATAATTCTAAGAATATCTTCAAAATCATGAAGTTTTGATAGTTGAAAGTTTCCTAATAATAGATGGAGACGAGAATAAGGTTAAAGATAGAAATAGAGATGATGAACACATGAGATCCTAGCTAACTTAGGTTATAGTCTAGGTCATGTCTAATAACCTAATTCCCTATAACCATGGCTCTGATACCAATCTGTCACACCCCAACCAACGACGGAATACGTCGGCGCACGAACGTGACTGTTCAATAGCAGATGATCAACTAAAATGTTTCATAATTAATGCAACCAAATTACATTGTCTTATAAAGCTAAGTAAACTAAGTTCAAACAACCAAAGTTTAAATAAACAAAAATTAAAGTTCTAATTATTTCTAAAGCTTCTAAAGTCCAAGCATCTTATGTGTTCATCCCAAAAGCTCACTAAGTTGCACCTGAAACATGAATAAAGTTTGAAAGGTCAACTACAAAAGTAGTTGGTGAGAATCATAAAGTTGACTCAATAAATAGTTTAATAGTTCAAAGTTTGAGTCATGTATCATAAACATATCAATAGATAAGGCTTAATGTGGAAACATACATTAAACTATTGCACGTCCAACCTTAGTTAACCAAGTTAGGCATAGTAATACATAATTATGCACAATAGTTCAAACATACAAAGTTCAAAGTTCAATAGTTGGTAACTGAGTGAGCACCGGTTGGGTGGAATGGTCAGTTCAATAGCTATCATCACAATAGTCAAGCTAATATAATTAACGATAAATGAAAGTTTTGAGGATAGTTCACATGTAGTTTGGGACATAAGCTCAAATCATAAGATAAAGTTCATAGATACAGACTGTTCAAATAGTTAAAGTTCATGTTTCATCCCCGATGTTTTGAAAACAAAATCAAAATCAAGAAAAGGGGAATATGAAACTCACCTGGATAAGATAGCTAGATTGAGAGTTCAAGTAGTTGAGAATCCAAATTTGTGAAAATGAATCCTCACAATAAACCTATAGTTATAAGTTCAAAGTTTTCTAAGTTCAACAAGTTAAGTTCTAAGGCATCCCAAGTTCAAGATCTTTGTTCTAATGAATTTGGAAAATCAAAGCTAAGTTAAGTTGCTAGAATGAGAAAAACGATAAAGTTATACTTTTAATGATTAAAAATAAATATTATATGTTAAAGAAATAATGATCTAAAATTCATAAGTTAATTACTTTAGTAATTTAAATTGATACAAAATATATTAATAATCATATAATTTCCAATTTAATTACAAAATAAAAGTCTTATGTTTATATGCTTTAATATAAAGTTTTAAATTAACTTCTATTTGATTTAACCAATATAAATTTATTTTAATAGAAATATTTTTTTGTTAGAAATAATTATTTAAGAAAATAAATATATTTTTCTGAAATTTTATATAATTAAAACCTAGTTTTATATTATTTATAATTCATATTAAATAGCATTTTTGTTCAAATAAAATATTTTTATTCAAATAAAAACATTTCTGAGTTGTTTTTAATCCAAAAATATTATATAAAACTTTCAGAATATTTAAATTTAGTTTAGTATTTTAATAAATTATTTATTCAGTTTAAGCTTTTAAATCCAAATAAACAGTTTTCTGTTATAAAAATTAAAATAAAATTTTTCTTAGGTTTATAAAAGTTCCAGAAAGATTGTATAATTTTTCCATAATTTTTATAATAGTTTAAGTATTTTTAAGGGATTATTTATGCATACATCTTAATACTTTTAAATTAAATTAAATAGGTTTACAGTATAAAAAATTAAAATTAAAATTTGTATCGAATTATAAAGATCCCAGGAGTGTTGTCTAATTTTTATAGAATTTTAAAAATATGTTGGTATGTTTTTGTCATTTTAATATGTTTTTATAAACATAAAATAATAGTTTTATAACTAAATAAAATGATTTTATTTATCAAAATTTTCCTAGGTTCGTAAAATAGTTTTAAAGATTTTATAAAATTTTTTGTAGAATTTTTCAGATTTTTAAAATGATAGAAATGGATTAAAAAGAAGAAAAATAAAAAATAAGAAAAAAAAATGGTGTGGGTTAGGATTCAAACCCATGACCTTATATCCATTTGACTCGAGGTTAAACCACCAAACCAAACACACAATTCGTTGATGTTATTCTGATCAAAATAGATTTATCTTTAACTTAGATTTTCCCGAAATTACCTAAGAACCCTAATTCACAAATCGATCGAACGAATGATATTTAACTAAAATTGATAGAGGGCTTTCGATCTACACCCAAAACTGAATCTAACCATGTATTTACTTACTTGATTCGATCACATTACAGTCCAGTTCGAGCTCCACGAAAGTCGCGGACGTTCTTTGTTTCGTTCCCGATTCCACGTTGATATCGAGAGGATTTGGATGATTGTGTTAGGTTCGTATGGTTGAAATGAAGAAAAACCCTATGTATATTCGTTCCATTTTCAACCGAAACGTCAAGTTCAATTCATGAGTTAATGCTACGGTTATGGGTTAATCAAAAGTGGTTTAATGGTGCTAATCATCACGATTTAATGTCATGGTTACGTTAGAAAAACGTTTTGGGTCATGGGGGTGTAAAAATCCGATTAAATGGTGCATTAAAACGCTATTTAGGACGTGGTCGGTGGGTTTGCCGGATTCCGGCACCTTGGCCCGAGTTCCCATGGCTGGTAATACTGGGTGCGCGAGGGGGGGGGGCTTGGTTTGAAAATTTTCACTTTTAACCCTTATAATTTGTTGTTTAACTCTTTTGTGTTTAAATCTTTTTAAACTTTCATTTTTTTATTATTATTAACATTTATTTTTCAAAGATTATTATGTTTTTAAACTTTTTATTTAGATAAAATTTTAATAAATTTAGTAGTTGCTGATAAATAATAAATTTATATAATATACCTATACATGTATATATAATGGCATACATAAATACATATATGTATGGATTGCAACATAATAAACCGAGATAAATTCCATGTAATTATTTATTGTCGTTTGTCATAATTACAAATCGGATAACATCGTCATATAAGCGATCAGAAAATCATGGATATTACACTTGGCGGTATGCGAAGACCTTCAGACACCTAAAACTCTATAAATACCAATCCATTTCTTCCTATTTCACCTTTACACTAACATACGAACTCATGCTATATTGCAAGCCTAGTATTGATCCACATTGAAGTGTTGGAAGCTTGGAAAGCTTGAAGGTGGTAACAAAGGAGCTTATCACAACCTGGTCATCCTTGCAGCAACTATGTAGCCATGAACAGCCAATTCTCAAACCGTCCAACGTCTGTCCTAGCTTCATCTCGACCATTAAGAGACTTGTGAGGTAGTTTTCATGGTTAATAAAACTTAAAAACCATCATGTAAGCTTATACACACATACAACTCCAAGCTTGACACATGCACGAATTTGTGAACTTGTAAACTTGTGTGTTGGAGTCTTGATGATGGATTTATGAAAAAATGTTGATATGAAATGAGTATGATCACATTTGGTGGTCATTTATGCATATTACTATAAATGGAAACTTTTATTGTGAAAGATGATGCTAGATTGTGTTTTAAACATAATGTATAGTTTTAAATGATGATTTGTGGCTAATAATGATGTTATTAACATGTTAGATAAGTTAGTTTTGAAGAAAGGTTTCTATATTTGGAAACTTTAATTTACAAATACATTGATTTTGTCGTGATTAAGTAATAAGATGATATTAATGGTCATAATAATATGTTTGGATAGTTTGATTGTTGTCAAAATAAGTCTTAGGCTAAACTTTCTAATTATGGAAACTTTAAATTGGGAATGTTGTGAATGGGAATGCATAAACATGATTGAAGGTAAAATATTATAGAATATGCTATGTTGAAATGATATAAAAGTAGTTGTATGAGTATGTGTATATGTATGAAAACATGACAAATTAGCATACTAACTAAATATCGTAACTTTGGTCATCAAAAATGTAATGTGTGTTTGATTGATGATATGTGACGATGTGTTACGTGTTAACATGGACATATAAGGACACTAGCATATTTAGAATAATAAAAGATGATTTCGACGCAAACTTTCCAAATATAGAAACTTACTTGCAAAAGGTTAGATAGTAGGGTCTGGTTCTGTCCTGAGTGGAAAACTGCACTTTAAAGATGTAAGCCTAGTTGAAAATCTCAACTTTAATCTCTTGAGTGTTTCTCAACTAGCTGACAAGAACTTTAGTTCATTTTTCACCAAGGACAGTTGCAAAATTCTTTGTCCTGAAATAAATTCAAAAATAAAGATCTTAATTGATCAACACACCTTGCTAACGGCGAAGAGAAGTGGAAATGTCTACGTTGTGGACATGACCACTGATTCTCAAACATCTTCTCCTACTTGTTTGATAGCCAAAGCATCATCTTCTGAAACCGCTCTTTGGCACAGAAGATTCTGTCATCTTAACCACCAATCTCTTCATAAGCTTTCTACCCTTTCTTTAGTAAGAGGATTACCTTCCAAAGAATTTCACTTTGAAGATCAATGTGAATCAAGCTTAAAGGGAAAGCAACATAAAACATCACATAAGTCTATTGAGGAATCCAAAACAACTAACTGTCTTAATCTGCTTCATATAGATCTGTTTGGTCTAGTGAAGGTAGCCAGTTTGGCAAGAAAGAGATATTGTTTAGTTGTTGTGGATGACTACTCAATATTTTGCTGGACCTTCTTTCTCTTCAGCAAAGATGAAACTTCTGATAAAATAATTGCCCTTATCACCCAACTTGAAAGACAATTTGGTCTTCCTGTCAAGACAATAAGGAGTGATAATGGGACTGAATTCAAGAATCAAGTTCTTGATAAGTTCTGCATCTGTAAAGTAATCCTCAAACAATATAGTGTTCCTAGAACTCCCGCTCAAAATGGAGTTGTGGAAAGAAAGAATAGGACACTTATTGAAGCTGCAAGAACTATGCTTGCAGACTCAGGATTGCCTTTATCCTTCTGGGCTGAGGCAGTAAACACTGCTTGCTATGTCTTAAACAGAGTTCACATTGTGAAGAGACATAACAAGACTGCCTATGAAGTCCTTCATAACAAAAAGCCTCTCATTTCCTTCTTTAAAGTCTTTGGGTGTCCGTGTTTCATTTTGAACACAAAAGACTCTTTATCCAAGTTTGCTACTAAAGTTGACTCTGGATATTTTGTTGGATATTCTCAGATCTCTAAGGCTTACCGAGCTTTCAATCTTAGGACCAAAATTGTTGAGGAAACTATTGATGTCAAATTCAATGAATCTGCATCAACTTCATCTTTCCCTTCTGCTCCAGATGACCTCTTCGACCTTGAAAACTTCACCTACATCTCTTCTACCTCTTCTTCTTTTCCTTCTTCAGAATCATGTCAAACTTCTGAAGATCTATCCTCTCTTAAGAAGTGTTCTGTATCTAAATTCTTTACCTCCAATTCTTCCTATCAAATAAATTCTCTAGACCAAGATGAACAAATATCTACTCTTTTATCCCCTACCTTGGATAATGTACCTGTAGATGTTCCTGAACATGTTCAAACTTCCCCATAAGCAAATTCTCCTGGCCCCACTGAAAACTCACCTTCTTCCGATGCTGCCTCTTCAAATAACTGTTTGGACATCATTCCCTTCAGCAGAAATCATCCTCTAGAACAAATCTTAGGTGATTTAAATAAAGGTGTCCAAACTAGGAGCCAGATTTCGAACTTCTGCCTTCATGCGACCTGTTTTTCCCAAGTTTAGCCTTCCAAATATCAAGAAGCTCTTAAAGATAATAATTGGGTAGAGGCTATGCAGGATGAACTATTACAGTTCAAGAGGAAAAATGTTTGGACTCTCTACCCCTTGCCAGCAATAAAATACCCTATCGGAACTAGATGGGTATTCAGAAATAAAACAGATGACAGAGGCATTGTGATAAAAAATAAAGCCATATTGGTAGTGCAAGGGTACTACCAAGAGGAAGGCATCGATTATGATGAAACTTTTCTCCAGTGGCCAGACTAGAAGCCATCAGACTCTTCTTAGCATTTGCTATATCCCATAATATAAAGGTATGTCAAATGGATATAAAAAGTGCATTCGTGTATGGAACAATAAAGGAGGAAGTCTATGTGTGTCAACCTCAAGGATTTGATGATGTTCATCATCCTGATTGGGTGTACAGACTAGACAAAGCACTTTATGGTCTGAAACAAGCACCTAGAGCATGGTATGACACTCTCTCTCAATTTCTTCTCTCTAATAAATTTTCTCGGGGAACCATTGATAAGACTTTGTTCATCAAGAGGGTAGACAAGGAACTTTTGCTGGTTCAAATTTATGTCGATGACATCATTTTTGGATCAACAAAACCTTCCTTGTGTGAACAATTTTCTAAATTAATGTCTTCTAAGTTTGAAATGAGTGCTTTAAGTGAACTAAAAACATTTTTAGGACTCCAAGTCAAACAAACCCCCAATGGGACTTTCATTCATCACTCTAAATATGTAAAGGACCTTTTAAATAAATTTGATATGAATTATTGCAAAATAATTTCTACCCCCATGGCTACAAGTCCAGGAATAAGTCCAGATGAAATGATGAACCTGTAGATCAAACCCTCTATAGGTGCATGATTGGATCTTTGATGTATCTTATTGCATCGAGGCAAGACCTCTTGTATGCAACATGTGTCTATGCAAGATACCAATCAGCCCCAAACAATCCCATTTGTCATTTGTGAAGAGTATACTCAGATATCTTAAAGGCACTCATGTGCTAGGTATCTGGTATCCTGCTAACCAAACTTGTAAGCTTGTTGGTTTTTCAGATAGTGATTATGCTGGATGCTCGCTCACCAGAAAGTCTACTTCGGGAGGATGTCAGTTCTTTGCAAATTTCTTAGTGTCATGGCAAAGCAAAAAGCAAATGTAGGTGTCAAATTCAACTGTTGAAGCTGAGTACATTGCAACAGCCCATTGCACTGCCCAAATCCTTTGGTTACAGTACCAACTGCTGGATTTTGGAATAATTGAACTAAAAACGCCTCTCCTAATAGACAGGGAAGCTGCCAAAAATATAATAAAGAATCCTGTCTACCATTAAAAAACCAAACACACAGAAATAAGGCATCACTTCATTAGAGACTGTTTTGAAAAGGGACTAATTGTCCCAGAACATGTCTCTACAAGTGACCAAATAGCATATATATTTACCAAACCCTTGGACTCTTCAACTTTCTCTAAGTTTGTGGCCAAACTGGGAATGATAAATATGAGCTAATAAACATGGTTAAGAATGTGTTTCTAAAACCTTTAAATAAATACATAAAAGGATAATCTTAAATGGTTATCCTAACAACGGATATTTGATAAACCACTGTTGAAGCGACCTTGGTCTCTCTCAGTGGTTATCCCATAACACGGATAGGTTTAGTGGTTATTATAGCCACTGTTTCATATCTATCCGCAGTTAAAACCTTCGTTGTTACACTTTAAACCTTCCGTGGTTTATTTCCCTTCCGATGTCTCCTTTTTCTTCCGAGACTTTTAACCTCAATACTTATCCATGGTTACTTTCCTTCGAGGACAAGGTTCTTCCGATGTTAAAAATTTTTTTCGCGGTTAACTTTTCTTCTCTATAGTTAACTAATTCTTGAGACTTACGTCTGATTTGACGGTCACTAATCGCTCTGCAAGATTAGACCCCCTACAATTAATTGAATTGACCCTCATTAATTGTGCTCATGGCTCGATAATCTCCTTGCATTTTACCATTTTACCCCTCTCTTCTCTAATGACCACTGATATTATTTATATCAATGGTTACCCTCTTAAGTCCTTCCGTTCTTTCACAATAACTCAACGAAGTTGCTTGATCTTCCTTTGATCAAGAAAACTCTTCGTTCAAATTTGAATCTTTCGAATGCTGCTCATGGCGAAGGACAATTGCTTGTCAGGCATGTCGCCTGGCACGACGCAATTACACTAATTTCGTCTGAGATTGATGCTCATGATGATGGTGTAACGGCATCGGACCAGGCTTCATTCCTTACAAAGCTTTGTCTGTACTTCAGGGTGTGCATAAATGTACTTCGTTGTCGTTTGTTCTTCTCTCTCATGATCACATGTTTGTCCAATGGGTAAAAGCCTAAGTTTAAGCTTTTGATATGATATAAGTAGTGGCAGTTTTTATTTTTGAAACCGCCCTTGTGTGCGAACGGTTAAACTTCCTCATCTCTTTTTCTCTAAAGCAAAGTGTGTACTTACATTTTGCGCTCATAACTGCTCGG
Organism: Mikania micrantha; assembly: GCA_009363875.1. Taxonomy (NCBI): domain Eukaryota; kingdom Viridiplantae; phylum Streptophyta; class Magnoliopsida; order Asterales; family Asteraceae; genus Mikania; species Mikania micrantha. The sequence goes on along the minus strand of CM018694.1, from coordinate 4,989,000 downwards.
TGTTCATTGTCGCAAAAGAAAAATGGCCTTGAAAATCAAGCCGATCCACAACATCGGAGCTTACCTTGTCAAATCTTCTGAGTACCCTCACTACAACGAAGAAATAGACATTCTGGTAAACTCCTTCGCTCATACTGCTCTCATTCTAAACCCCCTATATCGGAAGTTGCTCTAAACCAGTTTTGGGCAAACTCATCCTTGGTGACAAAGGATGACTCTGTTGAAAGCATCACTTCAGTGGTCGCTGGTCAACGAGTCACCGTCACTCCCACCAAAATAAGCGTTGCCCTAAATCTGAACGACACCGAGGCTCCCACAACTGTTTCCTTAAAACTTCTTCATAATGCTTTTTGTAACACCCCGACCGATGGCGAAAACGTCGGGATGTCACGTGGGATGTGTAGATTGTTCAAAAGCTCGTGGGCATCTAAATCAAATCATCATATATCATTCAATCAACCAAAATAATTACACAAAAATCATGTCTATCATGAATTAGTTACATCAAATACAAAAGAGATTTAGCTATCTAACTAAATTCTATTCGCCAGAAATTCAGTTATTTAGCTAAGTCCAAGATCCTATATCATGATGTCCAAAAGTGTGAGTTCTTCTTCCTCAACCTACTTAGCATCATTACCTGAAACATGTGAAAATCAAGTGTCAACTACAAAGTAGTTGGTGAGTAATCATAAGTTTTATATTTAAAACAAATGTTTTACAAAAGGGTTTCAAGAGTTTATATTTTGTTGATAACATCCGCATGAACATCTGTGAGATCATTCAACACAATATTCAAATACGCAATCCCAACACATAATTCAACCACCTAATCACATATATTAATAAATCATAGATAATCAATCATATGTCCAATCAACCAATCACAATCCATCAATATTCACAATTAATATAAGTGACCATACATGTATCATTGTATATGACCAAGGTCAGTGACAACGACACACGGAGTTGTGGAAACATCCACGTGACAATACATGCAAACATTGAGGAAGACCGAAGTCAACCACAACGAATACACGGAGTTGTGGAAACATCCACGTGACAATACATGCAGTTGTCGCGAATGACACAAAGTCATTAGCTTCAACTCATGGAATAGTGATAATACATGCAGTCATTACAGATGACCAAGGTCATTAGTAACAACTCATGGAATATGACAATCCATAACTATGGATCTCATACAAGTAAATAAGTGTCATCCCTGTGTTATCAAGTCAATATGTAAATTGGTGTACATGCTTCACCTCCGAGTTTAGAAACAAAATAGTTGAAAAGAAATGGAGGTTATGAAAACTCACCTGAGTCCTTAGAATCAGTGTTTCTGTAGAATACACGCTCGCGTAAGAGAAATCAAAACAACTCAATAACCTGTATTTAACATACGTTTGTGTTCATAAGTTTATGTGTTTTATCACAATTTAATATCCATACTTGTTCGCTTCTAATTAATCATTGTGTCGTTAACTTAGTTTATCTCGTCTAAGTTAGAATGACCCCACTAATACTTTATAATTAACCACCATTTATTTATAAATTAAACTCGTCAGTTTATCTATATAATGGTGATAAACTAAATTTGAAATCTTACAATTAATCATTAGTTATTTTAAAGGAGTCGATCTTGTATTATCATAGTGCGAGTATGAAGTTACACATATAGTGAAAGTGGTGAACCCTATACACACCTATATATATATATATATATATATATATATATATGTTCCTTATGTGCATGCATGGGTAATTAAGTTAACCAATAGCTTGTTATTTTATTGAATTAAAGTAGATCTATTTGAACTTAGCTTAAGTCATTCCCATAGCTCATTTTAGTACTTAAATTCTCAAGTTAAAACATATCTTTATTATGAAAACATGGTCACTTAAAATACTCATGCATGCGTGAGAGTCCCCATCTATTAATTTCCTTTTATCCACCCTTAAACCTTAGTTCGAATCTTAGGTTTTTAAAGAGATCAATTCCAGCGAACCCTAGGCATGATTATTCCTAGGTTTGCTGCCTTAGCAGCTCCACGAACCTTTAGGTTCGCTGCCTTGTGAATCCACGAACCCTTAGGTTCGGCCAATTCTCTTCTAGGTTTGCCCTGCAAGTTGTTAGGTTTAAACCAACTAAGGTTCGTCTAGAACACACACACACAGGTTCGCGAGTTTGCTGATCATAGGGTTCGGCGAGATAATTAGAAAGGTTCGGTGGTCCTTAAAAGGTTCGGCTAACCCATAAGGTTCGCCCCAAGTAGAGGAAGGTTCGCTCCACAACAGGGTTCGGCCTCTAGGGTTCGCTGCACCCTACAGGTTCGTGGTACTATTGGTTCGTCCAGCCTGTCGAAGGTTCGGCCACAAGATGAGCAAAGGTTCGGCCACCAGATGAGCAAAGGTTCGGCCAAGCCAAGATGCTAGGGTTCGTGGCCTTCATGGAGGAGATAGGTTCGGCACATCTGCTTTCCCGCCCATGGAGGTTCGGCCAACAAGGATGAGGTTCGTTGCAGGGCAGGGTTCGGCTACCCTGGGTTCGCGACCAGCACTGCACCGGCTACTGTTCATCATCTCCTTCGATATCAAGCCATAGCAGGTCCATCCATGGTTCCAGCACTCTCATAGTTATGCGGTTTAGGGTTTTTTAGAGTAAAACAATAGTTTAAACACAAGACTCTATCTTAGTTCATGTTTAGGGTGAGAAACCGAAAATAAAGTACAAGATTTACCTCTAATTGTCGATCAAACACTGGGTTTCTTTGTATCTTCTTGTTCCTCTCGATCACACGAACGCGTGGACACCAAGATCTCTTTAATCCGCCAAGAATTGAAGAAGAAAATCTAGAGAGAAGTTAGAGAGAAGATGGGTGACGAATTTGGTAGTTCTAGAGAGAGAAAGGGTTTGTGAAATGAGGGAAATGGTGGAGTCTTCCACCATTTGTATCTATCCCGCTCCCGCGTGTTCGGTCTCGTTTATTTCGCGATATTAATTATAAATTCTCGGTTTTTGCTCGTGAAATATATTTAATCATAAAATGTTTAAATGAATTGGTTTCGTTAAAATAAAATGATTTAAATAGTTTATTTCGTAAAACGATTTCATTTTATTTACGATACTTTATTTATTCAAATAAAATAATTTATTCGGTTTTGTTTTAGGCTGTGATTCCTAATAAATATTTTCAGTTTTCATTTAATAATTTAATATCGTTAGATATTATTTAATTACCTAGTCGAAACACGTTACTTACGTACGTATTCGCAAAGATCGTCACATTTCCGAATCCGACGCTCATATCGTATTTCGATTCGATTTACGAATTAAGGAATATCGTTTCAGAATATTATTCTTAATAATTATATTCGTATGAATCGTCACCCAAGCGAATACGCTTATTAAGTTAGTATTTCTGAATTAATATTCGTGTTTAACTTGTGTTCATAACCTCACCATCGCGTAATCATTTCCAATTTTATTTCCATTATTTTATTAACTTTAATATCATGATTCCCAATCCAAAAACCCATCAAACCAAGTCACTGACACATCCGTGATAGACCGAAATATGCATATGTATAGGGCATATGTAGGGGTCAGTCGCAACTGCCCCAGCCACCGTCCCACCTCTATTTCGATAAACCATGACCATGTGTCCTTGACTATGTTTAGCAACCATACAACAACCAACTCAAACTCCTTTCCATTTCCAAGTCCATAAACCATTATCTGTGTTTTCATCTGCGATAAAACTCTCTGGTCCTGTTTAGTTGATTACAACTAAACTTTCCATGGTTTACGCGTATAATAATATATTCTAAATATGTATACCAATAAAAGTGATAATCATCAAATAATACATTATCATTAATAATTATAAATCTCAGGTCGTAACAGTACAATCGTACGGATGTACGGACGACCGGAAATAAAGTGATGTTACAGTCTCCCCTAGTTGAAGGAATTTCGTCCCGAAATTCAACTTGGAGTGACCGTAGTAAATAAATGTGGGTACTTAAGCTTCATCTGATCTTCCCGTTCCCAGGTGAATTCTGGACCCCGCTTCGATTCCCAACGTACTTTGACAATTGGAATTCTACTGCGTTTGAGCTTTTTAACCTCACGATACATTATCTCGACTGGTTTTTCAACAAAGTGCATGGTATCATCGACACGAATGTCATCGAGTGGTACCTGAAGATCCTGATCAGCTAAGCACTTTCTTAAATTGGACACGTGAAACGTTGGGTGTACATTACTAAGTTCAGGAGGAAGTTCCAACTTATATGTAACTTTCCCGATCCGTTCAAGGATCTTAAAAGGGCCAACATATCGTGGAGCAAGCTTACCCTTTTTCCTGAATCGCACAACGCCCTTCCAAGGCGACACTTTAAGTAATACCATATCTCCCACTTCAAAGTCTAAAGGTTTTCGTCGTTTATCCGCATAACTCTTCTGTCGACTGCGTGCAGTGAACAGATTGTCACGGATTTGGCGGATTTTGTCAGTCGTCTCCTGAATAATCTCGGGACCAGTGATCTGCGAATCGCCGACCTCGGTCCAACAAATAGGTGAACAGATTGTCCCGGATTTGGTGGATTTTGTCAGTCGTCTCCTGAATAATCTCGGGACCAGTGATCTGCGAATCGCCGACCTCGGTCCAACAAATAGGTGACCGACATTTTCTGCCATAAAGAGCTTCAAACGGCGCCATACCGATGCTCGCGTGATAACTGTTGTTATACGATAACTCGACCAATGGTAAGTGGCTATCCCAGTTGCCACCGAAGTCGATGACAAAAGCTCTCAACATGTCTTCCAGTGTTTGAATCGTCCGTTCTGTCTGACCATCCGTTTGAGGATGATAAGCGGTGCTAAGATCCAGTCTTGTTCCAAAAGCTTCGTGAAGTGATTCCCAAAATCGTGCCGTGAAACGAGCATCACGATCCGATATTATACTTAAGGGAATTCCATGTCGACTAACGATCTCATCAATATAAATACGAGCTAACTTCCGCACAGGGTACGTTTCACGTATCGGTAAGAAATGAGCCGACTTGGTTAATCTATCAACTATCACCCAAATACTATCCTTACCATTTGCGGTTCGTGGGAGTTTAGTAATGAAATCCATGGAGATATTCTCCCACTTCCACATGGGTATTTCCGGTTGTAATAACAGTCCCGAAGGTCGTTGGTGTTTCGCCTTGACTTTAGCACAGTTAAGGCACTTGGATACATATTCAGCAATGTCCTTCTTCATTCCAGGACACCAGTACAAGTCCCTAAGGTCTTGATACATCTTATCAGCACCCGGATGGATTGAGTAACGAGACTTATGAGCTTCATCCATAATCACCATCCTAAGATCCCCTCTGTTCGGTATCCACAACCGATTCAAATAGTACATCAAACCATCATCCTTAGTTTCCAATAATATCTCAGCCCCGCAAGACATCTCACTTTTCAAGTTATCCTGAGCCAATAAGTGTTGTTGGGCTGTGAGAACATCATTACGGAGACTAGTGTGCACTCGGACACTATGAATCTGAACTTGACTTTTGCGACTAAGCGCATCTGCTACTACATTCGCTTTACAAGGGTGGTAGCGAATTTCACAGTCATAATCGTTTAACAGTTCAACCCATCTCCGTTGTCTCATGTTAAGTTCCTTTTGATCGAGAATATGTAGCAAACTCTTATGATCAGTAAACACTACACACTTAGTGCCATAAAGATAGTGTCTCCATATCTTTAAGGCAAACATGACTGCACCAAGTTCCAAGTCGTGTGTAGTGTAGTTATTCTCGTGAACTTTCAACTGTCTTGATGCATAGGCAACAACCTTTCCCCGTTGCATGAGAACACAACTGAGGCCTAGGTTGGATGCATCACAGTAAACCACAAAATCATCGTTTCCATCAGGCAGTGTCAAGACGGGAGCATCACAAAGCTTCTGCTTCAAAGTCTGAAATGCCTCTTCTTGCTTTGGTCCCCACTCGTATGGTTTATTCTTCTGAGTCAAAGAAGTGAGAGGGACAACAATCCTATAGAAATTCGAAATAAACCGCCGATAGTAACCGGAAAGTCCAAGAAATGATCGAATCTCCGTCGGTGTCGTCGGCGTACTCCAATTCTTCACCGCATCAATCTTTGCAGGGTCCACGTGAACACCATTTTCATTGACTATGTGTCCCAAGAACTGAACTTCCTTAAGCCAAAATTCACATTTGGAGAATTTGGCATACAGTTGTTCTTTTCTCAAGAGCTCCAAAATCAACTTAAGGTGTTGCTCGTGTTCTGCTTTGCTCTTAGAATATATCAGAATATCATCAATGAATACAATCACAAATTTATCCAAGTATGGCCTGCAAACGCGGTTCATGAGGTCCATGAAAACCGCTGGTGCATTGGTAAGGCCGAAAGGCATTACCAGAAATTCATAATGGCCATATCTGGTTCTGAAAGCTGTCTTGGGAATATCATCATCATGTACGCGAAGCTGATGATATCCAGACCTGAGATCGATCTTTGAAAACCATGCCGAGCCTTGAAGCTGATCGAAGAGATCAACGATACGCGGCAGTGGATATCGATTCTTAATCGTGAGTGTGTTCAATTCGCGGTAATCGATGCACATTCGGAATGACCCGTCCTTCTTCTTGACAAACAGGACCAGTGCACCCCATGGCGAATGGCTCGGGCGAATGAATCCTTTATCAGTCAACTCTTGCAGTTGGCTCGCCAGTTCTTGCAACTCCGAAGGCGCAAGTCTATAGGGAGCTTTGGCAACTGGGTTCGCACCAGGTACTAAGTCAATTCGAAACTCTACTTGACGTTCTGGTGGAAGACCCGGCAAATCATCTGGAAATACTTCAGGAAAATCTCTGATTACAGGGACGTCTTCAATGCTCTTTCCTTTCTCTTTCTTCTCCACAATATGCGCTAAGAATGCTATACATTTCTTCCTAAGGTACTTGTGTGCTTTAGTGCAGGACATCAGCTTAAGACCTTTACTAGAAGTTTCTCCGAAAACTCTTAAGAGTTCACCCGAAGGTAAAGGAATAGGAATGTATTTCTCATGACATACAATCTCCGCTTTGTGGGTGGCTAACCAATCCATGCCTATGATAACATCGAAGCTACCAAGATGCATAGGTATGAGATCAATTGGGAAAACGTGATCACTTAAGTTCACAGTACATCGAATAATAACAGTGTCAATATCAATAGTGTTTCCGTCAGCCACTTCCACGTTAAACGGTTTATCTAAATATGTATGTGTTCTACCAAGCAAGTACTCAAAATCATATGAAACGAAACTCCTATCGACACCAAAATCAAATAAGACAGATGCATAAGAGTTGTTGATCAAAAATGTACCGTTGACCACATCTTGGTTGGCTTGAGCAGCTGGAGCATTCAGTTGAAACGCCCGGCCTCTTGCCACCCTCTGATTGTTCCCGGTCAACTTTGGGCCCTGATTCCTGAAATGACCCACTTCACCACACTCGTAACAGGCTCTTTCCTATACAGGTACTTGGCGAACAGGTGCGGCTTGTATCGGTTGAACTTGCGGAGCGGGCAATGCCAGCGGAGCAGGTTGCATCCTTTGTGCTTGCAGTGCACTCTGACAGACATTGGCAAAATGACCATACTTGCCACAGTTTTTGCAAACGCGACATGGCATGTTTGGTGCGTGATGATATCTGCAGGTATTACATTGGGGAGTATTCCCAACATAATTTCTGGCAGTGGTGTTGTTAGATGATTGCTGCACAGACTTAGCAGCAGGAGCAGTGACCATAAGTTCCTGGTCTTCCTCTTTTAGTTGCTGCTTTTTGAAGAACTAACAGCCTCAGCCTTTACTTCGGTCTTTGTCTCCTTTATAGCAGTCTTCACCTCAGTCTTCTTCGTTCCCTTCCTTGTGAGTGTTCCAGCCTTTACGTGATTATCAGTGAGTGTAGCAGACAAACGGATTGCAGCCTCTAGTGTTTTGGGATTGCTCCCATAAACAGTGTCCTGGATCTGCATCGGCAGTCTGCCGATATACTTCTCAATAGCTCTCTCAAGTGGTGTAACAAGGTGAGGCACCAGCAGACTGTACTCGTGGAAACGAGTATTGTAGATGACGTTCTCGCCACTATCTTGTTTGAGTTCGCAGAACTCAGTCTCCAGTTTCCTCATCTCATTACAAGGACAAAATTCAGTGGTCATCAGATTTTTGACCTCTGTCCACGTCAGTGCAAGGGCAGCATCAACTCCCCTAGTTCGTTTCTCCCCATTCCACCATGTTAGTGCTCTCTTTTGGAAAACACTAGTGGCATAACGAACTTTCAGATTATCGGGGCAATCGTTGTTGATGAAAGTGTTCTCCATACTCTCGAACCACTGCAGCAGACCAATGGCAGTTTCAGAACCTGTAAACTTTAGTGGGTTACAGGAGTTAAAGTGTTTGAATGTGCAAGTTGGCGGGTTTGCACCACCTCTGTTCTGATTGATATTCTGGTTGGCTTGAGTTAACTGGTTCACCAATCCAGAAATAAGGTTTGCTAACTCTTGTATGCCGGAGTTGGCATTACCGTTAGCATCTTCCGAGTTCGTATCGTCTCCGTTGTGACGGCGTGGCGGCATGTTTCTGAAGAAATAGAAACATGTTACTACCGTTTACAACGTAAATCATACATACTATAATCGAATGAGTTCATTTTAAACAGTTAGGATTACATATAGGAACTATATTTTTATCCTATCTGTTATTAAAATCATAACATTTATAAATTTCCTAATATTATACTAAGTGTCCTAACTAATATTAGTTAACTATTCCTAGGTTTCATACATTCCCCACCCTATATCAACACTGACAACTTCCCGATGCAATGCAACAAGCTTATATATAGGGCATATGCAGAGGTAGATCGCAATCTCCCCTACACCGTCCCACCACCGTTTCATTGCAACACGATTATGCCCTTGTTAGAATTTAGCGTGTATCATGTATCTTACCATAGCCTCACTTCACAAACCTTATCCTAAGTAGGATAATTTTTAGTGAAGTGGTCTATAGTTCCCTTGGACAATTAGGTTCGCCTAATGTCTAGGTTCACCTGACATGTAGGTTCGCCTATTTCTAAGTTCACCTAATGTCTAAGTTCACCTGACATTAAAGTTCCCCTAATGTCTAAGTTCACTAAAAGTCCATACTAATCCCAATGTCCATAATTATCAATGAGGGTTCATATCATCACTAAGTGTTAGTATCATCACTAGGCGTTTATATTATCATTCAAGTCATCAATCTATCGCTAAGTGTTCGCGTCGTTCATTGATCCTATGCACCCTACGTGTCCAATAAGTGTATTCACAAGTGATTTTATAAGTATTCATTGAGTGTGATCATCCATGAGTCAATCCAAACCAATCCACCCGATGTACTGTAAATGGGCAGATAGTTTTCCCAAACGGGCAGTTCCCTTATTCCTCGATACTAACATCCACCCGATGTACTGTAAATGGTATATGTATAGGGCACATGATAAGGGTAGGTCGCAACCGCCCAAACCACCGTCCCACCACCTTTACAATACACCACGAGTATGTCCTTATCGAGTCATTAGGGCACAAATAAGCAAATAATTAGTAAACAACATATATAGATCAGATGTATAACAGGAGTTCAATTAACATGTAATAAACACATAAGCATGAAATCCTGAATATACTAACTAGTGTATGAAATAATTCAAACTACCGTATCCTATGGTTATAGACTAGGTCAACCATTTTTAGTAACCTAATTCCCTATAACCCAGGCTCTGATACCAATTTGTAACACCCCGACCGATGGCGGAAACGTCGGGATGCCACGAGGGATGTGTAGATTGTTCAAAAGCTCATGGGCATCTAAATCAAATCATCATATATCATTCAATCAACCAAAATAATTACACAAAAATCATGTCTATCATGAATTAGTTACATCAAATACAAAAGAGATTTAGCTATCTAACTAAATTCTATTCGCCAGAAATTCAGTTATTTAGCTAAGTCCAAGATCCTATATCATGATGTCCAAAAGTGTGAGTTCTTCTTCCTCAACCTACTTAGAATCATTACCTGAAACATGTAAAAATCAAGTGTCAACTACAAAGTAGTTGGTGAGTAATCATAAGTTTTATATTTAAAACAAATGTTTTACAAAAGGGTTTCAAGAGTTTATATTTTCTTGATAACATCCGCATGAACATCTGTGAGATCATTCAACACAGTATTCAAATACGCAATCCCAACACATAATTCAACCACCTAATCACATATATTAATAAATCATAGATAATCAATCATATGTCCAATCAACCAATCACAATCCATCAATATTCTCAATTAATATAAGTGACCATACATGTATCATTGTATATGACCAAGGTCAGTGACAACGACACACGGAGTTGTGGAAACATCCACGTGACAATACATGCAAACATTGAGGAAGACCGAAGTCAACGACAACGAATACACGGAGTTGTGGAAACATCCATGTGACAATACATGCAGTTGTTGCGAATGACACAACGTCATTAGCTTCAACTCATGGAATAGTGACAATACATGAAGTCATTACAGATGACCAAGGTCATTAGTAACAACTCATGGAATATGACAATCCATAACTATGGATCTCATACAAGTAAATAAGTGTCATCCCTGTGTTATCAAGTCAATATGTAAATTGGCATACATGCTTCACCTCCGAGTTTAGAAACAAAATAGTTTAAAAGAAAGGGAGGTTATGAAAACTCACCTGAGTCCTTAGAATCAGTGTTTCTGTAGAATGCGTGCTCGCGTAAGAGAAATCAAAACAACTCAATAACCTGTATTTAACATATGTTTGTGTTCATAAGTTTATGTGTTTTATCACAATTTAATATCCATACTTGTTCGCTTCTAATTAATCATTGTGTCGTTAACTTAGTTTATCTCGTCTAAGTTAGAATGACCCCACTAATACTTTATAATTAACCACCATTTATTTATAAATTAAACTCGTCAGTTTATCTATATAGTGGTGATAAACTAAATTTGAAATCTTACAATTAATCATTAGTTATTTTAAAGGAGTCGATCTTGTATTATCATAGTGCGAGTATGAAGTTACACATATAGTGAAAGTGGTGAACCCTATAACACCTATATATATGTATATATATATGTTCCTTATGTGCATGCATGGGTAATTAAGTTAACCAATAGCTTGTTATTTTATTGAATTAAAGTAGATCTATTTGAACTTAGCTTAAGTCATTCCAATAGCTCATTTTAGTACTTAAATTCTCAAGTTAAAACATACCTTTATTATGAAAATATGGTCACTTAAAATACTCATGCATGCTTGAGAGTCCCCATCTATTAATTTCCTTTTATCCACCCTTAAACCTTAGTTCGAATCTTAGGTTTTTAAAGAGATCAATTCCAGCGAACCCTAGGAATGATTATTCCTAGGTTCGCTGCCTTAGCAGCTCCACGAACCTTTAGGTTCGTTGCCTTGTGAATCCACGAACCCTAATGTTCGGCCAATTCTCTTCTAGGTTTGCCCTGCAAGTTGTTAGGTTTAAACCAACTAAGGTTCGTCTAGAACACACACACAGGTTCACGAGTTTGCTGATCATAGGGTTCGGCGAGATAATTAGAAAGGTTCGGTGGTCCTTAAAAGGTTCGGCTAACCCATAAGGTTCGCCCCAAGTAGAGGAAGGTTCGCTCCACAACAGGGTTCGGCCTCTAGGGTTCGCTGCACCTTACAGGTTCGTGGCACTATTGGTTCGTCCAGCCTGTCGAAGGTTTGGCCACAAGATGAGCAAAGGTTCGGCCACCAGATGAGCAAAGGTTCAGCCAAGCCAAGAAGCTAGGGTTCATGGCCTTCATGCAGGAGATAGGTTCGGCACATCTGCTTTCCCGCCCATGGAGGTTCGGCCAACAAGGATGAGGTTCGTTGCAGGGCAGGGTTCGGCTACCCTGGGTTCGCGACCAGCACTGCACCGGCTACTGTTCATCATCTCCTTCGATATCAATCCATAGCAGGTCCATCCATGGTTCCAGCACTCTCATAGTTATGTGGTTTAGGGTTTTTCAGAGTAAAACAATAGTTTAAACGCAAGACTCTATCTTAATTCATGTTTAGGGTGAGAAACCGAAAATAAAGTATAAGATTTACCTCTAATTGTCGATCAAACACTGGGTTTCTTTGTATCTTCTTGTTCCTCTCGATCACACGAACGCGTGGACACCAAGATCTCTTTAATCCGTCAATAATTGAAGAAGAAAATCTAGAGAGAAGTTAGAGAGAAGATGGGTGACGAATTTGGTAGTTCTAGAGAGATCTTATTCTTAGGCTGTGATTCCTAATAAATATTTTCAGTTTTCATTTAATAATTTAATATCGTTAGATATTATTTAATTACCTAGTCAAAACGCGTTACTTACGTACGTATTCGCAAAGATCGTCACCTTTCCGAATCCGACGCTCGTATCGTATTTCGATTCGATTTACGAATTAAGGAATATCATTTCAGAATATTATTCTTAATAATTATATTCGTGTGAATCGTCACCCACGCGAATACGCTTATTAAGTTAGTATTTCTGAATTAATATTCGTGTTTAACTTGTGTTCGTAACCTCACCATCACATAATCATTTCCAATTTTATTTCCATTATTTTATTAACTTTAATATCATGATTCCCAATCCAAAAACCCATCAAACCAAGTCACTGACACATCCGTGATAGACCGAAATATGCATATGTATAGGGCATATGTAGGGGTCAGTCGCAGCTGCCCCAGCCACCGTCCCACCGCTATTTCGATAAACCATGACCATGTGTCCTTGACTATGTTTAGCAACCATACAACAACCAACTCAAACTCCTTTCCATTTCCAAGTCCTTAAACCATTATCTGTGTTTTCATCTGCGATAAACTCTCTGGTCCTGTTTAGTTGATTACAACTAAACTTTCCATGGTTTACGCGTATAATAATATATTCTAAATATGTATACAAATAAAAGTGATAATCATCAAATAATACATTATCATTAATAATTATAAATCTCAGGTCGTAACAGTACAATCGTACGTATGTACGGACGACCGGAAATACAGTGATGTTACACTTTTGTTAAGTGTGGTTATCATGGTGACCTGAAAAACAGGACCTTGTACAAAGCTTTCTTCTACCCTAAGTACAAGTTCCTGTATCACACCATTTAACAGTGTCTGTCTCAAAAGTCGACGAGTTGGGAAGAAATGCCATATGACATGCAGTATGTCATGTATGTTGTTCTGTCCAATGAAAAGGTCAACTTATTTCAAATAATTTTTGACCATCTGGTACATCACCAGAAAAGTCCCAAGTTTCTGTTGTATCCTAGGTTTGTAATGGCCTGTCTCTTTGCTGACCTTAATAAGGTTTGTCATATTGCTCCTCTTACCACTATCAAGGGCATTGACAAACAGGTGTTCACTAGAATGAACACGGATGCAAGAAAAATGGATGACACTGAGGAAACACCCATCTTCGGTGAACCCACATCCACCTCTTCTTCCACACCTGTAAAGGTACCGGCCAAAAGAAAAGCCTCTACCAAAGCCTCTAAACCTAAGAAGCCCAAAAAAACTGTTCAGGAAGATGAGATCCCTGAACATGTCTCTGCCCCCACTGGGCAATTGGATACATCTGTTCCATTCTCACAGATGAATCAAGCATCTCAACCCCACCTAGCTCCTCATCAACCCTCTCAACAGGATGATGTCGTACTCCAAAGGGAACCTTCTCTAACCACTGAAATGTCACTTGACACTCAGATGGCAGTCCACTCTCCCAAGGACATCTCTATTTCCTCCCCATATATGGCCCTTAACTATGCTACCCATGTTCTCCAGTAGATTGATTCTGTGTTTGAGCAACTTGGTTCTCCTCCCCTATCTCCAATAGAGGAACATCAACATTAAACCTTTGCTCAAACTCATCAATCTCCTACCCTTTGAGAAGAGGATGAGATCAGGATGTCCAATCCATTTAGACTTCTTGATCATATATTTGGAGCATCCATCTCACATGAGACTCCAATGGGTTCTCATTTGAATGGATCAGGCAATAAGACTCCAGATATGGCAACAGCCCATGAAGTTCTTGAAACTGAGGCTGGAAATCCCCGAAACAAAGAAAAAGGAGTCCATGACATTCCTGAGATGGACTCAGGTCATGATAAAACTGACTCATTAATCAAGGATTCGGATGACATCCGTAAAAGGATGGACGAATCAGATCTTAATATAAAGGAATTGATGTATTCTGTTGCTCACATTCAGGCTGATGTGACTAAGCTTACTAAGCTTGTCTCAACAGTCTTGAGTAACCAAGCCCTGCAACCCAAATCCATCCCCATGCAGGCACCTTTACTTGAAGGTCCTTCAAACACTTCACCTACTTCCACTGCCCCCACCTTCTCACCTCAAGTTTTTCAAGAAGTGTTAAACCCACTTCTTACTGCCCATCTTACTACCCTGCTTCAAACCTTTACCCACCAATTCCTCATCACTCAAAAGATCTAACTGGATCTACTTAAAATTTCAGTAGATACCAAAGTCTCCTCCTTACAACATGAAGTCTCTAACCATACCAGATTTCTTGAGTCCCTTATTGGGATTGCTCCTCCTTCTCCCTGGTTCAAGGAACAGTCTGATGAAGCCAAAAAGAGGGAGAATGAAAGGCTCCTGTCTGCTGCCCAAGCTGCCAAAAGGGCAGAAGACAAGACTGAGCAAAGGAGGATGAAGCAAATAAGATTGAAAAATCAAGAGGCACTCCTCAAAGAAGCACTGGATCAACAGTTCCAAACTGAAGCTGCTAAGGCTAGCTTAGAGCAGAAGCAAAGGGAAGCTGAAGCTCAAATAAACACTGGAACATCTAGAGTATCCAGAAAACCCAAACCTTCTAAATCAGCTCCCACTGAGCAAATAAAGCCCACAACCACTGCCCCATCTTCTTTTGCCTCAACCAATCAGGACATACCAATTCCAACTGGTTCTGTCCAATCTGAGCACAACCCCGTCCTTCCTAAACATGTCTCTCCCACCATATCTATTCCCTCTTCACCCATACACACAAATAAAGAAAGCTCACCCACTCTTTCTCCAAACTCTGCTTCTCAAACCCTCCTAGAACTATCTTCCCAAACCTCCCTTCCTACCACTCTCAATGCCTCCAAAATTGGCAAAAACCAGCACCAATAATCACTCAGTATTTCTCAAGAAGACAAAAGAGTGTGGTCAGAAAAACCAAATCACTCAATAACATACCTCATAAACCTCCAACCCTTACTCAAGAACCCACCTCAGACTTAAATGATGGTCAGCCCATTGCCTCTCTTGTTTCAAGAAAGAGAAGGCTCACATTGGATGATGATGATGAGTCTGATCTTCCAAACACCTCCACAGCTCCCTCACAAATAAGACCAGCAGATGCTGAGAAACCACAAGCCTCTCCAATAAAGGAATCCTACTCACCTGTTAGGACCTTCCCTTCTGATGAAGACCTTCGGAAGATAAAGAATAAAGAAACGGAGAAGGAAAACTTGATTCTGGCTGGTCTAGAAGCCACTGGTCTCTCAGGAGATGAAATGGTAAGGACCTATCAAGAACAAATAGCCAGGTTGGATCAGCAGCAAGATAAAGCCTATCAGGCTGAGAAGGAATAGTTGATCAAGTACTTGTTGGATGAAGGGAAGTACAAGGTTGAAAACTTCAGCAACTGGGATATCACTAGCCTAAAAAATGAAGCTGAAGTTTTAACCAAAAGAATAAAAGCTGAAGTCAAGAAGAAAAAGACCATTGAGCAGAGGAAAAGAATAAAGCACATCCTCATCCAAAATCAATGGGGACCAAAGAACACAATAACAAGATGGAGAGATGATATTCTGTTTGATGAATGGTCAAAGTTCAAAAGAGAGAACAAAGATCACCCTGAGCTTTGGAAAGAAGTCACTTCTCCTTATCCTTCTCTAGTGACTCAGCTCAAGGATGCCAACCCAAGAACAATACTTGATCATTTGCTAAATGCACCTATGGGAAGTCTAGGTGTTGGGTCTGCAGAATCTCCATCTGCTGTCAAATTCAGACCCTGGGTTGATCTCAATAAGGAAATCCTTCCTGATCTTCTGATGAACTATGAGCCTCATCAGCATGATGTTGTAAAGAAGGTACTTGATTCAAATGATCAAGTGATAAGGAGAGAAATAATACATTGGCCAGCTGGAGCTCCTCTTCCTTTGGGTCCACCTTCTAAATCCCAGCCATCTCAGATCAAAAACTCAAGAACAAGAATAAAGAGATGGTTCTATGACTCTGTCTCCAAGAGCGTGGCCATTGAAAGATATAATGGCTCAAGAACCTTCTTCTCAAATTAAGATGAGATTCTCACCCTACCAACTGACGATCTGAAGGAAATGCAGCACAAGACTCTGGACAATGCTGATACAGAGTATGAAGTTCTGAACTATGTTCGAACTCTTAGGAATAAAATTGGTCTGGCATTAAAACAAAATAAACAGGTTTTGGCTTCATCAGTCCAGAGGGAGATTGTTGGAAAATAAGGACTGATGAGCAAAACCACTGAAACCAGACACTTGAATAAATCGCGGAATGAAAAGCCGCGGATACTACTCTTCCGGCTGAAGAATTGCTTCAGCATCGGAATATCAACAGCGGAAGATTCTCCAAAAAGAACTACTGCTGAACTTATCTACCTCAGAAGATATTAGCTGATCATGACATCTTCGGAAGACAACCATTGCATCGGAAGAAGTCAAATGACTCGGAAGACAATCTCCTCTTCCGAAATAATTGATTATTTAATCAGCTTTCGATGATCATCTTCCAAAATAATAACCACTGAACCCCAGTACAACTACTTCAACTTCAGAAGACCTGAAGACTCCTGAAGACTTTGTTTCCGTTGTTGACTTTGTATTTGTACTAGTCTTTTGATTCAGTGTCTGTAACAGTGTCAACTATTTGTCTTATTATTTCCTGTCTTGTATCTCAGAATGTTTGTGTATTTAAGTCCCAACATTCTCTGAATAATTTGAATTACTTCCCCCAAAATTCCTTGTGCTTTCTATCTGTTCTCTTCTCTTTCTAAGCAAGAAAACTAAACAACAAAAATAATATTGTGCAAAACTTTAGAGGGAGCTAAAACTAAAGCTTTGACTAAGTGTCTAAAGCCTTGTTCCTGGTGAAACAGCTACTCCTCGAGGTTCTTGTAGTTCAACAAAAATTGTGTGTATAAACTGAAAGCACACGGGTGTTATGGTATGATGTACTGACAGGCCTGCTATACAATTTTTAGACAATTAGTGTTTGCTCAAAATGTCTGATTTGTGGGATCTACTCTAGAAGACTGAACTAAGGGATAAATATATTATAACTCAAATCAATCATACACCTGGTATCATAGGATCTTATGAGGTTTCCAAAGATTCATGAGTTCAAATCCGTATACGTGCCACATTGCTGGGTCACAGCCTAGCTGAAGCCATCCATTCGGATAAGAATGATTGAATCATATTAAAATAAAAATATATTCGACTCTGTACACGTGCCACATTGCTGGGTCACAGCCTAGCTGAAACCGTCCATTCAGATAGGATAAGCTAGAAAAATACAAAAATAAAATAAGTTCAATTCAATATATGTGCCACATACTGGGTTGCAGCCTAGTTGAAGCCATCCATTTGGATAGAACTAAAATTCTCAGTCAATACAGTTCTGGCACGTGCCATATTGCTTTCTAAAAACCTAGCTAAAGTCGTCCATGAGAATGTATTGAACTTGAAATTGTTATTTGAAAGAAAAATGAAAAAATATAATAAATTGGGACCTTATAGAGCTTATGATCTTAGGTATTAAGCTATGCAAAGATGAGTCATAAACTAGTTCTGACCTTTGTTAGTGGACTAGAATGGGTAACTCAGTTAGAAGATGTAACATCAGTGCCAGAACCGTTACCGGAATAGTGATCATCACAGTAATATGAACAGTAAATCAGGTTCACATCTCAGTTGTTAATCATATATCATTATCATTTCAGGTTATCATAGAACAGATTCAAAATCATCTCAGAAACGTAACTCAGAATCATGGTTCATCAGTCAGATAATTATCTGGCAATACGGAACCATCATGTGATTGTTAGTTAGGATTCTATTATGTATAGACGTATGTGAGGCTTTACAGAACAAAACAACAACGGATGTCGTTACGTGAATGCTAAATTGACGGATTATTCGTATAGGTGACGATCTGTACGAATACATCTGAAAGTTTAACGTTCTTAACGATGTCCAATAATTATAAAACCATGTTGAAAAGTGTAGTTATCGTCGTATTCGTACGGGTGACGATTCGAACGAATACGCGCGACGACTGTACGATTCGATTTAAACAGTATACTTAATATTTTCAGAAAATTTAAATAAACGAAAGATATTTAGTTAATTTACTAGGAATTACCACCTAAAATAAATTTACAAACTCTTGTTTTAATACCGAGATGTTCGTTACGAAAACGAAACGACAACGACACTTTTACGCGAAACCGAGCAACCGAAATGAACCCGAATACCCGCGGGGTATAAAAAGCCTAAATGAGGCCAACAACCTCATTTAATTCAACTTCTCTCTCTCTCTACACCACAAATCCGGAACCCTCTCTCTCTCTAGAAATTCAAACTTCCAACACCTAGATCTCACTCGTTTCTTGATGAAATCTCGCGTTCTTGGTGTCTAAACGAAGCTCTAATCACCCTCTACACGAAAGTACAACAGATCGGGGGTAGAATCAACTGAATCCGAGGTAATCTAAGCTCAAAGTTGCGAAAAACTAGGGTTTTCTAACCCATTTGTTCGAACCCCTTGAACCCGACATTAGACCTCAAAAACCTTAGGGAAAACTAACTAAACTACACCTAGAGTGATGTAAGAACATGGGATGGTCTTAAATCTCGATTGAGTGGGTTGTTTCATGTGGAGTTACGACCGGCCGAATGGGGCACATCAGCTAGGCCGAATGGCCAGCCCTCCTCAAGCCGAAGGGCTTCATTCTCTCGGCCTCCCTGCGTTCGGTCCAAGGCCAATCGCCCCATCCTCATTCAGCCTAACCCGTTCAGTCGGCCACTTCTCATTCAGACCAAGTTCAGTTGGCCAAGACACTCATTCGATCGGTCCAAGCTTTGTCAGTCGGCCAAGACCTATCCGGCCAAGTCTCCCATTCGCTCGGGCATGCTCACTCGGCTACTCTCCTTCGGTCAAGTCCCTTCTCTTGACTACCTTTGGCCCCAAACCCCATTCGGCTCAAGCCCATTCGGCATTGTAAGACTTGAATCGGATTGGGTTGCTTCTGGATGAGAGGAGTAGTCGAGTGTGCGTGTGCATGCATGGGAATCGAGTGTGTGTGCATGGGGTGCATGGCTCGGGTACGTGGGGCAGGTTCGGTTGTGTAACATCACTGTACTTTAGGTTGTCCGTACATCCGTACATCCGTACGATTGTACTGTTATGACCTGAGATTTTGTAATTATTAATATTGACAAATTACTTGATGATTATCACTGTTACTGGTATACATGTTTATAACACATACTATATGCGTAAACCATGGGGAGTTTAGTTGTAACCCAACTGAACAGAACCAGAGAGTTTATCGCAGATGATTATACAGATTATGGATTTGGGTCGGAATGGAAATGAACTGGGAGTTTGTTATGGTCTGGTTGCTAAGCGTAGTCAAGGACACATGGTCATGGTTTATCGAAATAGCGGTGGGACGGTGTAGGGGAGGTTGCGATCTACCTCTGCATATGCCCTATACATATGCATATTTCGGCCTATCATGGATGTGTCAGTGACTAGGATTTAGCGGGTTTTGGTTTGGGAATGATAATATTAAAGTTAATAGAATAATGGAAGTGTAACTGAAATTAATTACGCGATGGTGAGGTTACGAACACATTGTAAACGCGAATATAAATTCAGAAATATTAACTTAATAGAAGTATTTGCGTGGGTGACGATTCAAACGAATATAATTATTGAGAATAATATTCTGAAATAATATTCCTTAAATAGTAAATCGAATCGAAATACGATACTAGCGTTAGATTCGCAAAGGTGACGATCTTTACGAGTACGTACGCGAGTAACGTGCTTCGACGAGATAATTAAATAATATTTAACGACATTAAATTAATAAAAGAAAACTGAAAACGTTTATTAGGAATCACAACCTAAAGTAATTTCGGATAAATTAATTTATTTATTAAATGTTTGATTTAACAAAAATAAACGGAGATCCTAATTTAAACGATTTAATTGGAAACTATTTTATTGTAAACGAAACTCAATTATTTAAATGTTTTACGTTTTAAATATATTTTTACGAGCAAAACCGAGAGTTCCCGTAATATTATCGCGATAAAAACGAGACCGAACACGGGGGAACGGGGTGAACTTAAATGGTGGAATACTCCACCATCTTTTTCACTTTTACAAACACCTTCTCTCTCTAAAACACACACACACGTTCATACTTTCTCTCTACCTTCTCTCTACGATTTCAAGCTCATTACTCGACGGAATTACAAGATCTCGGTGCCTACACGACCGCGTGATCGAGAGGAACAAGTAGATGTGAAGAAACCCGGTTGTTGCTCACGATCGAAGGTAAGAAATTCATTTTTATTTTCGGTTTTGGGTGAAAACCCTATTTCGTTTATGGATACCCATTTAAACCAGGAATTTGGGGTTTGTATTGTGTTAATCGAGTTATTATTGAGCCGTGGGAAGCCTAGACGACCTTATAACTCTTGAGATGGCGCAGATGATGATGCAGGAGATGTTGGGTCGAAGAACAACTCCTGGCCGAACCTGTGAGGGACGAGCGAACCTATTTTGGGTTTGGCCGAACCCTAAGCTCTGCAACAAACCTGCATCGTGGTCTACAACGAACCTGCATCGTGGTCTGCAACGAACCATCCAGGGCTCACGAACCTTTGTGGGCGGGAACTAGGCTGTCGAACCTTTCATCTATCAAACGAACCATTGATGATGGCATCCCACGAACCCTAGCGAACCTAATTGGTGGGCGAACCCTGGGCCAGCCTCACGAAGTCTGTGCAATCAGGCCTGGCCGAACCCTACATGGGGTGACCGAACCTATCACCCTATAGACGAACCTTTATTGTCTTCTAGGGCCGAACCATTTGCCTTAACCTAGACGAACCCTTCGGCCGGATCATACTAGAGCCGAACCCTACCCCTTTTGTTAGCCGAACCTAGTTTAATTGTGATAGAAGGTTCGCTGCCCCAAGGGGTGACCGAACTAAAACCTATAAATTAATAAGGTTAAGGATGGGTTATCTAATGAATGGTGTGTATGCATGCATGAGAATGTTAGCCACCACCTTTCTTAATGAGATAAACAATGAAGGTTTTATATAATAAGAAATAATTATGAAAACAAGGTATACATGGATTCTCTTAAATCTTAAGCTTGATATATTTCGCTTATATATATATATTAAATTAAGGTGGCCGATGAATTGATCATGCATGTATATGTAAATGGGTATATGATTAGGATTATCATTTTGGAATACATATATATTAAAGAGATCACACATGAGATATCATAAATTGCCACCATTGCTAACTAATGTAGCTCATAAGTTAAACCATATGTTAATAATGACTAATCATAAGATATATAACATCTCATTTTAAATTGGACAAAATGAACTAATTTAACAAGATACTAGTGGGTTGAAGTAAATCTCAATAAACACTAAACTGAAATGAGACGCATATATTTATGAATGTGAGCTTACGATGATTTACAGATCTTTGAGTTGACTTGAGTTATATACGTGAGCGCGCATTATAAGAGAACACTGATTCTAAGGACTTCAAGTGAGTTCTCATACCCTCCCTTTCCTTTAAACTGTTTTGTTTTAAATTCGGAGGTGAAACATGTATACCCATTTTCAATATTATTCTGATATTACATGGATGACACTTGCTTAATTGTATGAAATCCATAGTTATGGATTATCATATTCCATGAGTTGTTACTAATGATTTCGGTCATTTGTAATGACTGCATGTATTGTCACGAGGAGTTTGCCTCATCAGTGTGTCGTTGTCTTTGACTTCGGTTGCCTCATCAGTGTGTCGTTGTCTTTGACTTCGGTCAACTGCAATGATGCATGTATTGTCACGAGGAGTTTGCCTCATCCGTGTGTCGTTGTCTTTGACTTCGGTCAACTGCAATGATGCATGTATTGTCACGAGGAGTTTGCCTCATCCGTGTGTCGTTGTCTTTGACTTCGGTCAACTACAATGATGCATGTATTGTCACGTGGAGGTTGCCACATCCGTGTATCGTAGTCTTTGACTTCGGTCAACTACAAGGATACATGTATAGTCACTTATAATATTTGAGATGATTGATGATTGAGATTGATTGAATGTTATATGATTGACTATCTATGATTATTTATGATTAATTGGGTTGTGTGGTTATGTGTTGAGTTATGTGCTTTGGATTATGTGCTTGGTTATTGTAATGGATTATCTCGCAGGTGTCATATGAAATTCTAAGGAAAAATTCTAAACTCTATACTCATTTTTATAAAACTATTTTGTAAAACATTTTAATTATAAAGACTTATGATTACTCACCAACTACTTTGTAGTTGACATTTGATTTTTACATGTTTCAGGTAATGAGGCTAAGTAGGGTGATGAAGATGGAATCTACATGTTTGGACATCATCATATAGGATATTGGACTTAGTTAATTAACTAAAATTCTGGCGATTAGAGTTTAGTTAGTTTAGCTAATTCTTTTGTGTAATTGATGTACTTAATTCATGATGAACATGATTTTTGTGTAAACATTTATTTGGTTTGATTGATATATGATGATTTGATTTAGATGCCCACGAGCTTTTGAACAATCTACACATCCCTCGTGGTATCCCGACGTTTCCGCCATCGGTCGGGGTGTTACAGATTGGTATCAGAACCTGGGTTATAGGGAATTAGGTTACTAGAAATGGTTGACCTAGTCTATAACCATAGGATACCCTAGTATGAAGAAATTCATACACTGGTTAGTATATTCAGGATTTCATGCTTATGTGTTTATTACATGTTAACTGAACTCCTGTTATACATCTGATTATATATGCTGCTTACTAATTAATTGCTTACTTGTGCCCTAGTGACTCGATAAGGACAGACTCGTGGTGTATTGGAAAGGTGGTGGGACGGTGGTTTGGGCGGTTGCGACCTACCCTTATCATATGCCCTATATATATACCATTTACAGTACATCGGGTGGATGTCAGTATTGAGGAATAAGGGAACTACCCGTATGGGACACTGATCTATTTAAGAACTTAACTGCTTAGGAATTTATCTGCGTTAGGAACTATCTGCTAGATCTATTGATCTCCAGACAAGGACACACTCGTGGTATACTACAAAGGTGGTGGGACGGTGTAAGGGAGGTTGCGATCTACCCTTGCATATGCCCTATACATATACCATTTGTAGTATATCGGGGGTCTGTCAGTGTCAGGAACATAGGATATTATTAGGAAATTACTAGAAATTGTTGTGAAGATATGGTTGTTGATAGTATGTTTGTTGAGAATGGTTTGGATTGACTCATGGATGACCACACTTGATGAACACTTATAAACTCATTTATAAACACACTCATTGGACACGTAGGGTGCATAGGATCAATGAACAACGTGAACACTTAGTGATTGAATTGTAGAATTGGATGATGATACAGACACTTGAAGAGCATATAAACGCATAGTGATGATACTAACACTTAGTGATGGTATGGACACTTGATGAGGATAAATTACAGGGAGGATATGAACACTTAGTGACGATAAGAGCACTCAGTGATGATATGGACCCTTATTGATGATTATGGACATTGAGATTTGGTATGGAATTTAGTGAACTTAGAAATTAGGGGAAACTTTAATGTCAGGTGAACTTAGACATTAGGTGAACTTAGAAATAGGCAAACCTACATGTCAGGTGAACTTAGACATTAGGCGAACCTAATTGTCCAAGGGAACTAGAGACCACTTCGCTCAAAATTATCCTACCTAGGATAAGGTTTGTGAAGTGTGACTATGGTAAGATACATGATACACCCTAAATTCTAGCAAGGGCATAATCATGGTGCAATGGAACGGTGGTGGGACGGTGTAGGGGAGATTGCGAACTACCTCTGCATATGCCCTATATATATGCTTGTTGCATTGCATCGGGAGGTTGTCAGTGTTGGTATAGGGTGGGAAATGTATAGGACTTAGGAATAGCTAGCTAATGTTAGTTATGACCAACTAGGACACTTAGTATAATTTTAGGAAATTTAAAATCTTTATGAGTTTAATGACAGATAGGAGAGAAGTATAGTTCCTATATGTATTCTTAACTATCTAAATGAACTCATTTGACCATTGTTTGCATGACTTACGTTGTAAACGGTAGTAACATGTTTCTAATTTCTCAGAAACATGCCGCCGCGCCGTCACAACGAAGATGACTCAAACAATGGGGATGCTAAAAACAGTAATGCCAACTCCGGCATACAAGAGTTAGCAACACTTATTTCTGGATTGGTGAACCAGTTGACTCAGGCCAATCAGAACATCAATCAAAACAGAGGAGGTGCAAATCCGCCAATTTGCACATCCAAGCATTTCAACTCCTGTAATCCTCTGAAGTTCACGGGTGCTGAATCAGCCACTGGTCTACTGCAGTGGTTTGAGAGCATGGAGAATACCTTCATCAACAGCGACTGCCCTGAGAACTTGAAGGTGCGCTATGCCACCAGTGTTTTCCAAAAGAGAGCACTAACTTGGTGGAATGGCGAAAAGCGAACTAGGGGAGTTGATGCTGCTCTAGCACTGACATGGACAGAGGTCAAGAATCTGATGACCACTGAATTCTGTCCGCGTAGCGAGATGAGGAAGCTTGAGACTGAGTTTTGGGAACTCAAGCAAGACAGCGGGGAGAATGTCATCTACAATACTCGTTTCCACGAGTATAGTCTGCTGGTGCCTCATCTGGTGACACCCTTGGAAAGGGCACTTGAAAAGTATATCGGCGGACTGCCGATACAGATTCAGGAAACAGTCTACGAGAGCAACCCTAAAACCCTTGAGGCTGCTATCCGTCTATCTGCAACTCTTACTGACAATCATGTGAAGAATGGAACACTTACAAGGACGGGAATGAAGAAGACTGAGGTGAAGACTGATACAAAGGAAACAAAGACTGAAGTCAAGTCTAAAGCTGCCAGTTCCTCCAAAAGCAGCAACAAAAAGAGGAAGACCAGGAACTTTATGGTCACTGCTCCTGCTGCTAAGTCTGTGCAGCAATCATCAAACAACTCCACTGCAAGGAACTACACTGGGAATACTCCCGAATGCAATACTTGCAGATATCATCACTTGCCAAACGTGCCTTGTCGCATCTGCAACAACTGTGGCAAATTTGGCCATCTTGCTAATGTCTGTCGGAGTGCAAAGCAAGCACAAAGGATGCAATTTGCTCCGCTTGCATTGCCCGCTCCACAAGCTCAACCGATACAAGCTGCGCCTGTTTGCCAGGTACCTGCACAGGCAAGAGCCTGTTATGAGTGTGGCGAAGTAGGTCACTTCAGAAACCAATGCCCAAAGTTGACCGGAAACAATCAGAGGGTGGCAAGAGGCCGGGCGTTCCAACTGAATGCTCCAGCTGCTCAAGCCAACCAGGACGTGGTCAACGGTACATTTCTGATCAACAACTCTTATGCATCTGTCTTATTTGATTTGGTGCCGATAGGAGTTTTGTTTCATATGATTTTAAATGCTTGCTTGGTAGAACACGTACATATCTAAATAAACCGTTTAACGTGGAGGTGGCTGACGGAGACACTATTGATATTGACACTATTATTATCGGATGTACTGTGAAATTAAATGATCACGTCTTCCCGATTGATCTTATACCTATGCATCTTGGTAGCTTTGATGTTATCATAGGCATGGATTGGTTAGCCACCCACAAAGCGGAGATAGTTTGTCATGAAAAATACATACGTATTCCATTACCTTCGGGTGAAACTTTAAGAGTATTTGGAGAAACTTCTAGCAAAGGTCTTAAGCTTATGTCATGCACTAAAGCACACAAGTACCTTAGGAAGAAATGTATAGCGTTTTTAGCTCATATTGTGGAGAAAAAGGATAAAGGAAAGAAAATTGAAGACGTGCCAGTAATCAGGGATTTCCCAGAAGTATTCCCAGATGATTTGCCGGGTCTTCCACCAGAACGTCAAGTAGAGTTTCAAATTGACTTAGTACCTGGTGCGAACCCTGTTGCCAAAGCTCCCTATAGACTTGCACCTTCGGAGTTGCAGGAATTGGCGAGTCAGCTGCAAGAGCTTACTGATAAAGGATTCATTCGCCCGAGCCATTCGCCATGGGGTGCACCGGTCTTGTTTGTCAAGAAGAAGGACGGGTCATTCTGAATGTGCATCGATTACCGCGAATTGAATAAACTTACAATCAAGAATCGATATCCACTGCTGCGCATCGATGATCTCTTCGATCAGCTTCAGGGCTCGGCATGGTTTTCCAAGATCGATCTTAGGTCTGGGTATCATCAGCTTCGCGTACATGAAGATGATATTCCCAAGAGAGCTTTCAGAACAAGATATGGCCACTATGAATTCTTGGTAATGCCTTTCGGCCTTACCAATGCACCTGCGGTTTTCATGGACCTCAAGAACCGTGTTTGCAGGCCATACTTGGATAAATTCGTGATTGTATTCATTGATGATATTTTGATCTACTCAAAGACCAAGGAAGAACACGAGAAACACCTTAAGTTGGTTTTGGAGATCCTAAGAGAGGAGCGACTGTATGCCAAATTCTCTAAATGTGAATTCTGGCTTAAGGAAGTTCAATTCTTGGGACACATAGTCAACGAGTATGGTGTTCATGTAGATCCTGCAATGATTGATGCGGTGAAGAATTGGAGTACACCGAAGACACTGACGGAGATTCGATCGTTTCTCGGACTCGCTGGTTACTATCGGCGGTTCATCTCGAATTTCTCCAGGATTGCTGTCCCGCTTACTTCTTTGACACAGAAGAATAAGCCATACGAGTGGGGACCAAAACAGGAAGAGGCATTTCAGACCTTGAAGCAGAAACTTTGTGATGCTCCTGTCTTGACACTGCCTGATGGAAACGATGATTTTGTGGTTTACTGTGATGCATCCAACCTAGGTCTCGGATGTGTTCTCATGCAACGGGGAAAGGTTGTGGCTTATGCATCAAGACAGCTGAAGATTCACGAGAAGAACTACACTACACATGACTTGGAACTTGGTGCAGTTGTGTTTGCTTTGAAGATATGGAGACATTATCTTTATGGCACTAAGTGTGTAGTCTTTACTGATCATAAGAGTTTGCAACATATTCTCAATCAGAAAGAGCTCAACATGAGACAACGGAGATGGGTTGAACTGTTGAATGATTATGACTGTGAAATTCGCTACCATCCTGGTAAAGCGAATGTAGTAGCAGATGCGCTTAGTCGCAGGAGTCAAGTTCAGATCCATAGTGTCCAAGTGCACTCTAGTCTCCGTGATGATGTTCTCACAGCCCAACAACACTCATTAGCTCAAGATGATTTGAAAAATGAGATGTCTTGCGGGGCTGAAATTTTATTGAAAACTAAAGATGATGGATTGATATATTACTTGAATCGATTGTGGATACCGAACCGGGGTGATCTTAGGATGGTGATTATGAATGAAGCTCATAAGTCTCGTTACTCAATCCATCCAGGCTCTGATAAGATGTATCAAGACCTTAGGGGTTTGTATTGGTGGCCTGGAATGAAGAAGGATATTGCTGAATACATGTCAAAGTGCCTTAACTGTGCTAAAGTCAAAGCAGAACACCAGCGACCTTCGGGATTGTTATTACAACCAGAAATACCCATGTGGAAGTGGGAGAATATATCCATGGATTTCAATACTAAACTCCCACGAACCGCAAACGGTAAAGATAGTATATGGGTGATAGTTGACAGATTGACCAAGTCGGCTCATTTCTTATCGATACGCGAAACGTACCTTGTACGGAAGTTAGCTCGTATCTACATTGATGAGATCGTAAGCCGACATGGAATTCCCTTAAGCATAATATCGGATCGTGATGCTCGCTTCACAGCACAATTTTGGGAATCACTTCATGAAGCCTTTGGAACAAGATTGGATCTTAGCACCGCTTATCATCCTCAAACAGATGGTCAGACGGAGCGAACGCTTCAGACATTGGAAGACATGTTGAGAGCTTGTGTCATCGATTTCGGTGGCAATTGGGATAGCCATTTACCATTGGTTGAGTTCTCGTATAACAACAGTTATCATGCGAGCATTGGTATGGCGCCGTTTGAAGCTCTTTATGGCAGGAAATGTCGGTCACCTATTTGTTGGACCGAGGTCGGCGATTCGCAGATTACTGGTCCTGAGATTATTCAAGAAACGACTGACAAGATCCGCCAGATCCGCGACAATCTGTTAGCTGCTCGCAGTCGACAGAAGAGCTACGCAGACAAACGAAGGAAACCTTTAGAATTTGAAGTGGGAGATATGGTATTGCTCAAAGTGTCGCCTTGGAAAGGCGTTGTGCGATTTGGGAAGAAAGGAAAGCTTGCTCCACGTTATGTTGGCCCTTTTAAGATCCTTGAACGGATCGGGAAGGTTGCCTACAAGTTAGAACTTCCTCCTGAACTTAGTAATGTGCACCCAACGTTTCACGTGTCCAATCTAAGAAAGTGCTTAGCTGATCAGGATCTTCAGGTACCACTCGATGACATTTGCATCGATGATACCATGCATTTTGTTGAAAGACCAGTGGAGATAATGGATCGTGAGGTTAAAAAGCTCAAACGCAGTAGAATTCCAATTGTCAAAGTACGTTAGGAATCGAAGCGGGGTCCAGAGTTCACAAGGGAGCGAGAAGATCAGATGAAGCTTAAGTACCCACATTTATTTACTACGGTCACTCCAAGTTGAATTTCGGGACGAAATTCCTTTAACTAGGGGAGACTGTAACATCACTGTACTTTAGGTTGTCCGTACATCCGTACGATTGTACTGTTACGACCTGAGATTTTGTATTTATTAATATTGACAAATTACTTGATGATTATCACTGTTACTGGTATACATGTTTATAACACATACTATATGCGTAAACTATGGGGAGTTTAGTTGTAACCCAACTGAACAGAACCAGAGAGTTTATCGCAGATGATTATACGGATTATGGATTTGGGTCGGAATGGAAATGAACTGGGAGATTGTTATGGTCTGGTTGCTAAACGTAGTCAAGGACACATGGTCATGGTTTATCGAAATAACGGTGGGACGGTGTAGGGGAGGTTGCAATCTACCTCTGCATATGCCCTATACATATGCATATTTCGGCCTATCATGGATGTGTCAGTGACTAGGATTTAGCGGGTTTTGGTTTGGGAATGATAATATTAAATTTAATAAAATAATGGAAGTGTAACTGAAATTAATTACGCGATGGTGAGGTTACGAACACATTGTAAACGCGAATATAAATTCAGAAATATTAACTTAATAAAAGTATTCGCGTGGGTGACGATTCAAACGAATATAATTATTGAGAATAATATTCTGAAATA
Source organism: Mikania micrantha (assembly GCA_009363875.1). NCBI lineage: Eukaryota > Viridiplantae > Streptophyta > Magnoliopsida > Asterales > Asteraceae > Mikania > Mikania micrantha. Next base: position 4,959,123 of record CM018694.1, on the reverse strand, counting down.
ATATTCCTTAAATAGTAAATCGAATCGAAATACGATACTAGCGTTAGATTCGCAAAGGTGACGATCTTTACGAGTACGTACGCGAGTAACGCGCTTCGACGAGATAATTAAATAATATTTAACGACATTAAATTAATAAAAGAAAACTGAAAACGTTTATTAGGAATCACAACCTAAAGTAATTTCGGATAAATTAATTTATTTATTAAATGTTTGATTTAACAAAAATAAACGGAGATCCTAATTTAAACGATTTAATTGGAAACTATTTTATTGTAAACGAAACTCAATTATTTAAATGTTTTACGTTTTAAATATATTTTTACGAGCAAAACCGAGAGTTCCCGTAATATTATCGCGATAAAAACGAGACCGAACACGGGGGAACGGGGTGAACTTAAATGGTGGAATACTCCACCATCTTTTTCACTTTTACAAACACCTTCTCTCTCTAAAACACACACACACGTTCATACTTTCTCTCTACCTTCTCTCTACGATTTCAAGCTCATTACTCGACGGAATTACAAGATCTCGGTGCCTACACGACCGCGTGATCGAGAGGAACAAGTAGATGTGAAGAAACCCGGTTGTTGCTCACGATCGAAGGTAAGAAATTCATTTTTATTTTCGGTTTTGGGTGAAAACCCTATTTCGTTTATGGATACCCATTTAAACCAGGAATTTGGGGTTTGTATTGTGTTAATCGAGTTATTATTGAGCCGTGGGAAGCCTAGACGACCTTATAACTCTTGAGATGGCGCAGATGATGATGCAGGAGATGTTGGGTCGAAGAACAACTCCTGGCCGAACCTGTGAGGGACGAGCGAACCTATTTTGGGTTTGGCCGAACCCTAAGCTCTGCAACAAACCTGCATCGTGGTCTACAACGAACCTGCATCGTGGTCTGCAACGAACCATCCAGGGCTCACGAACCTTTGTGGGCGGGAACTAGGCTGTCGAACCTTTCATCTATCAAACGAACCATTGATGATGGCATCCCACGAACCCTAGCGAACCTAATTGGTGGGCGAACCCTGGGCCAGCCTCACGAAGTCTGTGCAATCAGGCCTGGCCGAACCCTACATGGGGTGACCGAACCTATCACCCTATAGACGAACCTTTATTGTCTTCTAGGGCCGAACCATTTGCCTTAACCTAGACGAACCCTTCGGCCGGATCATACTAGAGCCGAACCCTACCCCTTTTGTTAGCCGAACCTAGTTTAATTGTGATAGAAGGTTCGCTGCCCCAAGGGGTGACCGAACTAAAACCTATAAATTAATAAGGTTAAGGATGGGTTATCTAATGAATGGTGTGTATGCATGCATGAGAATGTTAGCCACCACCTTTCTTAATGAGATAAACAATGAAGGTTTTATATAATAAGAAATAATTATGAAAACAAGGTATACATGGATTCTCTTAAATCTTAAGCTTGATATATTTTGCTTATATATATATTAAATTAAGGTGGCCGATGAATTGATCATGCATGTATATGTAAATGGGTATATGATTAGGATTATCATTTTGGAATACATATATATTAAAGAGATCACACATGAGATATCATAAATTGCCACCATTGCTAACTAATTTAGCTCATAAGTTAAACCATATGTTAATAATGACTAATCATAAGATATATAACATCTCATTTTAAATTGGACAAAATGAACTAATTTAACAAGATACTAGTGGGTTGAAGTAAACCTCAATAAACACTAAACTGAAATGAGACGCATATATTTATGAATGTGAGCTTACGATGATTTACAGATCTTTGAGTTGACTTGAGTTATATACGTGAGCACGCATTATAAGAGAACACTGATTCTAAGGACTTCAAGTGAGTTCTCATACCCTCCCTTTCTTTTAAACTGTTTTGTTTTAAATTCGGAGGTGAAACATGTATACCCATTTTCAATATTATTCTATATTACACGGATGACACTTGCTTAATTGTATGAAATCCATAGTTATGGATTATCATATTCCATGAGTTGTTACTACTGATTTCGGTCATTTGTAATGACTGCATGTATTGTCACGAGGAGTTTGCCTGATCCGTGTGTCGTTGTCTTTGACTTCGGTCAACTGCAATGATGCATGTATTGTCACGAGGAGTTTGCCTCATCCGTGTGTCATTGTCTTTGACTTCGGTCAACTACAATGATGCATGTATTGTCACGTGGAGGTTGCCACATCCGTGTATCGTAGTCTTTGACTTCGGTCAACTACAAGGATACATGTATAGTCACTTATAATATTTGAGATGATTGATGATTGAGATTGATTGAATGGTTATATGATTGACTATCTATGATTATTTATGATTAATTGGGTTGTGTGGTTATGTGTTGAGTTATGTGCTTTGGGTTATGTGCTTGGTTATTGTAATGGATTATCTCGCAGGTGTCATATGAAATTCTAAGGAAAAATTCTAAACTCTATACTCGTTTTTATAAAACTATTTTGTAAAACATTTTAATTATAAAGACTTATGATTACTCACCAACTACTTTGTAGTTGACATTTGATTTTTACATGTTTCAGGTAATGAGGCTAAGTAGGGTGATGAAGATGGAATCTACATTTTTGGACATCATCATATAGGATCTTGGACTTAGTTAATTAACTAAAATTCTGGCGATTAGAGTTTAGTTAGTTTAGCTAATTCTTTTGTGTAATTGATGTACTTAATTCATGATGAACATGATTTTTGTGTAAACATTTATTTGGTTTGATTGATATATGATGATTTGATTTAGATGCCCACGAGCTTTTGAACAATCTACACATCCCTCGTGGCATCCCGACGTTTCCGCCATCGATCGGGGTGTTACAGGTTGAAGCATATGGGAGTCAACATGAAGATCTAATTTGATTAACACAAGTGATGTCAAGGGATAATAGAGTTTGTTATGCGACATAGCATATGGGATTGGTTTAACATGCGAGAGCTTCATGAATTAGGGTTTCTAAAGACAAGGGTTTTCTTAAATCATACAAACAACTAAATATGGGTTGTTAACATCCATTAATTAAGCTCAACACACTTGGGGAGTCATTGATAAATCATGTGGATATCATTTTGGTTCAACGCATTTGAGAAATCATGAGGATCAAAACAATAACCTAAGGTTTGGAGTGTTAATTTAATTATTAGCACCTAACCCTTAGTAAATTTCGTAAGGACATGTAACTAATCTAGGTGATTCATTTGAATTATCTAAGACGAGTTATTTGAAGAGTTGATCAAGAATCATTGAACAATCAAGAACTAGTAATGGGCCAAGGATAATCAAGTGGGATTAACCCGAGCCCATCATGTTTAATTATATTTCTCTTCAATTAATTATGTTTTTAATAAAAGAAATTGATTTATAAACCTTACTAAATTAAATAAATGATTTCTAACTTAATGGTTTAGTTTAAAAAGAATTAACTTAAAAATGTTTTAATTAAAGACTTGTGATAAAATTAACATAAACCTTATCTAATTAAGGTTTAGATATGTTTAATTACGGGATACAGGGTTATTTATGGGTAATATGTTTAGACTAGTTAGATGGAATCCTAGAAACGCATCAGTAACACAGGACACTTAGTTGCACACCGAGACCAAAACCCTAGTTACGACTATTATAAATACTTATCGTATTCGAATCCTCTTAAAACAACTCAGGTGCTAAAGAAACATAAACTACAAGTAACGAGAGCGCATTTTCTGGTAAATCAATACAGAGCAATACAGGTGAGTTCATTGCCCCTTTTCTAAACATTTTTGTTTTCAAACGCGGGGCTGAGAAGCATGCGTAAACCTTTTTATTTAAATATGTTTTACGTAAATGCTTTTATTTATTTTATGTTTTATATATAAATGTTTATAATCCTAGACTCCTGTCTAGATAAAGGTTATGCAGGATAAAATAACGAATTAATTAATTACTCTTATGAGTAGTACCATACTTCTAAAACTTTAAAACAAACACTTATTCTATCAAATTCAAATACAAAGAATCTATACTCAAAGTGTAATCAAGAGAACTGAAGCTAAAGATCAAATTCAAGGAAATCAAATTCAGTGTGTGTGTTCAGTGAAACTAAGAATCATATTCAAGAATCTATAATCATTGTGGAAATTATGGAATTCTAAGGATCAGAATCAATGGAATCAAAGGAATCATATCCGTGTGTGAATCAAAGAACAAGTGAAATCATTAAGATATAATGAAATCATTAATTCTCAAGTTAAGGTAGATGTCAGTTTTATGTAAATCGAGACCACGTGTAACACACGGAAAGTCCCGTCATAAATAGTAGATTCTTGTAGTCAAGCTATATGGGCATAACTCAAACAATCAAACGAAATCAAGAGACAAAGGTGATCAAAATCAAAGGATATCCTAAAGTCCCGACATGTATAGTAGGCCGGAGGGTCAAGCTGATATGGGCACATCATGAAAGTCCCGATGCATACAGGTGACTCATTTTGGGTCATGCCTGATATGAGCCACGTGTGAGACGGTACAACTTGGACACCACCATCGACTAAGTCTAATTGATTGAGTCAAATAAGACCCAATCATCATGTATTAGTTGTAAATAAATGATTAATTTTTTATTAACTAAGCATTTAATATTATTTCTACAAGTGCTAGGGGTAATCATGAATACGTTATGAACTCAAGAAATCAGTGATATGTCAATTTGTGGAAATCAAATTCTAATATGAAGGTGAATGGAATGAAACACTTAATTATCATTAACAACAATATGCCCTATATATAAGCATACTTGATTGGATAGCATAGGTGGTCGTTGATGAGGTTAAGGTTGTCATTTCGGGGAATCAAGGTAAACAGTTTTCAGGGTAATCAAACGTTATGGAACAATAGTGAGGGATGAAATGCTTAATTATCACCAGGAACAATATACCATGTGGTTTGGTATGTGGTGGGACGGTGGCTGGGGCTTGTCCGCTACATATGCCCTATATATAAGCATATTGAACTGGATGGTATAGGTGGTTAATGGTGAGGTTAAGGTTGTCATCCAAGTGGTTATTCAAATTCATTTTTAAATAAAACTACATGAACTCACCAACCATGTGTTGACTTGATATTTTTCCATGACTTCTCAGGTGATGAACAGGTCAATTAAGAAGTTATTGTGTTTGGACAAGGATGCCTGATAGAGGACCTAGTATTTTGGACCTGCATACTTTTGGAACATCATTTTACAATTTATTTTGTATATCTTGTGCAGATACAAGATAGAGAATTTATGATGTTGATAGTAGATTTACATTGTTAAATTATGAACTAAATTGATGTAATTTAACTTTGTAATTCTATTTTCATTTAGCAGTTTCTCATTATATATCATGTGCATTGTAAACAATCTGATCATCATGATTATCATTCCCGATATCGCGCCCCGAGACCTTTCCGCCCGACGGGAAAGTCGATCCAACCCGCCAGCTTGGGGTGTGACAGATTGGTATCAGGGCCATGGTTATTCAGAAATATAGGTCATTTATTTGAACGGTTTGGCCTACACTATAACCTAGGGACCCTTCATGTATAGAACATAGGATTGATATACTTGCATTATGTCTTCAGCATTCGATCATTTCACTAACCGATTCCTTTTCGGTTGTGATCAGAATACCGCCGCAAAGACAACCTACACCACCACCGCCACCTCCTCCTCCTCTACACACTTCACCAGTTGACCCGAACGCGACTGTGAATCTGGATCCTGCTACCATTGCCTTGGCGACACTACTGAGCAGTCAGTTGACAAATAAACTGAAGGAGGTGATTCCGGATATGCTCAACCGTATTCAGAACGATAGCAACAATACCGGGCACTGATTGGGAGAAGCCGGTGGAAATACTGGCGGTCCTTCAAATTACTCCTACAAGTCTTTTGTGGGATGTAAGCCGCCGACTTTTAGCGGTACTGAGGGAGCCGTTGGATTAATCCAATGGATTGAGAAGATTGAGACCACTCTGGACCTCTGTAGTTGTCCAGAGCACCACAAGGTTCGTTATTCTGCTGGTACCTTCAACAAACGAGCCTTGACTTGGTGGAACTCTCAGATCCAAGCAAGAGGAATAGAAGAAGCCATGTCGATGACATGGGAAGATTTCAAGGCCCTTCTGAGAACCCAATTCTGTCCTAAGAACGAGCTGCAAAGGATGGAAACTGAGCTGTCTAACCATGTTATGAAGGGAGCTGATCATCTGGGGTATACAACCCGCTATTATGAGTTGGTAGCCTTGGTGCCAGATATAGTACCAACCCTGGAGAATAGGATTGATAGGTATGTAGGTGGACTTCCCGCATGCATTCAGGGTTTAGTTGTTGCAGCAAACCCTGTCACCTTAGAGTCTGCTGTGACTTTGTCGGGGAAACTCACTGATTTGAAGGTAGCCTCTGGAACTCTGAAGAAAGAGGCTGACACTGGCAAGCATAAGGAAGACTATTCTAAGAAACCCCATCATCACTCGAAGAAGAAGCAGAAGACTATAAAGAACTACACAATGACTACTCCGCTCAACCAAGTAGCCGTGGCACCACAGAACCAGAACAAGAAGCCATATACTGGCCCACATCCCCTATGTACTAAGTGTCAGTATCATCATGCTGCAAGCAATCCGTGCCATCACTGCACGAGATGTGGAAGAAAGGGCCATTGGGTCCAGAATAGTAGGATGACACTCAATCAAGCAGTCAACAATGCTGCTTTAGCTCTCCCTCCACCCAACAACCAGAACAACGGTGGATGCTATAACTGTGGCGAAATCTTCCACTTTGCAAAGAACTGCCCGAAGAAGGCACAACTGGTAGCTCTAGCACCCTGTGGAAGCGCTTTTGCTATAGGAGCTCCAGCTGCACGCCAAGACCCGCACGTGGTCACTGGTACATTTCTCTTACATGACTTTTATGCATCTATTCTGTTTGACACTGGTGCGGATCAGAGTTTTATCTCTACCGATTTTGCATGCCAACTAGATTCTATAGTGGAACAGTTAGATTCTATAGTTATCGTCGTGTTCGTACGGGTGACGATTCGAATGAATACGCGCGACGATTGTACGATTCGATTTTAAACAGTGAATTAAATGTTTTCGTAAATTTAAAACAAATAAAAGATATTTAGTTAATTTACTAGGAATAACCACCTAAAATACTTTTATAAACCTTATTTTAGAACCGAGTCGTTTCGTTACGAAAACGACGAAAATCCGACGCTTTTAAGCGAAACCGGGTGAAACTAGACGGACCTGAATATACCCGGGTTGTGGGGAAACATTTAATGGCATTTAATTGCCATAAACACCCCCACCAACCAGATTCATCATCATCTTCGTCACTCTCTCTCTTTCTTCTTTCTCTCTCTAGAAAACCCTAGCCATAACTCCTTCATTTCTTCACGAAATCGTGTGATTTTGGTGTCAAAACGACCACTATCACTTGTAGATCACGAAAGTACAAGGGATCTAAGCTTACATCCATCTGATTTGAGGTAAGATCGAGTTAAAAGTTCCGGTTTTAGGGTTTTGAAAACCCTCACGGCCGCCCCCTTCTTGGTTGGTTTTAGGCCACCTTATCTTAGGGGAAACACCACAAAATACTCGTAGGATGATGTAGGAACAACCAACATGTCAACCCTTAGTGTTTTAGCCTCAAAAGCCATGGCTGCACTTTCAAGAACCGATTGGCTGAATGACCACCACCAGGTGGGCCGAATGTGTGCAGGCCGAATGGCCACTCTCTCCTTCGACCGAATGGCCAAGCCCTCCTTCGGTCTGGGCTCATTCGCCAAATCCTCATTCGATCAGCTCTACCTTCATTCGACTATAGCCATTCGTCACACCCCTCCTTCGGACCAAGTTCAGTCGGTTAGGATCTCCATTCGATCGGCTAGCTCAAGCCCCTTCGGCCAAATCCTATTCGGCCAATACCCATGCGGCCCAACTCTATTCGGTCAAGACCCAATTGGCTTAAGGCTTGGTTTAATCGGCCAAGTCTCATACGATCGAGAAGTGAGTGGGTATTCACAATGAACTTGGAAATGCTAGCTTTTGCATGGGAGGGAAATGTATTGCATGGATGGGATCTATCCTTGTGTGTGTGTGTATGGGAGAAACTTAGAGTTTTATTTCATGTCACCAACTTTGGGGGAAATCCATGGAATTAGGTATAAAGATGAACAAGGTAGGGTTGATAGGATTTCATTATGATACGATCAACTAAGATTTCCTTAAAAGGCAAAGGTTTTCTAAAATTCTACCAACAATTGAATGTTTATTTTCAACCAACAAAAGTTTCATAAAATACACTTATAAACTAAACATCGGTTTGATATTAGTGAGTTCAAAACACTTAGAATGCATTGGGGATCAAGAGAATGGCCTAAGGTTATGTGTGTGGGTTTAGTTACTAACACTTAACCCTTAGAAGGTATCATAAGAACGTGTAGCTAACTTAGATAGTTCATTTGAATTATCTAGGATTAGTTATTCAAAGATGTTGATCAATAATCAATTGGACAAACGAAAGCTGTTAATGGGCCTAGGGTTAATCAAATTGGATTAACAAAAGCCCATCATGTGAAGTACAATTCTCTTAAATCAACTATGCTTTCCATAAAAGAAATTAAATTGTAAACCTTATTAAATTAAAATAAATGATTTTTTAAACTAAAGTTTAACTAAGATAAATTGACTTAAAAATATTTGAACTAAAGACTTGTAATTAATATTGTGGAATCTGGATTTGTTATGGGTAATACGTTTAACCAAGATAGAAGGAATTCTAGAAACACACTAGTAACATAGGACACATAGTTGCACACCGAGACCAAGACCCTAGTTGCAACTATTATAAATACTCATCGTATTCGAATTCTCTTAAAAAAACTCAGGAACCGAAGAAACATAGGCTACAACAACGAGTGCGCATTTTGTGGTAATTCAATACAGAGCAACACAGGTGAGTTCATTGCCCCTTTTCTAAGCATTTTTGTTTTCAAACGCAGGCCTGAGAAGCATGCGTAAACCTTTTTATTTAAATATGTTTTACGTAAATGCTTTTACTTATTGTATGCTTTATAGGTACTTGTTTATGCTCCTAGACTCCTGTCTAGGTATTTGTATGCTGAATTAACTAACAAGTTAATAAATTACTCTTAAGAGTAATACCTAAATTCTAAACTCTAAACGAATCCTTAGTCCATCGAGTTCAAATTCAAGAATCTAAATTCAAAGTGAAATCAAAAGTACACAAATCTAGAAATCAAATTCTATGGAATTCTATGGAATCTAATCCAGGGTGTGATCAGTAAAACTAAGGATCCTACTCAAGAATCTATAATCATTGTGAAATCATGGAATTATAAAGATCAGAATCAAGAGAATCAAGGAGATCATAACCGTGTGTGAATCATTGAAATAATGAAATCATTAAGATCTAATGGAATCATTAATTGCTTTAATTAAGGTGAATGTCAGTTGTATGTAAATCAAGATCACATGTAACACACGGAAAGTCCCGGCATAAATAGTAGACTCTTGTAGTCAAGCTATATGGGCATAACTTAAACTATCAAAAGAAATCAAGAGAATCAAAGACGATCAATAATCAAAGGATATCCTTAAAGTCCCGGCATGTATAGTAGACTAATGAGTCAAGCTGATATGGGCATCATGAAAGCCCCGACGCATACAGGAAGACCCCTAGTGGGTCATGCCTGATATGGGCCACGTTTGAGAGGGTACAACTTGGACAACCATCAACAACTAAGTCTAATTGATTAAGTCAAATAAGGCCCAATCATCATGTCTTAGTTGTATTTAAATGCTTAGTTATTAATTTAATTAAACATTTAATAATATATTTCTACAAGTGCTTTGGGGTAATCATGAAAACAGGGTGAACTCAAGAGATCATATATGATTCTATTTGTGGAAATCAAATTCTAAAATAAAGGTGAATGGAATGAAACGCTTAATTATCTTTAACAACAATATGCTAAGCAGTCCGGTATGTGGTGGGACGGTGGCTGGGGCTTGTCCCCTACATATGCCCTATATATAAGCATACTTGATTGAATAGCATAGGTGGTTGTTGGTGAGGTTAAGGTTGTCATTTCGAGGGATCAATGTAAACATTTTCAGGGTAATCAAATGTTATGGAATCAATTGTGATGGTATCTAAGTTATGGGATGAAACGCTTAATTATCACTAGGAACAATATATCATGTGCTTTGGTATGAGGTGGGACGGTGGCTGGGCGGGCGGTAAGTTCGACCCTACATATGCCATATATATAAGCATACTGAACTGGATGGTATAGGTGGTTAATGGTGAGGTTAAGGTTGTCATTCAAAGGTTATTCAAATGCATTTTTTTATAAAACTACGTGAACTCACCAACCAATTGTTGACTTGATCTTTTTGCATGACTTCTCAGTGACGAACAAGTCAACTAAGGAGTTATTACTTTTGGGCTAGGTTACTAGTTAGAGGGCCTAGTGCTTTTTGGACCTGCATATTTTTGAAGCATCATTTTACAGATTTATTTTGTATATCTTGTGCAGATACAAGATAGAAGAATTATGATGTTGATAGTAGATTTACATTGTTAAATTATGAACTAAACTGATGTAATTCAACTTTGTAATTCTATTTTCATTTAGCAGTTTATCATTTATATATCATGTGCAATGTAAACAATCTGATCATTCCGATTATCATTCCCGATATCGCGTCCCGAGAACCTTCCGCCCGACCGGGAAGTCGATCCAATCCGCCGGCTCGGGGTGTGACAGATTGGTACCAGAGCCATGTTATAGAGAAATATATGTCATTTATTTAAACAGTTTGGCCTAGACTATAACCTAGGGACCCTTCTTGTAGAAAATATAGGAATTGTATACTTGCTTTGTGTCTTCTGCATTCGATCATTGCACTAACCACTATACTTTTGGTTATGATAAGAATGCCGCCGAGAAGACCTCCTTCTATTGTACCACCTCCACAGAGTTCGGCTCCACACTCATCGACGCCATCACCAGCTGACTCACCTCCTCCACCACCTCCTCCTCCACTTATTCCTCCTCCAAACCCGAACGCGACTCAGATACTGGATCCTGCTACTGTTGCTTTGGCAGCTCTACTGAGCAGTCAGCTGACTAATCAGATGAAGGAAGTGATACCGGAGATGCTCAACCGTATCCGGAATGACAGCAACAACACCGGGCATTCATCAGGGGAAGCCAGTGGAAACACTGTAGTGCAACACACTATTCCTACAAGTCATTTGTAGGATGTAAGCCGCCAAGCTTTAGCGGTACTGAAGGATCCGTTGGATTAATCCAATGGATTGAAAATATCCACTACTCTGGACATTAGCAGTTGTCCAGAGCACCACAAAGTTCGCTACTCTGCTGGATCATTCAACAAGCGAGCTTTGACTTGATGGAACTCACAGATCAAAGCTAGAGGAAGAGAAGAAGCGATGGCAATGCCATGGGAAGAATTCAAGACACTGCTAAGGATTGAATTATGCCCCAAGAATGAACTGCAAAGATTGGAGGTTGAACTGTCCAATCATGTGATGAAAGGAGCTGATCATCTGGGGTACACTACCCGCTATCATGAGTTGGTAGCCTTGGTGCCAAACATGGTACCAACCCTGGAGAAGAGAATAGATAGACATGTAGGTGGACTTCCCGCCTGCATTCAGGGATTAGTAGTTGCAGCAAACCCTGTTACCTTGGAGTCTGCTGTGAGTTTGTCTGGGAAACTCACTGATTTGATGGTAGCCTCTGGAACTCTGAAGAAAGAGGCCAACACTGGGAAGCCAAAGGAGGAGTCTTCAAAGAAACCTCATCATCACCAACACCCGAAGAAGAAGCAGAAGACTGTAAAGAACTACACTATGTCTACTCCACTCAACCAAGTAGCCATGGCACCGTAGAATGTGCACAAGAAGCCATATATTGGCCCACACCCTCTGTGTGCTAAGTGCCAGTATCATCATGCTCCAAACAATCCCTGCCGTCACTGCACGGGATGTGGAAGAAAGGGACATTGGGTCCAGAATTGCAGAATGACACCCGATCAAGCAGTCAACAACGCTGCTTTGGCTCTCCCTCCACCCAACAACCAGAACAACGGTGGATGCTATAACTGTGGCGAACAGGGCCACTTTGCAAGGAACTGCCCGAAGAAGGCACAACAGGCAGTTCCAGCACCCCGTGGAAGAGCTTTTGCCATAGGAGCTCCAGCTGCACGCCAAGACCCGAACGTGGTCATTGGTACATTTCTCTTACATGACTTTTATGCATCTATATTATTTGACACTGGTGCAGATCAGAGTTTTATCTCTACCAATTTTGCATGCCAACTAGATTCTATAGAGGAAGAGTTAGATTCCCCTTACATCATAGAAGTAGCTAATGGGAAACAGATCACAGTTAGTACAGTACACAGGAATTGCCCATTGACACTTAATGGTCATACATTCACCATCGATTTGATACCGATGGAGTTGGGTAGTTTCGATATCGTTGTTGGAATGGATTGGCTTTCTACTAATCGAGTGGAAGTCATTTGTTCTGAAAAGTTGCTTCGAGTTCCATTGCCGAATGATCGTGTATTGGAAGTCAGAGGGGATCAAGCAAAACGAAGTGTCAAAATCATTTCTTGCATAAAGGCGCGTAAGTGTTTACAGAAGCAGTGCGTAGCTTTCCTGGCTCATGTGGTGGAAAAGGAGAAGGATAAGAAAAAGATTCAAGATGTGGCGGTAGTGAAAGAGTATCCGGAAGTATTTCCTGAAGACCTACCAGGTTTGCCACCTGCGCGACCGGTAGAGTTCCGAATTGACTTAGTTCCTAGAGCAACCCCTGTTGCCAAATCACCTTACAGGTTAGCACCTTCAGAGATGCAGGAATTGTCCAACCAACTGCAGGAGTTACTTGATAAAGGATTCATTAGACTGAGCTACTCACCTTGGGGAGCTCTGGTTTTGTTCGTGAAGAAGAAAGATGGATCGTTTCGGATGTGCATAGACTATCGAGAACTGAATAAGCTGACTATCAAGAATCGGTATCCATTACCGGGGATTGATGACTTGTTCGATCAACTACAAGGAGCTCAGTATTTTTTGAAGATTGATCTACGGTCCGGATATCATCAACTTAGAGTTCAAGATGAAGACATACCGAAGACGGCGTTCCGAACCAGATATGGGCATTACGAGTTTATGGTGATGCCTTTCGAATTAACGAATGCACCCGCGGTTTTCATGGACCTCATGAACCAAGTGTGCAAGCCATATCTGGATCAGTTTGTCATTGTCTTTATTGATGACATACTGATTTATTCCAAGAGCAAAGCAGATCACGAGAAACATCTCAGACAGATCTTGGAGCTGTTGAAAGAAGAGAAATTTTATGCCAAATTCTCTAAGTGTGAATTTTGGCTAAGAGAAGTTCAATTTCTGGGCATGTAGTCAACAGCGAGGGAATACACGTAGATCCTGCCAAGATCAAGGCGATAAAGAACTGGGATACTCCGAAGACACCGACGGAGATACGGTCTTTTCTGGGATTGGCAGGTTATTATAGAAGGTTTATCTCAAACTTTTCTAAGATAGCTCTGCCTCTCACCAAGTTAACTTAGAAAAGTGAACCGTTTGTTTGGGAGCAGAAACAAGAAGATGCTTTCCAAACATTGAAGCAGAAATTATGTGATGCTCCAATCTTATCTCTCTCAGAAGGTTGTGATGACTTTGTTGTCTATTGTGATGACTCCCATCAGGGACTTGGTTGCGTACTAATGCAACGGGACAACGTTATCGCTTATGCATCAAGACAATTAAAGATTCATGAGAAGAACTATACTGCTCATGATCTGAAACTGGGAGCTGTAATCTTCGCATTGAAGATTTGGAGACATTATTTATATGGCACTAAGTGTACCATATTTACTGATCTCAAAAGAGTCTGCAGCATATCTTTGATCAGTAGGAGATCAACATGCGACATCGACGTTGGGTTGAACTTCTGAATGATTACGATTCCGTGATCAAGTACCATCCGGGAAAGGCGAACGTTGTAGCTGATGCCTTGAGCCGGAAGGAACGGGTCAAACCCTTGCGCGTCAGAGCAATGGGAATGATTGTGCAGACAAGCTTACGGGACAAGATTATTCAGGCACAACAAGAAACAGTTGATAGAGGGAATCTGAAGAAAGAACTCGACTGTGGAGCAGAGAAACAATTTGAGACTAAGCCTGATGGAGTGATCTACTACCAAGAATGTATACGGATTCCGGCGGTAGACGAATTGAGAAAACTTATTTTCGATGAAGCACACAGGACTAAGTATTCTGTGCATCCGGGCGCCGATAAGATGTACCAAGACTTACGGGGATTTTATTGGTGGCCAGGAATGAAGAAAGACATAGCCGAGTATGTCGGTCGATGTCTTACGTGCACAAAAGTAAAGGCGCAACACCAGAAACCGTCAGGTCTACTGGAACAGCCTGAGATTCCGCTCTGGAAGTGGGAACAAATAGCTATGGATTTCATTACCAAGCTACCCCGCACTTCCAGTGGTCAAGAAACGATTTGGGTTATCATTGATCGTTTGACAAAATCTGCTCATTTCTTGCCAATGCGTGAGACCTTCACGATGGATAGACTGGCGAGATTATACATCAACGAGATAGTGGTACGCCACGGTGTGCCATTTTCCGTTATTTCTGATAGAGACAGCAGATTCACATCAAGGTTCTGGCAATCATTACAGAAATCTCTAGGGACGCACTAAAATCTGAGTACAGCTTACCATCCACAAACGGACGGTCAAAGCGAATGTACGATTCAAACCCTGGAGGACATGCTGAGAACCTGTGTGTTGGATTTCGGTGGAAATTGGGATTTTCATTTACCACTGATTGAATTCTCCTACAACAACAGTTATCATAGTAGCATCGGATGTGCAACATTCGAGGCTTTGTATGGTTGAAAATGTCGATCACCGATCTATTGGACTGAAGTTGGAGATAACCGTATAACTGGGCCAGAGCTTATTTAAGAGACTACCGACAAGATTGCTCAGATTCAACAAAGGTTACAAGCTACAAGGAGCAGACAAAAGAGCTACGCCGACAAACGGCGCAAGCCGTTGGAATTTCAAGTGGGAGACCGTGTCATGTTGAAGGTATCCCCATGGAAAGGTGTAGTACGTTTTGGAAAGAAAGGCAAGTTAGCACCGCGATATGTGGGACCGTTCGAGATCATCGAGCGTATTGGTCCTGTAGCGTATAGGCTGAGATTACCGGATGAACTCAGTGGTGTGCATGACGTGTTTCACATCTCAAACTTAAAGAAATGCCTTGCTGACAAGTCACTCGTCATACCGATTGAAGAAATTCAAGTGGATGAACAATTACATTTCATAGAGGAACCTTTGGAGATTATGGATCGCAAAGTTAAGCAACTGAGGCGAAGTTGTATTCCGATTGTCAAGGTTCGTTGGAACTCAAAGTGCGGACCTGATTTTACTTGGGAACGCGAAGATCACATGAAGTCAAAGTATCCCCAACTGTTTACAGAGGAAGACGTACCTGATAATGATTCTTAAATTTCGGAACGAAATTTCTCTAACAAGGGGAGACTGTAACATCAGTGCCGGAACCAGTACCGGAACAGTGATCGCAACAGTAACACGAACAGTAATCAGGTACAAACTATATGTATTTCATTGTATGTCATGTTCATATCATATATCGTTATCATTTCGGGTTATCAAACAGCAAATTCAGAATCATTTCAGAGAGACAAAACTCAGAAAACATGGTTCATCAGTCAGATAATTATCTGGCATTACAGAACCATCATGTGATTATGTGTTAGGATTTTATTACGTATAAACGTATGTGAGGCTTTACAGAACAAAACAACGCGGATGTGGTTACGTGAATGCTAAATTGACGGATTATTCGCATAGGTGACGATCTGTACGAATATATCTGAAATTTTAACATTCTGAATGATATCCCATAATTAGAAAAACCATATTGAAAAGTATAGTTATCGTCGTGTTCGTACGGGTGACGATTCGAACGAATACGCGCGACGACTGTACAATTCGATTTTAAACAGTGAATTAAGTGTTTTCGTAAATTTAAAATAAATAAAAGATATTTAGTTAATTTACTAGGAATAACCACCAAAAATAATTTTATAAACCTTATTTTAGAACCGAGTCTTTTCCTTACGAAATCGACGAAAATCCGACGCTTTTACACGAAACCGGCCGAAACCGAACGGACCTGAATATACTCGGGTTGTGGGGAAGCATTTAATGGCATTTAATTGCCATAAACACCCCCACCAACCAGATTCATCATCATCTTCGTCACTCTCTCTCTCTCTCTCTTCTTTCTCTCTCTAGAAAACCCTAGCCATAACTCCTCCATTTCTTCACGAAATCGTGTGATTTTGGTGTCAAAACGACCACTATCACTTGTAGATCACGAAAGTACAAGGGATCTAAGCTTACATCCATCTGATTTGAGGTAAGATCGAGTTAAAAGTTCCGGTTTTAGGGTTTTGAAAACCCTCACGGCCGCCCCCTTCTTGGTTGGTTTTAGGCCACCTTATCTTAGGGGAAACACCACAAAATACTCGTAGGATGATGTAGGAACAACCAACATGTCAACCCTTAGTGTTTTAGCCTCAAAATCCACGGCTGCACTTTCAAGAACCGATTGGCCGAATGACCACCACCAGGTGGGCCGAATGTGTGCAGGCCGAATGGCCACTCTCTCCTTCGGCTGAATGGCCAAGCCCTCCTTCGGTCTGGGCTCATTCGCCAAATCCTCATTCAATCGGCTCTACCTTCATTCGACTCTAGCCATTCGCCACACCCCTCCTTCGGACCAAGTTCAGTCGGTTAGGATCTCCATTCGATCGGCTAGCTCAAGCCCCTTCGGCCAAATCCTATTCGGCCAATAGCCATGCAGCCCAACTGTATTCGGTCAAGACCCAATTGGCCTAAGGCTTGGTTCAATCGGCCAAGTCTCATACGATCGAGAAGTGAGTGGGTATTCACAATGAACTTGGAAATGCTAGCATTTGCATGGGAGGGAAATGTATTGCATGCACTGGTTCTATCCTTGTGTGTGTGTATGGGAGAAATTAGAGTTTCATTTCATGTCACCAACTTTGGGGGAAATCCATGGAATTAGGTATAAAGATGAACAAGGTAGGGGTTGATAGGATTTCATTATGATACGATCAACTAAGATTTCCTTAAAAGGCAAAGGTTTTCTAAAATTCTACCAACAATTGAATGTTTAGTTTCCACCAACAAAAGTTTCATAAAATACACATATAAACTAAACATGGGTTTGATATTAGTGAGTTCAAAACAACTTAGAATGCATTGGGGATCAAGAGAATGGCCTAAGGTTATGTGTGTGGGTTTAGTTACTAACACTTAACCCTTAGAAGGTATCATAAGAACATGTAGCTAACTTAGATAGTTCATTTGAATTATCTAGGATTAGTTATTCAAAGATGTTGATCAATAATCAATTGGACAAACGAAGGCTGTTAATGGGCCCAGGGTTAATCAAATTGGATTAACACAAGCCCATCACGTGAAGTACATTTTTCTTAAATCAACTATGCTTTCCATAAAAGAAATTAAATTGTAAACCTTATTAAATAAAAATAAATGATTTTTTAAACTAAAGTTTAATTAAGATAAATTGACTTAAAAATATTTGAACTAAAGACTTGTAATTAATATTGTGGAATCAGGATTTCTTATAGGACACTTAGTTGCACACCGAGACCAAGACCCTAGTTGCAACTATTATAAATAATCGTATTCGAATTCTCTTAAAACAACTCAGGATCCAAAGAAACATAGGCTACGACAACGAGCGCGCATTTTGTGGTAATTCAATACAGAGCAACACAGGTGAGATCATTGCCCCTTTTCTAAACATTTTTGTTTTCAAACGCAGGCCTGAGAAACATGCGTAAACCTTTTTATTTAAATATGTTTTACGCAAATGCTTTTACTTATTGTATGCTTTATAGGTACTTGTTTATGCTCCTAGACTCCTGTCTAAGTATTTGTATGCTGAATTAACTAACAAGTTAATAAATTACTCTTACGAGTAATACCTAAATTCTAAACTCTAAACAAACCCTTAGTCCATCGAGTTCAAATTCAAGAATCTAAATTCAAAGTGAAATCAAAAGTACACAAATCTAGAAATCAAATTCTATGGAATTCTGTGGAATCTAATCCAGGGTGTGATCAGTAAAACTAAGGATCCTACTCAAGAATCTATAATCATTGTGAAATCATGGAATTCTAAAGATCAGAATCAAGAGAATCAAGGAGATCATAACCGTGTGTGAATCATTGAAATAATGAAATCATTAAGATCTAATGAAATCATTAATCGCTTTAATTAAGGTGGATGTCAGTTGTATGTAAATCAAGATCACATGTAACACACGGAAAGTCCCGGCATAAATAGTAGACTCTTGTAGTCAAGCTATATGGGCATAACTTAAACTATCAAACAAAATCAAGAGAATCAAAGACGATCAATAATCAAAAGATATCCTTAAAGTCCTGGCATGTACAGTAGACCAATGGGTCAAGCTGATATGGGCATCATGAAAGCCCCGACGCATACAGGAAGACCCCTAGTGGGTCATGCCTGATATGGGCCACGTTTGAGAGGGTACAACTTGGACAACCATCAACAACTAAGTCTAATTGATTAAGTCAAATAAGGCCCAATCATCATGTCTTAGTTGTATTTAAATGCTTAGTTATTAATTTAATTAAACATTTAATAATATATTTCTACAAGTGCTTTGGGGTAATCATGAAAACAGGGTGAACTCAAGAGATCATATATGATTCTATTTGTGGAAATCAAATTCTAAAATGAAGGTGAATGGAATGAAACGCTTAATTATCTTTAACAACAATATGCTAAGCAGTCCGGTATGTGGTGGGACGGTGGCTGGGGCTTGTCCCCTACATATGCCCTATATATAAGCATACTTGATTGAATAGCATAGGTGGTTGTTGGTGAGGTTAAGGTTGTCATTTCGAGGGATCAATGTAAACATTTTCAGGGTAATCAAATGTTATGGAATCAATTGTGATGGAATCTAAGTTATGGGATGAAACGCTTAATTATCACTAGGAACAATATATCATGTGCTTTGGTATGAGGTGGGACGGTGGCTGGGCGGGCGGTAAGTTCGACCCTACATATGCCATATATATAAGCATACTGAACTGGATGGTATAGGTGGTTAATGGTGAGGTTAAGGTTGTCATCCAAAGGTTATTCAAATTCATTTTTTTATGAAACTACGTGAACTCACCAACCATGTGTTGACTTGATCTTTTTACATGACTTCTCAAGTGACGAACAGGTCAACTAAGGAGTTATTACATTTGGACTAGGTTTCCAGTTAGAGGGCCTAGTGCTTTTTGGACCTGCATATTTTTGAAGCATCAATTTACAGATTTATTTTGTATATCTTGTGCAGATACAAGATAGAAGAATTATGATGTTGATAGTAGATTTACATTGTTAAATTATGAACTAAACTGATGTAATTTAACTTTGTAATTCTATTTTCATTTAGCAGTTTCTCATTTATATATCATGTGCAATGTAAACAATCTGATCATTCCGATTATCATTCCCGATATCGCGCCCCGAGAACCTTCCGCCCGACGGGGAAGTCGATCCAACCCGCCGGCTCGGGGTGTGACAAGCTACTTGATAAAGGTTTCATCATACCAAGCTACTCGCCATAGGGAGCTCCGGTTTTGTTCGTGAAGAAGAAAGATGGATCATTTCGGATGTGCATAGACTACCGAGAGCTGAACAAGTTGACTATCAAGAATCGGTATCCATTGCCGAGGATTGATGATTTGTTTGACCAGCTGCAAGAAGCAGAGTACTTCTCGAAGATTGATTTGCGGTCTGGATATCATCAACTCAGAGTTCAACACGAAGACATACCAAAGACGGCGTTTCGAACCAGATATGGGCATTACAAGTTCATGGTGATGCCTTGCGTCTTAACGAATGCACCAGCGGTTTTCATGGACCTTATGAATCGAGTGTGCAAGCTGTATCTGGACTAGTTTGTCATTCTCTTTATTGTTGACATACAGATTTATTCTAAGAGAAAAGCTGAACACGAGAAACATCTCAGGAAGATCTTGGAGCTGTTGAAAGAAGAGAAACATTATGCCAAATTCTCTAATTGTGAATTTTGGCTAAGAGAAGTTCAATTTCTGGGTCACGTAGTCAACAACGAGGGAATACATGTAGATCCTGCCAAGATCAAAGCGATCAAGAACTGGGATACTCCGAAGACACCGACGGAGATACGGTCTTTTCTGGGATTGGCAGGTTATTACAGAAGGTTTATCTCAAAATTTTCTAAGATAGCCTTACCTCTCACCAAGCTTACTCAGAAAAGCGAACCCTTTGTTTGGGAGTAGAAACAAGAAGATGCTTTCCAAACATTGAAGCAGAAGTTATGTGATGCTCCAATCTTATCTCTCCCAGAAGGCTGTGATGACTTTGTTGTGTATTGTGATGCTTCCCATCAGGGACTCGGTTGTGTGTTAATGCAACGGGACAAAGTCATCGCTTATGCATCTAGACAGTTAAAGATTCATGAGAAGAACTACACTACTCATGATCTTGAACTGGGAGCTGTAATTTTCGCATTGAAGATTTGGAGACATTACTTATATGGCACTAAGTGTACCATATTCACTAATCACAAGAGTCTGCAGCATATCTTTGATCAGAAGGACCTCAACATGCGACAGCGTCGTTGGGTTGAACTTCTGAATGATTACGACTGTGTAATCAAGTACCATCCGGGCAAGGCAAACATAGTAGCTGATGCCTTGAGCCGGAAGGAACGGGTCAAACCCTTGCACGTCAGAGCAATGGGAATGACTGTGCAGACAAGTTTATGTGACAAGATTATTCAGGCACAACAGGAATCAGTTGATAGAGGAAATCTGAAGAAAGAACTTAACTGTGGAGCAGAGAAACAATTTGAAGCAAAGCCAAATGGAATTATTTACTACAAGGATCGTATATGGATTCCGGCGGTAGACGAATTGAGAAGACTTATCTTCGATGAAGCACACAAGACCAAGTACTCCATGCATCCAGGTGCTGATAAAACGTACCAAGACTTACGGGGATTTTATTGGTGGCCGGGAATGAAGAAAGACATAGCCGAGTACGTCGGTCGATGCCTTACGTATGCAAAGGTAAAGGCGGAACACCAGAAGCCGTCGAGATTACAGGAGCAGCCTGAGATTCCCCTCTGGAAGTGGGAACAAATAGCTATGGACTTCATTACCAAGCTACCCCGCACTTCCAGTGGTCATGATACGATTTGGGTTATCATTGATCGTTTGGAAAAATCTGCTCACTTCTTGCCGATGTGTGAAACCTTCACGATGGATAAACTGGCGAGACTGTACATAAATGAGATAGTGGTACGTCGCGATGTGTCATTGTCTATCATTTCAGATAGAGATAGCAGATTCACATCAAGTTTCTGGCAATCATTGCAGAAATCTCTAGGGACGCACTTAAATCTGAGTACAGCTTACCGTCCACAAACGGACGGTCAAAGCGAACGCACGATTCAGACCCTGGAGGACATGCTGAGAACCTGTGTGTTAGATTTCGGTGGGAATTGGGACTCTCATTTGCCACTGATTGAATTCTCCTACAACAATAGTTACCATAGCAGCATCGGATGCGCACCATTCGAAGCTTTGTATGGTCGAAAATGTCGGTCACCGATCTGTTGGACCGAAGTGGGAGATAACCGTATAACTGGGCCATAACTTATTCAAGAGACTACCGACAAGATTGCTCAGATTCAACAACAGTTGCAAGCAACAAGGAGCAGACAAAAGAGCTATGCCGATAAACGGCGTAAGTCGTTGGAATTTCAAGTGGGAGACCGGGTCATGTTAAAGGTATCCCCATGGAAAGGCGTAGTACGTTTTGGAAAGAAAGGCAAGTTAGCACCACGATACGTGGGACCGTTCTAGATCATCGAACGTATTGGTCCTGTGGCATACACACTGAGATTACCAGATGAACTCAGTGGTGTGCATGACGTGTTTCACGTCTCAAACTTGAAGAAATGCCTTGCGGACGAATCGCTCGTCATACCAATCGAAGAAATTCAAGTGGATGAGCAATTACATTTTATTGAAGAACCTTTAGAGATTATGGATCGCAAACTTAAACAACTGAGGCGAAGCCGTATTCCGATTGTCAAGGTTCGTTGGAATTCAAAGCGTGGGCCCGAGTTTACTTGGGAACGCGAAGATCACATGAAGTCCAAGGGTCACACCTCGAGCCGGGGGGCTGGATCGACTTTCCCGTCGGGCGGAAGGTTCTCGGCGCGCCATGACAATGATATAGAGTTACAAAGTTAAATTACAATGTTATGTTCATAATTTAACTAAGTAAATCAATCCAAAAGAATCAATGAGTTTCTATCTTGTAACTGTACAAGATCTACAAAAGATGATTCATTGTTTTGTCATTCAAAAGTAAGCTTGACAGAAAATGTAGCTAGGTCTTCTAAAATTCCACTAGCTATGTTCCTAATGTCTGGTGACTAAACCTGTTCGTCACCTGAGAAAACATGCATTTAAACAAAGTCAACACTAGGTTGGTGACTTCATAAGTTTAGTAATTGAAAGCATTGATTTGTTCACATACACAGTCACAATGTCATACATGATTCTTGTTAATGTTTGATTCATCTATTCGCACAATGGCCTCTCCATAGTTATATTTACAAGTAGTATTTCATCCATCAGTTATGCTTATATATAGGGCATACGAAAGGGTCGAGCCTACAACCCGCCCAGATGCCATCCCACCACATAACTTAACATAATTCCACTCCACTTGTAATATAACTATAGATATCCATTTTCATCTCACATGTTCAACCCGTTTGATATTCACCCATCTGTTTGTGTTCATCACCCAGTGTGTTATATGTAGAATAATCTAGTACGAGGGATTTAGTTATCAAACCGAAGTATTGCTAAACCCTCAATGTTTTAAGGAAAATAGATTAATTTAATCTTATCCTTGTTATTATTCTCTCGCTTGTGGGGTTAACTGTCAGTCCCTACTAATATTAGAAGTGTTAGTTAACCATTTGATATGTGTTCTCCGCTTGTAGTGCATAGAGCCTAAAAGGAATCCATTGTAATCCTCACGTAATCAGATCACAATGCATCCGATTTACCTCTACCACTTTGATGTTCCCATTGACTTCAACGAAACTACTACCAGTAATATGACATGAGAGAAAATCAATTCCTCAGTCTACTAGTCAATAGGATCGAAGGATGAATTACAATTATAACTGCAGATTAATATCACCATGTGTCGCTTACCAGACCCTGACTTGTTGTCGCCCTGTCACCAGTCATACGTTACCGGCCAAATGTTCAATACAATCAACATACCAGCCCTACAAGCCGGAGGTTTGTCAAACCTGTGGTACCACTATGCTATTGTCAGTTTAGTCACGTCAAACTAACTGGTAAACTATTCTCTGTGAGGGACTTACAATGATCAACTTGAATACATGAACACATGAATGTTGTGATATAATACAGACAGTTTAATGGTAATCATCTATTGTTGTGTTCACCAATGTTGTTTGTTCTCAGTGTTGTTTTTCTCATGATTGTATGTTTCTGTTGTCTCTAACAAAGTTGTATAAGAACGTGTCTTATTATAGGTTGTTAATAATTGTGTGAATGATGTTGTTATCATGAAGTTACGTTATCATGATTATCATTCTTGTTGTTCCATAGGGTCACCCTGTTGCCACTACAGTGTTGTAAGAGTTAGTCTTACTATACTTAGTTGGCTCAGGTGGTGGATGATGTCATGAAGTCATGTGGACATGATCATCACTCCTGTTCTCATTGATATTTGTTTTGTGTTATTTCGTAGTCTTCACCTATTTGTAAGCACAGTGTTATAAGAACTTGTCTTATGACACATAGCTAACTCCGGTGGTGAATGATATTATGAAGATATGTTATCTTCATATCATTCTTGTTTGTTGTTTTTGTTATTGTCATCATGTTCACCTGTGATAATCTCGTCGTTCATTCATGTAAGAATAATTAAGTGTTATAAAATATAATCTTACAACTACATTATTCTATTGTGTGGATGATTCATGAAGCTACATTATCATGTTTCATCCTAGTTGTCTCGGTTATGTTGTGATCACACACGCATGCATACAATGATAAACGATAATAAGTCAAGCAATATTATCTAAATCATAGTATAAACAATATCTTGTACTAAAACTTTTAAGTAAATTAAAAGATTTAACATGTTTCTCAGCCCCGAGAGTTGAAATCAGTTAAGATTAGAAAAGGGGCGTATGAACTCACCTTGTAGTTGTTGTGGTTGACTAAGTATAAACAAGAATGCACGCGCTCTTTGTTTTACTTGTTGTAGTTTTACGATCCTGTATTGATTTAACGATGTTTGTAACTTATATATATAAGTTATAGATAGTTGTGTGTGTATGTGTGTTAGCCCTATAGTTGGCTAACACTCGTAAGTCTCGGTCATCATTCGGCCTTGTTTACTTGTTATGGATTTTAATAACACTTAACCCAATTAGGTTAAGGTTAGTACACTTTGTTATTGATTTTATGTTCAACTTGATTTAATGTCATAACAACTTGTGTAAGTTTGTAACCCAAAGTAGTTCCTAAGTATACTTAGGATTTTGTCTCACAATTGGCATATTACCTTTGAAATCCCTTGTTAACATGTTTAAAAGGTAATGTTTTAGTTTTTTACATGTTTTACTTAACCAAGTCATTACCACCTTTGTAGTAATTGTCCATCAATCCCATAACCTTGCATGTTATCAAGTGAGTTTGTTTAAGTGGGTTGTTTTTCCAAATTAGTGATGTGGGCCGAATCCCATAACATGGGTCGAATGTATGTATGTGTTGGGCGTTGGTCACAGGACGAACGAATAAACCCTGGGCCGCAACAGTGAGTATGGGCCTAGTAGTTGGGCCAAACCAGATCATCCTTGGTCGAATGATTAGCATGGGGCGAGTGAGTGGTGTCCGGTCGAATGGAGGTGGCCCGATCGAATGGAACCATGTTCACCCGAATAGGTCTAGGCCGAATGAAGGTTTGGTTCCGAATGAGGGTGATGTTGGCCAAGAGAATGAGGCATGGTCGAATGAAAGTCATCCCACCCGATCGAATGAGAGTGTGGGCCGAAGGAGTAGGTTCGGTCGGCCATGGGTCATACTCCTCCCATTCGGCCGAAGTAGTTCATTCGGCAGGTAGCAGATCGGGCACCACCATGGGTGCTCTTTTCCAGTTCTAAGCAGCAAGAATGGTGGTTTTTCTATGGTGGTATGTTAGGACCAGTTTCCAAGGTGTTTTGTCGAGAATGAATGGGTCTACGACCGGTTTAGGTTAGTGGGTCGACTAAGGGTTTAGAGAACCCTAATTTCCGTGACATTTAAAGCTAAATACCTCGATTTTTGTTGGGTTTTGCTCAAGATCAGCTGTACTTTCGTGTAGAGGATGGTTGTAGCTTCACTTTGGCACCAAGAACACCCAATTTCATCAAGAAATGAGCAAGATACAAGGATTTGAATGTGGTGGTTGAGCTCATTTAGGGTATTTATACCCCAAGTGAGTTCGGGTTCGTTTCGGTCGCTCGGTTTTCGTTTTCGTCGCGTTTTCGGAACATTACGCGCGCGATTTTTGTTTTAAATAAAAGAGTTTTATTTTTAATATTTTAAGGTGATTATTCCTAGTAAATATTTTAAATTTGTTTTTCTTAAATTATTCATCGAAAACGTTTATTTTAAAGGTTTCGTCAGATCGCGTCACCTTCGCGCGTATTCGTTCGAATCGTCACCCGAACGAACACGACGATGATTTCACTTTCTGACTCTTGTTTTCTACCTTTCAGTTATCATTTCAGAACTTTAAACTCACAGATATGTTTGTGTGAATCGTCACCCACGCAAAGACACTGTCAGTTCGTTGTGCTGAAACAACACTGCACTTATGTGTTGTGTTGTATTTCCTCACTGACAGACTCAACTAACTTGCCTGTTTTCACATTGTTCCCCTTGAATTCATCTTGTTTTCGTACTGAGTTGTCGGCCATCTGATTCCTGTCATCTATGGATATCAGATCACAACCGATACGTTCTTGTCGTTTGTTTGCACACTGTTGTTTCTCTTGGTTTGATGTATTTACTGTATTTAGGTTTTCACCTAAATACAAACAACTATTGCTTATCATGAGTTGTTGTACGTACAACGTTTAAGGTTTCACCTAAACACGTACAACTGTTGTTTGTTTTCCGAGTTCTGTTATCATGCAACTATTTACACATTGTATTTACACACAGTAAATAGTAAAAGTACACGTACCGTACGGACTTGCCGGACGATCAGGTACTGGATGTCACAATCTCCCCTTGTTAAAGAAATTTCGTCCCGAAATTTAAGCATCATTGTCGGGCACTACTTCTTCGAACAGGTGGGGATACTTTGTATTCATGTGATCCTCACGCTCCCAGGTAAATTCTGGTCCACGCTTGGAGTTCCAACGAACCTTGACAATAGGAATACGGCTTCGCCTCAGTCTCTTGACTTCACGATCCATAATCTCTACAGGTTCTTCAATGAAATATAATTGTTCATCCACTTGTATCTCTTCCAAAGGTATGATCAATGATTCATCAGCGAGGCATCGCTTGAGATTTGATACATGAAATACATTGTGTACTCCACTGAGTTCATCAAGGAGGTTGAGTCTGTATGCTACAGGACCTATGCGTTCAGTTATCTCAAACGGTCCAACATTCCTTGGTGCTAGTTTGCCCTTAGCCCCAAAACGAGCCACGCCTTTCCATGGGGACACTTTCAACATGACTCGGTCACCCACTTGGAATTCCAAAGGCTTTCCCCATTTGTCTGCGTAACTCTTTTGGCGGCTACGTGTTGCTTGTAGTCTCTATTGAATCTGGGCAATCTTAACAGTAGTTTCCTGAATAAGTTCCGGCCTAGTGATTCTGTTGTCTGCCACTTCGGTCCAACAAATTGGAGACCGACATTTTCTACCGTAGAGTGCTTCGAACGGAGCACATCCAGCACTTCTGTGGTAGCTGTTGTTGTAGGAGAACTCGATGAGTGGTAAATGTTTATCCCAACTTCCCCCGAAGTCTAGGATGCATGTTCTCAACATATCCTCTAGGGTTTGAATTGTTCGCTCGCTTTGTCCATCCGTTTGTGGATGATAAGCAGTGCACTTGTCCCTAGAGATTGTTGCAATGATTGCCAGAACCGCGATGTAAATCGACTGTCCTGGTCTGAAATAATAGATAAGGGCACCCCGTGCCGTACTACTATTTCATCGACATAGAGTCTTGCTAGTCTCTCCATCTTGTAGTTTTCTCTGATCGGTAAAAAGTGTGCGGACTTGGTCAATCGATCAATGATGACCCACATAGAAGCGTGTCCGCAGGAAGTACGGGGTAGCTTGGTAATAAAATCCATAGCTATTTGTTCCCACTTCCACTATGGTATCTCTGGTTGTTCCAGCAAACCTGACGGTTTCTGGTGTTCAGCTTTGACCTTGGCACATGTTAGGCATTTGCAAACATAAGTGGCAACATCCTTCTTCATACCCGGCCACCAATAAAATGACCTAAGATCTTGGTACATCTTATCAGCACCAGGATGAACATAATAGCGTGTCTTGTGTGCCTCGTCAAGTATGAGTGTTCGAAGTTCATCTACTGTCGGGATCCAAACACGATCCTGAAAGTAAATAACTCCATCTTGTTTCGTCTCAAAATGTTTCTCGGCTCCACATTCGAGCTCGTTCTTTAAGTTGTTTCTTGCCATTGCTTCTTGTTGTGCTCGTATGATTTGATCTCGCAGGCTTGTTTGCACAGTCATTCCCATTGCTCTAACGTGCATGTCACACCCCCAATTTTCAACTAACGGAATCATACCGTTTGGGAACGTGACAAACCAGGATCTCAGATCATTTGACATAACGAACACCTCTACATGATTTTCAAAACATACTTTAGTCTAAAACTGTAACATTAAAGTTTTCAAAGTTTGCGGAAGTGTTTTAAAACAATAACAAACATAACAGTTGTAAAATGTAAATAACAAAAAAAATTCCCAAATGTTCAAATCTAAATAATAGAAATGTCAAATATGCATACGACTCAATCTCCTAGTCCATGCCTGCTTTCTTGTGTACCTTAACGTCCTGAGAAAACATGTAAATCAAGTCAACACAAAGGTTGGTGCATAACACAGGTTTAAGCATTCACAATATTTAAAACAACAGTTTGAATATAATGTTTGCAGATAACATAATCACACATGCATAGTTATGATAGCTAGTCATTTGTACTATTTACATAAGTGGTCGACACCGAAGCTGACTGTTGCATGCTATCGCATGTTTTGCCTTGCCACTATTGTCTAGCACAAACAATGGTAATGAGTGTTTGGTCAGTCAAACACTTGCGTAGATCCCATCTACCAAGTGAGGTTTGTCAAACCTAATAGATCTATTTCCAACTACCACGCTTTGCGCTACGGCAAACTAAACGGTTCGGAGTGTAAGGACTTGTAATGCTATGTATGCACTTAATGTAAACAGCTAACTCATGCAAGTGATATGTATCTAAAAATGTTTGTTGCACATGTTTTCTCCCCCAAAACAGTTAAAATAAGAAAGGGGCCGTGTACGCACCTTTGATAGTGAATAGAATAATCACTTGTTCGCGAGAGTACGTAGAATAACTTCTACGAAGGATCTGTGAAATTATAATAACGTGTCATTATTTGAAATGTTAGAATCTTGATTGTAATCATATAAGTGTCAACACACTTATATTAAGTTGTTAGAAACGTTCATACGAAAGTATGCACGATTTTTAGCTCATTTAGTTAAATCATAAAAGTATACGCGATTTCGTTTAAACACACGTAATTATACGCGATCATGTTTTCGGATTAAAATATAAGTTTTATCATTTCATTTTGTTCGTATTTTCATTTCGGTTCCAACGCAACTTGAACGAAACGAATCGGAGTTAAAACGAACAAGTTATGACCAAAATACTAAAAATTGGTTTTAATTTCAAAAACCGGTGGAGCCTAGGTTCAAACCCGTGACCCCCAACTCCAAGAACACATACCCAACCAGCTGGTCAAGCAATGATTTTGTGTTAAAACTGAATTATAAATGTTTTTAAATATAAACCAGTTGAATTCTTCTTGTTTATCTTTAATCGAAACCATGGAAATCCAATTGACCCACGATTCGAACTCGGTCGATCCCAAAACCATAGGGTTATAGTTCCAGAGATTCAAACGAGCTCTCATGTGTTTTTAATTGCTTTATTTCATCGAATTATTAGGGTTTTGTAACCTCTAAATCAAATTTGAACCCGAAACATTGTTCTTTAATTCAATCCTTCAAATTCGTTAATGTTATTCCATAAAATCATAGGGTTTATGTTACATAGGATATTTCGACACTATCAGTGTTGTTTAATTCGAAAAATAAGTTCGTTTATATACAAATCCTCAAATCGTTTTAATCAATAAACCCTAGAAATCGAAACCTCATAATTCATTGTTGTTTTAAGAAATTGATATGCGGTTTTTGTTAAAAAGGATATTTCGAACCTATCTTCATGATTACATTAGATTATTAAACTTGTTTGAACAAAAAGCCCCAAATCGTTCTTGTTCAAGAACCCTAAAAATCGAAATCATGAAATTCGTTACAATTCAATGTAATTACCATATGGTTTTCGTTTAACAATTAATTTCGAACCCGTCTGTGATGGTTAATTTCAATTTCAGATTCGTTTGAGTTGAAACCCCCAAAACATATTATGTTAAGAATCTTAGAAATCGTTCTCATACAATTCGTTGTAATGTGATACAATTATCATATGGATTTCATTCAATGGGTTATTCCGAAGCTACTCATATAGTTTAATTTGATTTTCGAATTCTTTTTATTAAAAACCCCCAAATGGTTTTTCCTCAAGAACCCTAGCATCAGAAATCATACAATTCGGTTTTGTGATTCGAATTCCATATAGAGTTTCTGTTAAACGATGGTTTCTGAAGCTAATGATATAGTTTGCTTCGATTTTTGAATTCATTTAAATAGAAAACCCCAAATCCGTTTATACTATGAACCCTAGAATTAGAACTTGTATAATTCGATGTTAAAACCACGAAGTATCATGGGGCTAAGCTTAATCGGCCTGTTTAGGTTGTGTAGAAATTTGTTTTTACCTGGATTGACTTCGAATTGGTGTAGATCGACTAATGGGTTGGGTTTCGGCCACCTCTCAATCGTTTTCTTCAATCCAAAGCTTCTTAGATCGAATTGATGTATGTAAGAGACCCTAATGGTGCCGATTTCACTTTGTGGAAGTTCAATTTCGCGATTTTTGATCGAATTGTAAGAATCTTATAACTCTATGTGACGGTTTCAACATTTATGCTCTTAATTTCATTTAATTCGAATGTTAATGGATCAATAATGTGTTCTAACGGTTAATCATCAATAATGTGATGATTATTACTGGTTTAATTCGATTAATTACTTAGTTTCAATGTAAATTCGAATTTAACTTTGATTTTTAAACGAATTTTGACTATTAAAAGTCAAAATTGTATATTTCTTCTAATTACATGCTTAATTCTTATAATTTAATACTTTATACACTTGTTTTGTTCACATTTAATCCTTCTAGTTTAATTTCTTATAATTTCGTCTCGTTTCTGTTAGTTTCTGATTAACGGGGTTAATCCGGAGTGCCGGATTGTCACATTATCCCCTTGTTAAAGGAATTTTCGTCCCGAAAATTGATAAACGTTAGAAGTAGTTAGGACACTACCTGTGAGTTCAAAGTACAAGTGTTAGTGCGATGTCTGATCATTCTGTGTGCTTGTGTGTACTCACACACAAACCCAATGTTTGCAACATCACAACTAAATGTGATCGTTCTATGTAACTGTTTGCGTGTACACTAGTTAGTTCACCTAACTGTGACTGTTTGTGTTTGATCATAGTGTGCTATGTAACTTTGCACCTAGTGAGTGTTTGCAACTGTTTGTACTATGTAACCTCGCACTCAGCAAAATGTGTGTAACTAATCATGCATGTACTACCATAACATGTAACATATGAAATGTAGCACATAAAATGTAATGTAGCACAAATGTTTGTAACAAAACCAATTGAATAAAGTGTTTGTGCTTACATTTTGAAATCTGAAATGTTGATGTGTGAAGCATCACGTCATCCCCTTGTTGAAGGAAATTTCGTCCCGAAATTTAACGTGCGCTCTCAGTGTTTGTTGCTGTTGTTTTGAACAGATGAGGATACTTCTTCATCATTTGATCTTCTCGTTCCCATGTGAATTCAGGACCACGTCTTGAATTCCACCGAACTTTGACTATCGGAATCTTTCTTTGCTTAAGTTGTTTGACCTCTCGGTCCATGATTTCAGCTGGTTCTTCAATAAATCGTAACTGTTCGTCTACTTGTATTTCTTCCAGAGGTACAATCAATGTCTCATCAGAAAGACATTTCTTTAAGTTCGATACGTGAAAGACATCATGAACTCCACTGAGTTCATCCGGTAGTTTGAGTTGATACGCAACCGGACCAATCCTTTTCAGGATCTCAAAAGGTCCTACGTACCGTGGACTAAGCTTCCCGCGTTTGCCGAATCGTATCACACCTTTCCAAGGTGATACCTTTAGAAGAACTCGGTCTCCTAGTTGAAATTTCAATGGCTTACGACGCTTGTCAGCATAACTCTTTTGTCGATCCCGGGCCGCTGCCATACAATTCCGGATTTGTACAATCTTCTCAGTCGTCTCGTGCACTAGTTCAGGACCTGTAATCTGACTGTCACCAATTTCAGCCCAGCAAACTGGTGAACGACATTTACGACCATACAAAGCTTCAAACGGTGCCGCCTGAATACTTGTATGATAACTGTTGTTGTAAGAGAATTCCACTAACGGTAGGTGGTTTTCCCAGCTATCACCAAAGTCAATTACGCAAGCTCGTAACATATCCTCGAGTGTTTGAATCGTACGTTCACTCTGACCGTCGGTCTGTGGATGATAGGCGGTACTCATATCCAAACGAGTCCCCAATGACTTATGAAGTGATTTCCAAAAGTTTGAAGTGAATCGAGCATCCCGATCTGATATGATAGAAATTGGCACGCCATGCCGTGCTACTACTTCCTTGATATAAATACGAGTCAGTTTCTCCATCTTGTCGGTTTCCTTGATTGCTAAGAAATGTGCAGATTTCGTTAATCGATCGACAATTACCCATATCGTATCACAACCACTCGGTGTACGGGGTAACTTAGTAATGAAGTCCATCGAAATCTGTTCCCATTTCCACATTGGTATTTCTGGTTGTTGCAGCAAACCAGATGGTTTCTGATATTCCACTTTGACTTTTGAACAAGTCAAACACTTGCTAACGTATCTAGCAATGTTAGCTTTCATATGAGGCCACCAATACAGTGCCTTCAAACCATGATACATCTTGTCGGATCCCGGATGGACTGAATACCTGGACTTGTGTGCTTCGTCCATCACAAGTTCCCTTAAACCACCATGCAAAGGTATCCACAGTCGATTAATGAAATAACGAATTCCATCAGACTTGACATCCAATTGTGTTTCCATCCCCCGTAAGGATTCATGTACCAAATTATCCTTTTCTAAGGCTCCCAGCTGAGCACTGCGTACCTTGTCAGGTAAGTCAGTATGTATCGTCATCATGAGTGCGCGAACCCGTCTTGTTGAAGTGTCTTTTCTGCTTAAAGCATCAGCTACCACATTAGATTTTCCCGGGTGATACTTAATCGCGCATTCGTAGTCGTTCAACAACTCGACCCACCGTCGCTGTCTCATGTTAAGCTCCTTCTGATCAAAGATATGATGCAGACTCTTATGATCAGTGTAAATGGTACACTTGGTTCCATATAGGTAATGCCTCCAAATCTTTAAAGCAAAAACTACTGCTCCTAACTCCAAGTCATGAGTAGTGTAATTCTTTTCGTGTGGTCGTAGTTGCCTTGAAGCATAAGCAATCACTTTATCACGTTGCATCAACACACACCCCAAACCATGTGCAGATGCATCACAATACACCACAAAGTCTTCCGTCCCTTCCGGTAAGGACAGAATCGGTGCACTGTAGAGTTTCTGTTTCAATAACTGGAATGCAGCTTCCTGTTTATCCGTCCAGTTATACTTCGTTCCCTTGTGCGTAAGAGCTGTAAGTGGTTGAGCGATCTTTGAAAATCCCTCAATGAATCGTCGGTAATAACCCGCCAAACCAAGGAATTGCCGTACCTCGGTAGGTGTCTTTGGTGCTTCCCAATTCTTAATCGCTTCAATCTTCGTTGGATCAACATGTATACCCTTTTCATTAACTATATGACCCAAAAATTGTACTTCTCGCATCCAAAAGTCACATTTCGAGAACTTAGCGTACAATTGTTCCTGTTTCAGTAATTCCAACAGCAATCGAAGATGTTCAGCATGCTCTTCCTCAGTCTGAGAGTAGATGAGAATGTCATCAATGAAAACAATGACAAACTTATCAAGATAAGGTTTACAAACACGATTCATGAGATCCATGAATACAGCTGGAGCATTTGTCAACCCAAATGGCATGACCAAGAACTCATAATGGCCATAGCGCGTCCTGAATGCTGTCTTCGGAATATCTTCTTCTTGAACTCTGAGTTGATGATAACCCGATCTGAGATCAATCTTCGAGTGGTAACTCGAACCTTGCAACTGATCGAACAGATCGTCAATTCTGGGTAACGGATATCGGTTTTTGATGGTAACCTTATTCAATTCCCGGTAATCGATACACATACGGAAAGTCCCATCCTTCTTCTTAACAAATAAGACTGGAGCTCCCCACGGTGAAAAACTAGGTCGTATAAAACCCTTATCCAACAACTCTTGCAGTTGTGTAGATAACTCTTGCATCTCAGATGGTGCAAGTCGATAAGGTGCCCTAGCTATCAGTGCTGCATCCGGTGTAAGGTTGATTCGAAATTCCACCTGTCTGATAGGCGGTAATCCTGGCAAGTCTTCTGGGAATACTTCAGGAAATTCACAAACTACTGGAATGTCTTCAATCTTCTTCTCAGCTACCGGCTTCTCAGTTATAAGTGCTATAACTGCTGTATGACCTTTACGCAGACATTTGTGTGCTTTCATACAAGATATGAGACGCAGTGGTGTACTGCTCTTCTCGCCGCCTTGTACATACAATGTCTCTCCATGCGGAAGAGGTATACGAACGATCTTTTCATGGCACACTATTTCAGCCTGGTTTTTGGACAACCAGTCCATGCCAATGACTACATCAAAACTGCCTAAAGTGATAGGCATAAGATCAATTTCCAATGTTTGACCCATCAAATCAAGGATACATCCCTTAAGGATTTGTTCAACTACAATTAGCTTACCATCAGCTAGTTCTACAGTATATGGGTTTTCTAAGGCAGTGGGACTAACATTTAGCAACTTAGAGAATGAACTAGACACAAAACTCCGGTCTGCACCAGTGTCAAATAGCATAGAGGCATAGTGATTATTTAAGAGGAACGTACCCGTGACAATGTTGGGATCCTCCCGTGCCTGCCGTCCTCCAATCACAAACGCCCGGCCCCTAGCACCATTGTTGTTGTTATTGTTGTTGTTGTTGTTTGCCATTGCCATTTCCGTTGCCGTTGCCAGTTGTATCATTAGTCCCGCCTTTCTTGAGTTGTGGGCAATCCTTCTTGAAGTGCCCAAGCTTACCACACTCAAAGCAGCCCTTCTGTGCATTGTTCTGGTTGTTATTCTGGTTGTTGGAACTGTTTTGCAGCTCTCCACGGCAATCCTTAGCTGCATGCCCTGTTTTACCACACCTTTGACACCTAAACTTATCACACTGATTTCCAGCATGATGAAATCCACACTTATTGCACTTTGGGTGTTTACCAATATACCCCCTGATGATGACGACTGCTGACCACTGTTCGAGTTGTGATATGACTTATTTGAATCTTGCTTCCGGTTCTGCTGAAACGATTGTTGATTGAAATTCTTGGAGTTGTTACATTCCCACTTCCTCTTGTGGTCTCCCACCTTAGTAGCTGATGTGCGTTTAGGCAGAATCCCCTGTAACACTGCCTGATCAGTCAGTTGGTGCGCTAAATGAACAGCTTGTTGAATTGTTGTGGGATTTGCAGAAGTGACCAATCCCTGGATCTGAGGCACCAATCCCCCGATGTACCTCTCTATCCACTTGCTTGCGGGAGTAGCCATGTGAGGTAGAAGTCTGGCCAGTTCATGTGACCGGGTCGTGTATTCCTCAATGTTTGACCCCTCCATCTTAAGGTACCAATACTCCTCCCTCCAGTTTCTGCATCTCACTGCGAGGACAGTACTCCTCCTGCAGTAAAGTCTTGAATCCATTCCAAGTTAAGGCATTGGCCTCACCCAATCCCAGAGTTTTGAACATTCGAGTTCCACCAAGTCAATGCTGGACCCTCCAATGTTCCAGTAGCATACTTTACCTTATTCTCCTCAGGACAGTTACACATTTCAAAAACTGACTCCGCTTTCTCAATCCATCGAAGGAGTCCAATGGCCCCCTCCGATCCTTTGAAGTTATGTGCTTACAGTCCAAGAACATCTTGAACGTGCACACCGGTGGATTCACTAATCCCCCTGCTGGACCCTGTGGCCCTGTAGTGTGTGTCTGAACGTAGTTCGCGATTGCCTCCGCGACCCTGTTATTGATCAGCTCATTGAGCTCAGCAACTGTCATTTGTACGTTCTCACCGGCCATTATCTTCCTAGTTAAAAGAAATGTTAAAGTGTTATCAAAGTCCAAGGTGACATGTGTACACATTACAACAATCAACAAACATGTAATGTAGAAATCAATACTACTGTTGGCGATAAGTAAAAATTTTCAATAGATAATAATCTGATTTGAGTACAATACTTTCAAAAATCAAAACATAATTTTCCAAACATCTAATGTAGGGACACAACCCGCCCCTAATAAGTCTAACTAAATCAGTCCTCTGGATCATCGATAGTGGATTCAGGATCAGAATCACAGCTGGTGCTGGTTCCTCCCCTTCCTCCTCTTCATCCTCTTCTTCATTCTCCGAGACCACCAAATCTTCCAAGGCTACGAGTCTGCCTTCCAGAATCTCAGCTCGGTTCTCAAAAGCTTGAAGACGACCAGTCAAATGGATGATCTCATCTCGCTTCTCATTAACCAGGTGGGCAAGGTTATCTTGTCTTTCATTCGCATCCCAGAGTTCCCGAACATTGTACTCAATCCTATCATTTGCCCAGTACAAGTCCTCACATAGTTTGGCAATCTCCTCAGAGTCAGTCCGTTGCCTCTTAGGCTCAGGAACATTCAATGCAGGTGGTGGATGGGTAGAAGGTCCCTCAGTAAATCTCCTGAGTACCCTCCGCTGGCTCCTCCTCCTCCGGATCCTCATCTGAATCCTCAGTTGGCTCCTCCTCCGGATCCTCATCCGGATCCTCATCCGGATCCTCCTCAGGGTCGGAATCATCTCTCTCAGATGGTGGAGGAGATGGGATAGGTGGTGCTGGTGATGATGGTGGTACTGGAACTACCGACTCCTCATCCTCCGAATCATCAATGTATATGTATGGTGCTGATGATGAAGATGCCATGCCTGTTACATAATACCATATGTAAGTGCAGTGCAATGGAATTGTGTAAGCAAGTCTATCTAATGCCATATGTAATTTCTAAGTGATATGTGTAAGTATGCGTGTCTAATGTCTAACAGTTATAGTCTAAGTCTACAAATGCAAACCTAGTTCGCTATAACCAATGTCTCTTATACCAATCTGTCACACCCCCATTTTCAACTAACGGCATCATACCGTTTGGGACGTGACAAACCAGGATCTCAGATCATTAGACATAACGAAGACCTCTACATGATTTTCAAAACATACTTTAGTCTAAAACTGTAACATTAAAGTTTTCAAAGTTTGCGGAAGCGTTTTAAAACAATAACAAACATAACAGTTGTAAAATGTTAATTACAAAACAAATTCCCAAATGTTCAAATCTAAATAATAGAAATGTCAAATATGCATGCGACTCAATCTCCTAGTCCATGCCTGCTTTCTTGTGTACCTTAACGTCCTGAGAAAACATGTAAATCAAGTCAACACAAAAGGTTGGTGCATAACACAGGTTTAAGCATTCACAATATTTAAAACAACAGTTTGAATATAATGTTTGCAGATAACATAATCACACATGCATAGTCATGATAGCTAGTCATTTGTACTATTTACATAAGTGGTCGACACCGAAGCTGACTGTTGCATGCTATCGCATGTTTTGCCTTGCCACTATTGTCTAGCACAAACAATAGTAATGAGTGTTTGGTCAGTCAAACACTTGCGTAGATCCCATCTACCAAGTGAGGTTTGTCAAACCTAATAGATCTATTTCCAACTACCACGCTTTGCGCTACGGCAAACTAAACGGTTCGGAGTGTAAGGACTTGTAATGCTATGTTTGCACTAATGTAAACAGCTAACTCATGCAAGTGATATGTATCTAAAAATGTTTGTTGCACATGTTTTCTCCCCCAAAACAGTTAAAATAAGAAAGGGGCCGTGTACGCACCTTTGATAGTGAATAGAATGA
Organism: Mikania micrantha; assembly: GCA_009363875.1. Taxonomy (NCBI): domain Eukaryota; kingdom Viridiplantae; phylum Streptophyta; class Magnoliopsida; order Asterales; family Asteraceae; genus Mikania; species Mikania micrantha. The sequence goes on along the minus strand of CM018694.1, from coordinate 4,921,113 downwards.
TCACTTGTTCGCGAGAGTACGTAGAATAACTTCTACGAAGGATCTGTGAAATTATAATAACGTGTCATTATTTGAAATGTTAGAATCTTGATTGTAATCATATAAGTGTCAACACACTTATATTAAGTTGTTAGAAACGTTCATAGTAAAGTGCACGATTTTTAGCTCATTTAGTTAAATCATAAAGTATACGCGATTTCGTTTAAACACAGCGTAATTATACGCGATCATGTTTTCGGATTAAAATATAAGTTTTATCATTTTATTTTGTTCGTATTTTCATTTCGGTTCCAACGCAACTTGAACGAACGAATCGGAGTTAAAACGAACAAGTTATGACCAAATACTAAAAATTGGTTTTAATTTCAAAAACCGGTGGAGCCTAGGTTCAAACCCGTGACCCCCAACTCCAAAACACAACCAACCAGCTGGTCTAGCAATGATTTTGTGTTAAAACTGAATTATAAATGTTTTTAATATAAACCAGTTGAATTCTTCTTGTTTATCTTTAATCGAAACCATGGAAATCCAATGACCCACGATTCGAACTCGGTCGATCCCAAACCATAGGGTTATAGTTCCAGAGATTCAAACGAGCTCTCATGTGTTTTTAATTGCTTTATTTCATCGAATTATTAGGGTTTTGTAACCTCTAAATCAATTTGAACCCGAAACATTGTTCTTTAATTCAATCCTTCAAATTCGTTAATGTTATTCCATAAAATCATAGGTTATGTTACATAGGATATTTCGACACTATCAGTGTTGTTTAATTCGAAAAATAAGTTCGTTTATATACAATCCTCAAATCGTTTTAATCAATAAACCCTAGAAATCGAAACCTCATAATTCATTGTTGTTTTAAGAAATTGATATGGGGTTTTTGTTAAAAGGATATTTCGAACCTATCTTCATGATTACATTAGATTATTAAACTTGTTTGAACAAAAAGCCCCAATCGTTCTTGTTCAAGAACCCTAAAATCGAAATCATGAAATTCGTTACAATTCAATGTAATTACCATATGGTTTTCGTTTAACAATTAATTTCGAACCCGTCTGTGATGGTTAATTTCAATTTCAGATTCGTTTGAGTTGAAACCCCCAAAACATATTATGTTAAGAATCTTAGAAATCGTTCTCATACAATTCGTTGTAATGTGATACAATTATCATATGGATTTCATTCAATGGGTTATTCCGAAGCTACTCATATAGTTTAATTTGATTTTCGAATTCTTTTTATTAAAACCCCCAAATGGTTTTTCTCAAGAACCCTAGCATCAGAAATCATACAATTCGGTTTTGTGATTCGAATTCCATATAGAGTTTCTGTAAACGATGGTTTCTGAAGCTAATGATATAGTTTGATTCGATTTTTGAATTCATTTAAATAGAAAACCCCAAATCCGTTTATACTATGAACCCTAGAATTAGAACTTGTATAATTCGATGTTAAAACCACGAAGTATCATGGGCTAAGCTTAATCGGCCTGTTTAGGTTGTGTAGAAATTTGTTTTTACCTGGATTGACTTCGAATTGGTGTAGATCGACTAATGGGTTGGGTTTCGGCCACCTCTCAATCGTTTTCTTCAATCCAAAGCTTCTAGATCGAATTGATGTATGTAAGAGACCCTAATGGTGCCGATTTCACTTTGTGGAAGTTCAATTTCGCGATTTTTGATCGAATTGTAAGAATCTTATAACTCTATGTGACGGTTTCAACATTTATGCTCTTAATTTCATTTAATTCGAATGTTAATGGATCAATAATGTGTTCTAACGGTTAATCATCAATAATGTGATGATTATTACTGGTTTAATTCGATTAATTACTTAGTTTCAATGTAAATTCGAATTTAACTTTGATTTTTAAACGAATTTTGACTATTAAAGTCAAAATTGTATATTTCTTCTAATACATGCTTAATTCTTATAATTTAATACTTTATACACTTGTTTTGTTCACATTTAATCCTTCTAGTTTAATTTCTTATAATTTCGTCTCGTTTCTGTTAGTTTCTGATTAACGGGTTAATCCG